>QGSO01000406.1:317262-714873 GCA_011037825.1 Carya cathayensis
GGGGGGGGGGGGGGGGGGGGGGGGGGGGTTGGGGTTATTAGACATTTTAGATTTGAGGAGGTGAGGGCTCTAGAGTTTGTTATTGGCCCTTGGTGTGAATATAGGGCCCTCAAGATTGTATTCCCTACACTATCGGATTGAGTGCGATAAGGAGGCTCCGGTGGCAGATTTGATGGATAGATCTAGGGGCTCACTATAGTGGAATGCTAGCTTTACTAGAGAGGCCCAGGATTGGGAGGTAGGAGCTATAACCGATTTTGTCAGGTTGCTGTATTCTGCAAACATTAGCAACGCTGTGGCGAACAGGATGACTTGGATTCATGGGTGGAGCAGCATATTCATGGTTCAGTCCTTGTACAAGGCCTTGATGGTTCAGAACCACAACCCTTTTCCTTGGAAGTGCATTTGGAGATGTAAGGTGCCTCTCAAGGTTTGCTTGGCTGGGTTGCATCCCTTGGGAAAATCATTACCATTGATAATCTGAGGAAACGTGGGTCTATTGCTATTATGTGTAAAAAAGTGGAGAAACTGTAGATCATTTATTATTACACTGTGAGGTGGGCAGGACATTCTGGGATGATATTCTTAACAGTACCAGAATTGCATGGGGAATGCCCACTAGGGTGGTGGATCTTCTTGCGTGTTGGAGAGGTCTTCAGGGTATCCCCAAGTTGCCGCTGTGTGGGAAATGATTCCCCTATGTCTGATGTGGGGCATTTGGATGGAGAGAAATAGTCAGAGCTTTGAAGACCAGGAATGTTCTTTGAGTGAACTTGAGAGATTCTTCTTCAACATGTTTTATGGGCTTCTGTAATTGTTCTCAATGTGGCTAGTTTTCATGATTTTCTTGTATCCATTTGTCTATAACTTGTAACTAGGTGTTCTCTTTGTATACCTCCTTTGTACTTGGGTTATGTGTGTTTACTTCTATCAATAAAATTGAATTTTACCTATCAAAAAATATTATTGCTTTTTAATTCCTATGTAATACCATTATGCAGGATAGATGAGTCAAGGACTATGATGGCTTCGGTTACAAAGCCATGCCCCAAGGATGTCATTTCTTGCAAGGAGAAATACATTCAAGCAAAGGTGATCTGTAAATTCTTTTTTCAAAAAATAAATAAATAGGTAATTGGTTGATTTTATTCTTCTATTATGAATGTATTTAAATCCAAATTGTACTTGGCATTGGTATTCGTTTTCTTTTCATTATCTTTGACGTATTTGTCCTCGTAGAGGGAGTTTCGGGTGGAGTAGTAGTCTTAAGGGAAGCAAGGGGTCGGGGTTGGGGAGATGTGTTCTGTTCCCATTTGGGCTTGGTGTATTTTGGATAAATTTCTAATTTTCATGGGCTTATTGGTCATTAGGGGCTCTCTAATATGAGCTAGGGGTTTCTTGTATACGCCCAGTCTACTTGGTTACTCCTATTGATATTAATATATATATATATATATATAATATTTTTCCTTATAAAAAAAAAAAAAATCTTAGATTTGCAGTAATTGTCCTGCAAAATTTTCAATAATTGTCCTGCAAGATTTTTCCAAGTAATACGACCCATGTGGTTCTGCCCACTAATAATTTCTTGCTTTGATGGTTAACTAAGTAAGGGTAGTGTAGAAACATACATGTCTGCTTTGATTTTTTTAAAGACATGTATCATAAGAAAAAATATACTTGATCATCCACAAGACTCCCTGTCATTTCTTTGTACACATTTGTCTTTCCTTGTTTTTCAGATTTCAGAATGCATTCTCATGTTTTGTCTGCGTCATCCTTCTGCAATTCTTATTCTAATTTACGTCAACCTTTACCATCTTCCACTGTATCATGGAAAGAGGTTCTAATATTTTAGCTGAAGAATAATATTCCTACCCTTAACCAGTATGTAGAGAGATTGCTAGTCGTCAGAGAAGTAAGTGCATCTGGGATTCCTTCTCATGCTTCAAAAATCTGGCAAGCAGTCAAGAGTAACAATTTGCAAGAAGTGTATCGTCTTATTGTGACTTCAGACAAAAGTATTATCAAAACTACCTTTGATGACGTGGAAGGTGTTGATTTATGTCACCATGTTGATGTACAAGAGTCGGAGACAATGCAAAAGAGACAGTATGATCCAGCAGTGTGCGAGAGAATCAGCCACTCCAACGAGCCAGGGAACTGTCTTCAAGGTTGTTCCTTGTTGCATCTAGCATGCAACACTGGAAATTCATTGATGCTTGAGTTGTTGCTGCAATTTGGCGCTGATATTAATATGCGTGACTTCCATGGAAGGACTCCTTTGCATCACTGCATCCCCAGTGGGAACAACCAACTTGCCAGACTTCTACTCAGAAGGTAATATATCTGTTGTGAATACAATTATGGATGTGGTCTATATTTCTTGGAAAAGGTTGAGATTTGTTTTTCCTTCAAAGGTAATATATCTGTTGTGAACTTCAACAAGCTTGATCTTGCTAGCATCCTACCTACGTCTGTGAACATACAAAAATTCCCTTCTGTTGTTAGATCCCATATTCTTTAGGGTGACCCAATGCATTTGAAATTACCTGGACTAAAAACGATTCTCCAATAAGTTGATCACTTGTATCACTTGAACTAGCTTGATCATCTCTAGAAATTTCATAAATATTGTTCCTGGATGTGGTGAGAACAATTTGCCTTAAAGCCTGATACAAAACCGAGGGCCAATCAATCCCATTTCCTATGATCGACTATGAATGTGAGAGCTTTCATATTCATCAAATATAAAATTTATAGTTTAATTACTTACGGATCAGAGTGTAGATAGCACAAAACTTCTCTCATTTCCATGTTCCTTGGATTCATATACGAAGACTAACTAGGATGTGTTGTGCAGAGGTGCAGGTTCATCAATTAAAGATGGTGGGGGACTTAGTGTCCTGGAAAGAGCAATGGAGTTGGGAGCAATAACTGATGAGGAGCTATTTATATTACTTTCTGAAAGCGAGTAAACTAACACGGTCACCTCTTGTAAGTTTATTTCATCCTTTGTTTTAACCCCCCGCTTCCCAATTGTCTGTAATAACTTGGGAGTACGAAAAGTCCCAAGTTTCTTGTTCATTTATATTCTGTCCATTTATTGTTTAGTTGATTATCGTAATACTAGTAATATTCTACAACGATATTCACTGGAAACATTTAACCCTTTTTAAACTTGATAAATTCTCTAGCCAGTAGTGGGATATCATTATTTGTTTGATTGGTTAGAGTATTCTTTACACAGAATGAGTTGTGAGTTAGATTAATTCAGCGTGAAATAAATTAAGCTCTTTTACTTTAGTGATAACTCATGTTAGGTTTCTTGAAACAGATTACTCTAAATGCCTCATAATTATTATAAACATGTCCATAAATACATTCCCCATGGGACCTGTTTTTCTACATCACTAAACTTGTAAAAAACAAATACCTACTGCTAAATCATGATTCGATGGACATGGACTTCAATTCTCGGACTGCAATGTTTTCCAGATTCGTAATTGGATTGTTTATTTATTATTATTAGCAAAATTTTGGAAATCTAGTTAAAACTTCTTTGTAAATTCCTGAATTATTAGGATACTCTTCTATGCAATGCCTAATTACTGTAAAAATTTTACAACCAGAACCGAAATATAACTCAAATAAAAAAAGACAGGCAACATGCAATCATATAATCTTCACACCATCCGGACCCTGTGGCTTCAAGGAACTCCATTTAGACCTTGTTTGATATCTCGAAATTAAACACACAGCCAAATGACATATTTAGAGAGCGATGCCCGATCCCCTCATGACATCGCCCGCAGTTTCTGTTATTCAGAGATGGTATAAACTCTTGTAGTAGTCCTTCTTGGGTCATAACGAAAACGATTTCGAACGACTTACTGAGACAAGTACACTAAAGATCTAAACCATTACAGCTTATAATTTGTAAACTTGTGGTTTATAGCTAGTGATAACATTCAGCATCTCATCTCATTAAGCTATAAAATATTAACGATAATGATTTATCTTGTTAAAAGAAGTGATTACTTTCAAGGCCCTTATTTCTGCAGAAGTTTAAAAGCAAGCTGGAGAAAGGAGCCTACCGTTGTGAGTATTCGGCCAAGCTCATATTTTTCTTCCAATTTTAGTTCTTTTACTGCATATTGAAGATTATGTAAAAAAATCACCTAGCAATGTCAATAAAAAGTGTGACAAAATGTAAAACAAGAACTTTGTTGAAGGGCTATGCTAGTTTCGTCCATGGAGGTAAGTTGAGGGTAAATGTTTAAAGAGGGATATAGCTCAGTTTGTTGACAGGCCTCATGTGTCAACAAGTGAAGGCGAAGCTCCAAAGACCCGTTGAGAATTTACAACCCCTACTAACCATTGAGTGGAAAAAGGATGACATAGCCATGGGTTTTGTGGTCAGATTGCCGAGGAATCCAAGTGGGAAGAATTTCAGTGTGGATGATCGGGGATCATTTAACCAAGAGTGTCCATTTTCTCCAAGTTACAAACACAGATACCTTAGAAAAGTTGACCTGGTTATGTGTACAGGAAATGGTTAGACTACATGGAGTGCCCAAGTCTATCACGTCAAATCGATACCCAAGATCCACTTCCCACTTTTTGGAAGATTTTTTTTAATATTTTTAAATTTAATTTAATGTAATTTAATTTTTTAAAAGAGTTAAGGCCCTATGTTCAAGAGTGGCTCCTCCCCAAGTTTATTGAGTACCCTCACTTATGGCGGATGAATATTGTGGTAACAAACATGACCCAAGGACTTACAAAAAATATCAAATAAACCATCCTTGTATCAGCAAAAAAAACTTTCCACGAAAAAAGGTTGGGAACAAAACATAATTACAAACGTAAATATGGAAGTCCCCAATAATCTGTGCACAATAAACCTCTAAGAGTTCCCCTACCAATGTCACAATTTGTAAAATACTTACATAGATTATAAGCACATTCTTTAGCAAGATAGTCCGCAACCATATTGACTTCTTTAAATATATGGCAAATGTTGCAATTCAATTTAGAAAACAATCTTTTTATGTCATCCCAATAATCCCACAAATACCATAAATTGCATTTTCCGAAATTGATCTAACCCACAATTACTTCAGAATCTGACTCCACCATTAAGTCTCGTATACCCAATTGATGCGTCAATTTTAAACCATCAAGAAGAGCTCTACCTTTGGCCACAGAATTAGAAACTCGCCCATAATGAGTTGCAAAATTTGCAATCACTCGGCCACTATGATTTCTAATGATACCTCCTCCACCAACAAAACCAGGATTTCCTAATGAGCTTCCATCAACATTAAGTTTACAAATACCTCTACTCGGTTTTATCCAAGCCACAGCTTTCAGATTTTTGTGAGCAACTTGAGCTATTGGGCAATGTAAATCCTATAGAAATTTGATGTCTTGCCGTTGCAATCTTTCGAACTTTCTATGTGGAGAAAAAATGTCCATTAACATCAACTTTATCCACCGCACCACACCACACCTCTCCAATCCCTTTTTTCTTTTCCCTTACATTCTATCATCATACTGTGCTCTCCACAATGCCCATGTAATAATGTAGGCATGATTCCTCAACAACATCCTGCTTGAGAAGATGCCGACGCATGAAGCCAACAAACATTCATAAATACATGCCATCTTTGGATCTGAGGAAGCCAAACACCCAATATACCTGCAAAATAATTCCAAACCGTAATAGCCAGATCACCACTGCATAAAATATGGTCAATAGATTCTTGTTGTGGTAACACACAACAATGACACTTTGATACTAGAGAAATGCCCAGCTTAACAAGAATATCATCCACAGGTAACACTTGTTTTCGAGCTCGCCAACAAATAAAAGACATTTTCTTGGGAACATATTTATGCCAGAGCCATTTTCTCCACAAACAAACCAACCCTTGAGCTCTAATGAGATGCCAAGCAAATTTAGTAGAGAAAATTCCATCTGGATTAGGCTGCCAAATGCGAACATCAATGCTGCTTCTTATCTAACAGGGCCAAGCAATTATCTTCTCAACCATATCTTCCGGCACAAGAGCACGTAATTTAGGAATATCCCAACCTGAAGTAGTTAGGATTTCAGCCACAATTAAACCATCATCTCCCCTTACATCTTGCGATTCCACAACTGCTCTGTCACCTAGCCAGTTATCAAACCAAAAATTACATTCTACTTTTCTGATCAAAATTCTTGAATTTTTTATTACTATTGGCATCACTGACATAATGCCTTTCCAAAATCTTGATCCTGTGTAATTAGAAAGAACTGCTGGATACTTCTCACCCACATATTTAGCCTAAAAGAATTTTGCCCAACAAGATCTGCCATCCAGTAATTTCCAAGCAAATTTCATGAATAATGACATTTGAACATCCACAAGATTTCGAGTGCCCAAACCCCCTTCCTCTACTGGCAAGCATATATTTTTCCATCACACCCAATTTCTTTTCTTTTTATCATCCCTCGAGCTCCAAAGAAAATTAGAGAAAATAGTCTTGAGAGCTTTGAATACACCCTTAGATAAATTCATAACTGATAAAACATGAATTGGCATATTAGATAAAACATGTTTGAGGAGCGTAATTTTACCTCCAAAGGATAAAATTTTACTCTTCCAATTGGCCAATTTGTTTTGAATCTTCAACAACAACGGTTCAAATAATTTGATTGTAATCTGCCCCACATGCAACGGCTCACCAAGATAAATACACAGCCATTTACCTTCCATAAACCTCGTTATCCTCAATACCTCTAATTTTCTAGAGAGCAAAAACTTTGAGGAGAAAAAAATAGAGGACTTAGCTGGATTCACCAATTACCCCGACATTGATTCATGCATGTACTGTCTTCATAATCTGCACTAGAGATATTTTTCCTCCATTTGTAAAGATCAAAACATCATCAGCATAAAACAAATGAGAAATCAAAGTACCTCCATTAGTATTAAAGGGCTTGACTTTCTCCTTTTGAAAATCATCTTTAATCATCTGAGATAGAAACTCCTGTGATAAAATGAAAAGATATGGCGAAAGAGGATGTCCTTGTCCAATGCCTTGTGAAGGTTTGAAGAAACCCTTCATTGAACCATTTAGCATAACGGAGCACATAGGAGACGAAATACAATTAAAAATTAGGCCCCTCCATTAATTCGAAAAACCCAATCGTTTCATTACTTCCATAAAAAATTTCTAGTTCACCCTGTCATACGCCTTAGCCATATCAATTTTTATCATAGTGTTTCCACCTCTAATTTTCTTGTTCATACTATGGATCATTTCTTGAGTAATAGAAATATTATAAAAAATGTTGCGCCCCTTAAGAAATGCTGATTGCTCTTTAGAAATTAATTTATCCATAATTTGGAGAGTATGTTATGTTTTGGAGTTTTGGACCAAGCTAATGGACATATCTTGGTCCGAAAATTTTATGGAGTGTTGTCAGCATGTGTTTAAGAGTGTTCATTGAGGTTTTGTTGCATGACTAAAACTTTTGATGATATATTTTCTTAGATCTAGAAACTTGAAAACTGAAAGTGGCAAAACAGTTTTTATTCGAAGAAAGTTTGAATATTTCGAGGTTTGATCTTACTCTAAAGGATTTTATATTTTTATATGATGATCATAAGTCTCTTATTTTTATGTTAGGATATTATTTTGAAGATATTTAGTATTAGTTTCAAAGATATGTTTTTTCTATGCAAGAGGATTTCGATTAGGCCTAAGATTTGATGTTTTTGGATTAGATCCATGTTTTATTGATTTTTAGCCATGTGATTTTAGGTTTGATGGTTGGATCCTATTTAAGACACATTCTTAAACCATGTGATGCTTTATTTCGAAGATCTCACCTTCTTAAGCCATTGATAAAGAGATTTACCAAAGCTAGTTGATGAAAAAGTTTCTGTTTTTGGACTAAGTGTAAAACCAAAAACTCCAAGTGTTATTTTGTGATTTTGGTGACTTTAGTTTCATGATTTAAAGCATGGTTGATCTTAGAATTATGTTATGAATATGTTAGAAGTAAGATTTGATTTTTGAAATTCTTGGAGATGTTTTGATTTAGGGTCAAAGCTTGTGATTATGTGTTTGGATCTTTTTACAAAAAGTTTGGTGTTGATTATTAGCTTTTTCTAAATGAATGTTTTAAGTATGGTTGTAAACTTAGAATAGGAAGATCTTTGTTGCAAAATTTTGGTTTAAGCATGAGTTTTGAAGTTGGAAGGAATTGCAACAAAAATCAAGAGAAATGGCTTGTGGATGTTTTCTAGTTGTGTTTTGTTTTAAATTTTTCTAAGTTGATATTTGAGTTTACGACAAAATTTGCATGAGGAATGTAAATTTTGAAAATTTTTGGAATTAGGATGCGAAATTTTTAAGTTAAGGTTAAAATGGTCATTTTCCTAAATGTAGAGGGTAAAATGGTAATTTTACTCTAAGTTAGCTTGTTTTCATGTTTCTAATTGTTAGCAATTAAATTTCTAACTTTTAGAATACCCTCTTACAGTTCCTCGTGTTTTGTGCTTTATTTTCGTAGAACGCGACGATCGAGGTAAGTTAGCTTCTAACTTACTATTAGTTTATTGTGTATGTATGATGGGTAAGGGAACTACAATTTATGTATGTATGTTATCATATATTCCATGCTATGCCATGTCATTAGATGTTTATCTGTTATGCATGATTTATTCTTTCAGGAATATTTATCTGTTACATAATCTATTTTGTCACGTATTGTTATATGTTATAAGTATGCCATTTGTTACATGTATGTCATATCATGTAATATTCACCATTGCAAATATGTCATGTTAAGTAAAGAAGTTAGATCAAGTTTATGTTAAGTCAAATTTCAGATCACTTTCATGCTAAGTTATTCATGTCAATCACGACCTTAAGTGCTAGGATGAGGTAATATCCTAGTGGAACTCCTTTGTTCACACTGGAGTGTCTAAATATGTGTGAAATTCCCTGGGTTGACGAAGTACAGTCAACAGGTTGCAAATGGGGCCTAACTAGCTGGTCACCGGAGCGCGCCGGGCACTAACGCCGATGGAGCCATATTTTATTTTACGTGTGTTCACAGCAAGTGTGGCACAAACAATTCATGGGGCCACAACAACTATGGAGCATACACTACGTGAGACACAGCAATTGTGACATGTAGAATACGTGGGGCCACAACAACTGTGGAGTACGTATTAATGCATTCACAGCCGGTGTAGAGACCTGTGTTGTGATGCGGTAATCGGCAGGGACACATGGCTCTAGGGGACCTGTATAGCACCCATATGCTCACGTTATTAATGAAGTCAATTGAACAAGAGTCTAAGTTTATGTCAAGAAGTTAAGAATAAGCAATCATGGTGACCCCATGAGATAAGACTAAGTTTCAGATCAAGTTCATGTTATGTTATGTTCATGTACATGTTATGTTCATGTTCACGTTAAGTTTCAAGTTCATGTTCATGTCATGTTATGTTATGTTCACGTTATGTTTCAAGTTCACGTTCATATCATGTTATATTCACGTACATGTTATGTCTCAAGTTCACGTTTATGTCATGTTATGCTCAGGTTTATGTTAAATTCAAGTTCATGTTTATGTTATGTATGTTCACGTTCATGCTATGATATAAGTCCATATTATGTTTCAAGTTCACGTTCATGTTATGTTGCTAGCCCATGTTATATTATAAGTTCAAGTTCATGTCATGTCAAGTCAAGTTCAGTTCAAGTTTCAGTTCAGGTTATGTCAGTTATGCCATGCTATATGTCAAGTTATGCTATGCTTACTTTCGACTTTAATTATGCATTCATGCTTTTTCTGCGATGCATTCATAATTAACCTGTGTGGGAGTTTCCTGTTAACTTACTGAGATTTGTAATCAAATCTCACCGTGATAGTTTCAACTACCATTCCCCCCCGAATGGTAGGCGATATGTCAGGATCAGTACAGGGAGTGAACATTGGTAGACTAAAGGAGGTTGACTAGACGTCCCAGACACGACACGGAGCTTACAACTTCCATAGTTAGTTTTTGGATAGTTTTCTGGCCTTGTTAGTCAAATTACACGAGTTACTCGACAAACTTCCTCAATAGTGTATTTTGGCAATGTAAATATGGAGTCTGGTCTCCCATATTTTTGAGGTTACAGTCTTCCAAGACTTGTACTGAAATCGTGGATGTTTATTTTATTAAGTATGCTTGGATTACGATTTAACTATTTGGGATATTATAAGTTTGGTGCATAGTATTGCTTAAGAAAAAAACAAAATTATCCACTGCGAATATTGCATAATGCTAAATGCATATTAGGAACATTGCATCTTATATGTCATGAACGGGGGCAGGTAACCATGTGTTGCATGTCCCGACACTTCAGATGTCTGTTCAATTCCAAGCGAAAATCTGGGGGCGTCACAGTATACAAGTGTTATCAAAAGCAGGTTGGAGGTTTTCTTACAAGAATCCAATGATAATAGCAGAAATCTGGAATATATAGTGTGGCATATTAGAAGACAACAAACAAAACCCAAATCTCTAAATATGAGTGAGTGTAAGTGTCTAAGATTTTTGAAACTATTTTCTCATGCAAAAAACCCTAGAGCCGAAACTTTTTAGGGTCTCAAAACCCTAGTTTTTCTTCCAAGTAGAAACCATGCCCTAGCTCTATTCTAAATCATGTGTTCATGTGTTCAAAGCATCAATAACATTTCAGGTGTAACAGCCCGCTAGAAATTCAATGGTGGAATTTCTATAGACTTAAGGAATTTCGTGAAAATCCTGTAAGTTTTCACGAATCGACTAATTGCATAGGTTTTAGTCTATCAGCATAGTCAGTGTTATCACTTACTATGGTACCAGAAGTGTGATTTTATTTATTTGAGGTAGTTAGAAATGTGAGAATACGTTATGGTCTGCGCTAATTAACTCAGTTGATTATTTAGGATTTTAAGGCGTACTAATCTCATTTTTAGTTTTTGGACGATATGCTTGTTCAAAAATGCGTTTTGCTTTTTTTGAGGCACTTTGGGGTAGAATTTTGGTAAACAAATTGCACAATTAGGTTGGTATGAATATTTAAAATTTTTCAGTGCAAAATTTATTTGTAAACTTCCCAGAGTAAAGTAACCTCAACAGTAACACCTAGCATAGTGTATTTAAAATCACGTTGTGGAATGTCCAAATTACATAAGAGAAGTTTTATTTGGACAATTGGCAAGATCTTAGCCACACTTGGTGAATAGTATTAGACACTTAGTATAAAGAGGAACCATTAGATAGATTTGTGAAGAAAATCAAGGTGTGAGATCATGCCACCTAAGCAAAACCTATTCTTTCATCTAATCAATCAAATTGAGCTAGATCAAAGAGGGTTTCAACCCTAAATGGTTGGAATCCAATTGAAACACCTAAAACTTGGTTGGAACCAAAACCCTAAATTATTTCCCCAAACCCTAAAGTTGGCATTCAAACCCTTTTTGATCCAATTTTTAACATTATTTTAAATCACTTGATTAAATCACTTCCATATGCTATTAATTCATCAAATTATTTTTATGACATCATTATCCAACCTTTTAAACCTTGAAAAATTGGATTTGGGTTTGATAACATCCTAAACCCTAACCAAGCACCTTTTCAACGCCAAGTTGAAGCCCACTTGGTTGAGGCCCACAAATTTGGCCACCTTGGCAAAGCTTCTAGAAGAAGCTTCCTCCCCAACAAGGTAGGCCATCCACTGCCCTTGGCTACACCCAATAGTGTGTTGATGTAAAGGAGAAATCCACTTCATCACTTTCCATATCTCACAGCTGCAGGAGGCAGTCCTTGTCCCTCACTATTTTCCACTCTATGTGACATAGCCACCTCCAATCAAGGGTCATTCAAGCCTATACCTCTCTCCTTCAAAAGTTTAGAGTCGTGTAAGACACATTTCACTCCCTTTCATCACTTATTCACCCTATTCTTAGAGAGAAACCCAAAAGAGCTCTTTCTGGCAGATTTTTGGGTCTTTTTACGTGCATATTTTTGACTCTTTGTAAGTATTTTCACGTGATAACTCCTTCATAAAAGTTGTTCGTCTTTGAGTTTAGTTTCTGTGTATATCTTATTTGTCTATTTCATGGTCATTTGATTGGTAAAAATTATTTTTAACCATGGAAAGGTCATTCTGGGCGTGAAACTGGAGAGTGTTATGTTTTGGAATTTTTGACCAAGCTAATCGACATATCTTGGTTCAAAAATTTTATGGAGTGGTTTTAGTATGTGTTTATGAGTGTTCATTAAAGTTTTGTTGCATGAATAAAGTTTTTGATGATATATTTTCTTAGATCTAGAAACTTGAAAACTAGAAGTGGAAAAATAGTTTTTATTTGGAGAAAGTTTAAATATTTTGTGGTTTGATCTTACTCTAAAGGCTTTGATATTTTTATATGATGATCCTAAGTTGTGGTTTTAATATTTGATGTTAGAATGTTACTTTGAAGATATTTAGTATTAGTTTCAAAGATATAATGTTTCTATCCAAGTGTTATTTTGTGATTTTTGGTGACTTTTGTTTGATGATTTAAAGAATGGTTGATCTTAGGATGATGTTATGAATATGTTAGAAGTAAGATTTTATTTTTTAGGAATTCTTGGAGATGTTTTGATTTAGGGTCAAAGCTTGGGATTCAAAGATTTACTATTTGTTCAAAAGTTTGGGTCTTTTTACAAAAAGTTTGGTGTTGATGATTTGCTTTTCTTAATAGATGTTTTAAGTATGGTTTTGAAGTTAGGATGGGAAGATCTTTGTGGAAAATTTTTATTTTATCATGAGTTTTGAAGTTGGAAGAAATTGAAACAAAAATCAAGAGAAATGACCTATGAATGTTTCGGCCATAATGAGTTTTTCATAGTTGTGAATTGTTTTAAATTTTTCTGAGTTGATATTTGAGTTTAGGACAAAATTTACATGGAGAATGTAAACTTTAATAATTGTTTGAGTTAGGATGTGAAATCCTTAACTTAGGGGTAAAATGGTCATTTTTCCACATGTAGAGGGTAAAATGGTAATTTTACCATAAGTTGCCTCTTTTACACGTTTTTAATTGTTAGTATTTAAATTTTTAACATTTAGAATACACTCTTATAGTTCCTAATATTTCGCACTTTATTATCGTAGAACGCGACAATCGAGGTAAGTTATTTCTTAACTTACTATCAATTTACTATGTATGTATTATGGGTAAGGGAACTACAGTTTAGATATGTATATTACCATATATGCCATGCAATGCTACGCCATTACATATTTATTTGTTATGCATGATTTATTCTGTCATGAATATTTATCTGTTACACAATCCATTCTGTCACATATTGTTATATGTTATAAGTATGACATATGTTGTGACACCCCGTTTTTACGTGTATTTTCACTGAAGGAATATTTTAACTTAATTAAAATTATAGTGCTTTTATTTTAAATTATAGGATTTTAATTGGATTTTATTTGCTGTTGAGTTTAAAATTGCTGTTTAATTTATTTTAGCTCGTTTTTGGATTTAAAATTTAATAGTTGGTTTTTACTAGTTATTTATTATATTTTAGCTTGACGTTGGGTTTAAAATATTTTCTTGGTGTTTATTTATTTATTTGATGTAGTGTTTATTTTATTTCAATCATTTATGTTTTTAATATCGTTTTCAGCAGATCAGTTTCTGGATCCCGGAAGTGAAGTTTGGACTTCCTTTCTTTTTCCCTTCTTTTCTTTTTCTCTTTTTCTTTTTTTCCTCTTTTTCTTTTCTTTTTCTTCTTTTCCTTCTTTATTTCTTCTTCTTTTTCCTTCCTCCTTCCCCGCGTCCGTGCCGCGCGAAAACTCTTCCTTCTCCTCTCTTTTTCCTTTCCGTCAACCCCTCTTTGACCGGCCGTATCTCCGTCGTCCTGTGGAGGTGTCGTACACCACTCCCGCCATTCTCTTCCCCTCCCATCAGACTACATCCCCACCAATTTTCAGAGCCATCGGACCCACCGTTATCCGCCATGAACGGCTCAAAGTTGCTGCCCCTGCCCTGTTTTCGCCCCTATTGCTGATTTCTTCCTCCGCCCAGAACCGCCACTTGCCGGCGGCGTGGCCTACACCACCCACCCAGAAATCTTCCCCTCCCTTCGGCGCACCACCCCACCAAAGATCTCCCCCAACCGTGCCGCCGTTTGGCCGGAAAAGGGCATCTAAGCCGCACGGTTTTTCACCGTTTTCTGCGCCGTCGCACCACCTCCGGCCACCATCTCTTCACCACTTCTTCCCCTACCTCTTGCCGACCTAACCCACCCATTTCCGGCCTAGATCTGTCGTCGGAGCAGCTCCCACGAGCTCAACTTCGATTTGGCCGTTTTTACCCTTCACCGCCGTTTCCACCGCCATCCGCGGCCAAAACTCACTTCCACTAGTTTCATAAACATCCCTAGACCATTCCCTATCATTTTGGTGTCTTGGTTTGTCCCCGTTCAAAAGTGGGTATTTTGCGACCCACGACTACAGTGCATTTGCACTCTTATGTACTTTCCGCTCGTCGTTTGCAGCGCGCCGAACCTTCTAAAAATCATATATAGCATTGTAAGTATTTTCCAAACTCTACTTTTAGATTTAAATATATTTTGCTCTTACAATAAATTATCTGGTTAGTTGGTTGATTCCGGACTGAGTCCGAGGAGTTCGGGGGTCGAATGGATTGAGGATGGAGTTGTTTGGTTGATGTGATAATTGTTTGAGATATTTGTGCCTTGATGTTTGCATTGTATGGTGCTCACATTTTCATGTTTAAAAAGGGAAAACCGGGTTTTCGTGTAATTGCATGCATGTATATGTGGTTGTGAATGAAAACTGGGCTTGTAAGCGAGAACTATTTTATGATATAAGTGAACGATTGGATTGACTGGTTTGAGTCAAAGGCACGCGTAGGGATGGTGGTAAGCAGGGATGGTGGTAGAGTCCCGCCTGCGATTCCCGCCTACGGTGCACGACGCGTAAGGATGGTGGTAAGCAGGGATGGTAGTAGAGTCCCGCCTGCGATTCCCGCCTACGGTGCACGGATGTTTTGGTTAATGGGTCATTTTCTGGGAAAATGGCGAGATTGGTTTTTGGGCCATTATCTGGGATAATAGCGAGGAAAAATTTAAAGGAAAGGTTTTAGGCCAAATGAGATTTTGGCGTGTGTGTGGAAATTATGTTATTTTATGGGACATGTTCGTTGCATTCTTTCATGCATATTGTTTGAGTTATAATATGTTTTTATCTAGTGGTATTTGGATTTTACTTACCTGCGGCACCTTTTTTTGGTACCGTAGATTTTGGCGCAGGGAGCGAGGAGGAGGCTGAGCCCGGGGAGGCGGCTCCGCCGGAGTTTTGAGTGCTTTGGTTCTGGTTTTGAAACAATACTTGTGGCTTGTAATATTTTATTATGTATGATTTGAACAGCTTTATGTTTTAATCAAAAAAATTCTGATACTTAGTTTTATGTCTTTGCTATCCGCTGCGTATCTCTTTGTGCACATTTGTTGCTTGCACACACTTGGCACTCGTCGATAGGATGGTGACCCGTGTTGTCACCATCCGGACGTCTCGAATTTCCCGTGTCCGTGCATAGGGGATTTGGGGGCGTCACAGGTATTACATGTATATCATATCATGTAATATTCACGGTTGCAAGTATGTTATATTAAGTTTGTTGTTTGTTACATGTGATGTCATGTTACAAAATATTGTCTGTTACATGTTATGTCATGCTACGAAATGTTTCTATCTCAAGTAAGTCATGTTTTTTGAGTTACATTCAAGTCATGTTGTGTTCTGTCAAGACTTATGTCCTTTTGTATTCCAGTCACATTTCGTCTCGAATACAATTTGTGTATCTCGGGAACAACCTCTCAAGTCATGTCAAGTCAGTTATGTCTAGGATACTAGTGATGTAATCACTTTGATTGTCTGAGCATCTCCATTCATAATTCACATGAGGTACTTCTGGAAAAATAATTTTGATTGTTAATATTTAGTTCAACTTCAATTATGCAGATATTCCTAGCGTAATCATTCTGATTGTTAGGGTATTTCATTTAAAATACTTGTGATATAATCATTCTGATTGTTAGAGTATTACTATGTATTTTTGGTGTAATCATTTTGATTGCTAGGGTACGTGATTTAAAATACTCATGATGGAATCAGTTTGATTGTCTGAGTATCTCCGATGGAATACATTGGGAAGAATCATTCTGATTGTTCACTATTCCTGAAGAAACTACTGGTGAACTCATTTCAATTGTTAGAACTCAGATCAAGTTCATGTTAAGTTAAGTTTTAGTTCAAGTTCACGTTCATGTTGCGTTTCAAGTTCACGTTCATTTCATGTTTCAATTCAAGTTAAGTTCATGTTTAGTTTCAGTTCAAGTTTAGTTATGTTCACTTTCATGCACAAGTTCAGTTTATTGAACAAGATTCTAAGTTCATGTATTTCACATTCATGTTATGTTCAAGTTCACGTTTATGTTATGTTCAAGTTCACGTTTATGTCAAGTCTCAAGTTCATGTTCATGTTTTGTCACGTCAAGTCAAGTCTCAGTTTCAAGCTCATGTCATGGCAAGTTTCAAGTTCAGTTTATGTTTCAGTTTAAGTTATGTCAGCTCATGCCATGTTATGTCAAGTTATGTTATGCTTATTATTGACTTTGATTGTGTACTCATGCCTTTACTACCATGCATGCATAATTAACTTGTGTTGGAGTTTTCTGTTAACTTGTTGAGATTTGTAATCAAATCTCACCGTGGTAATCCCAACAACTATTCTCCCGAATGATAGGCGATGTGTTAGGATCAGAGTAGGGAGTAGACATCGATAGACTAGAGAAGGTTGACTAGACACCACATATGAGATGCAAAGCTTACAGCTTCCATAGTTAGTTTTTTTTTTGGATAGTATTTTGGCCTCGTTAGTTGAGTTACGCGAGTTACTCAACGAGCTGGCTCAATAGTATATTTTGGTAATGTAATTATGGAACCCAGTCTCATATGTTTTGAGATTAGTTTTCTGAGACCCGTACTATAATTGTGGATGTTTATTTTGTTAAGTATGCATGAACTATGCTTTAATTATTTGGTGTAACAGCCCCTAGAAATTCAATGGTGGAATTTCTATAGACTTTAAGAATCTCGTGAAAACTCCATAAGTTTTCACGAATCAACTAATCGCAGAGGTTTTAGTCTGTCAACATAGTCAGTGTTATAACTCATTATGGTGCCAGAAATGCGATTTTAATTGTTTGAGGTAGTTAAAAGTGTCAAAATACGTTATGGTCTACGCCATTAGACTTAGTTGATTATTTAAGACTTTATGATGCAATAACCCATTTTTATAATTTTGGACGAAACGCCTGTTCGAAACTGTGAAATTAATTTTAGGGGCATTTCGAGGTTGAGTTTTGGTAAATAATTTTCACTGTAGGTTAATATGAATATTTAGGATTTTTTTTTTGATGGAAAAATATTTAGGATTTTTTGGTACTAAGTTTAATATGCATTTTTTGGAGTGAATAGTAATCTCGAAACGCGTACTAAGTGCAGTGTTTTCAAAATCACAATGTGAAATGTCCAAATTAGGTTAGAGAAGTTTTATTGGGATACTTGGTAGGATCTTAGCCACACATAGTAAATAGTATTAGACACTTGGCACAAAGAGGAATCATTAGATGGATTTGTGGAGGAAATCAAGGTTTGAGATCATGCCACCTAAGCAAAACTTTTTTCATCTGATCAACCAAATTGAGCCAGATCAAAGAGTGATAAATGGTTGGAATTCAATTGAAAACCCCAAAAACTTGGTTTAAACCGAAACCCTAAACGGTTTCCCCAAATCCTAAAGTTGGCCTTCAAACCATTTTTGATCCAATTTTTAGCATTGTGTTTAATCACTTGATTAAACCACTTCCACATGCTATTAATTTCTCAAATTCTTGTTATGCCATCATTATCCAACTGTTTAAACCTTGGACATTTGATTGGGCCAAGAAAAATTAGATTTGGGCTTGATAGCATCTCAAACCCTAACCAAACCTCATTTAAACCCCAAATTGAAGCTCACTTGGTTGAGGCTCACCAAGGCCCACGAATTTGGCCACCTTGGCAAAGCTTCTTGAAGAAGTTTCCTCCCCCACATGGCAAACCATCCAGTGCCCTTGGCTGCACCTAATAGTGCCTTGATGAGATGGAGAAAAGCACCTCACAACCTCCATACCTCACAGCTTCTGCAGGCACTCACGTTATTAATGAAGTCAATTGAACAAGAGTCTAAGTTTATGTCAAGAAGTTAAGAATAAGCAATCATGGTGACCCCATGAGATAAGACTAAGTTTCAGATCAAGTTCATGTTATGTTATGTTCATGTACATGTTATGTTCATGTTCACGTTAAGTTTCAAGTTCATGTTCATGTCATGTTATGTTATGTTCACGTTATGTTTCAAGTTCACGTTCATATCATGTTATATTCACGTACATGTTATGTCTCAAGTTCACGTTTATGTCATGTTATGCTCAGGTTTATGTTAAATTCAAGTTCATGTTTATGTTATGTATGTTCACGTTCATGCTATGATATAAGTCCATATTATGTTTCAAGTTCACGTTCATGTTATGTTGCTAGCCCATGTTATATTATAAGTTCAAGTTCATGTCATGTCAAGTCAAGTTCAGTTCAAGTTTCAGTTCAGGTTATGTCAGTTATGCCATGCTATATGTCAAGTTATGCTATGCTTACTTTCGACTTTAATTATGCATTCATGCTTTTTCTGCGATGCATTCATAATTAACCTGTGTGGGAGTTTCCTGTTAACTTACTGAGATTTGTAATCAAATCTCACCGTGATAGTTTCAACTACCATTCCCCCCCGAATGGTAGGCGATATGTCAGGATCAGTACAGGGAGTGAACATTGGTAGACTAAAGGAGGTTGACTAGACGTCCCAGACACGACACGGAGCTTACAACTTCCATAGTTAGTTTTTGGATAGTTTTCTGGCCTTGTTAGTCAAATTACACGAGTTACTCGACAAACTTCCTCAATAGTGTATTTTGGCAATGTAAATATGGAGTCTGGTCTCCCATATTTTTGAGGTTACAGTCTTCCAAGACTTGTACTGAAATCGTGGATGTTTATTTTATTAAGTATGCTTGGATTACGATTTAACTATTTGGGATATTATAAGTTTGGTGCATAGTATTGCTTAAGAAAAAAACAAAATTATCCGCTGCGAATATTGCATAATGCTAAATGCATGTTAGGAACATTGCATCTTATATGTCATGAACGGGGGCAGGTAACCATGTGTTGCATGTCCCGACACTTCAGATGTCTGTTCAATTCCAAGCGAAAATCTGGGGGCGTCACAGTATACAAGTGTTATCAAAAGCAGGTTGGAGGTTTTCTTACAAGAATCCAATGATAATAGCAGAAATCTGGAATATATAGTGTGGCATATTAGAAGACAACAAACAAAACCCAAATCTCTAAATATGAGTGAGTGTAAGTGTCTAAGATTTTTGAAACTATTTTCTCATGCAAAAAACCCTAGAGCCGAAACTTTTTAGGGTCTCAAAACCCTAGTTTTTCTTCCAAGTAGAAACCATGCCCTAGCTCTATTCTAAATCATGTGTTCATGTGTTCAAAGCATCAATAACATTTCAGGTGTAACAGCCCGCTAGAAATTCAATGGTGGAATTTCTATAGACTTTAAGAATTCGTGAAAATCCTTAAGTTTTCACGAATCGACTAATGCATAGGTTTTAGTCTTCACATAGTCAGTGTTATCACTTCTATGGTCCAGAATGTGATTTTATTTATTTGAGGTAGTTAGAAATGTGAGAATACGTTATGGTCTCGCTAATTAGACTCAGTTGATTATTTAGGATTTTAAGGCGACTAATCTCATTTTTATTTTTGGACGAAGCTTGTTCGAAATGCTTGTTTTTTTGAGGCACTTTGGGGTAGAATTTTGGTAAACAAATTGCACATTAGGTTGTATGAATATTTAAAATTTTTCAGTGCAAAATTTATTTGTAAACTTCCAGAGTAAAGTAACCTCAACAGTAACACCTAGCATAGTGTATTTCAAAATCACGTTGTGGAATGTCCAAATTATAAGAGAAGTTTTATTTGGACAATTGGCAAGATCTTAGCCACACTGGTGAATAGTATTAGACACTTAGTATAAAGAGGAACCATTAGATGATTTGTGAAGAAAATCAAGGTGTGAGATCATGCCACCTAAGCAAAACCTATTCTTTCATCTAATCAATCAAATTGAGCAGATCAAAGAGGGTTTCAACCCTAAATGGTTGGAATCCAATTGAAACACCAAAACTTGGTTGAACCAAAACCCTAAATTATTTCCCCAAACCCTAAAGTTGGCATTCAAACCCTTTTTGATCCAATTTTTAGCATTTGTTTAATCACTTGATTAAATCACTTCCATATGCTATTAATTCATCAAATTATTTTTATGACATCATTATCCAACCTTTTAAACCTTGAAAAATTGGATTTGGGTTTGATAACATCCTAAACCCTAACCAACACCTTTTAACCCAATTGAAGCCCACTTGGTTGAGGCCCACCAAATTTGGCCACCTTGGCAAAGCTTCTGAAGAAGCTTCCTCCCCAACAAGGTAGGCCATCCACTGCCCTTGGCTACACCCAATAGTGTTTGATGAAAGGAGAAATCCACTTCATCACTTCCATACTCACAGCTGCAGGAGGCAGTCCTTGTCCCTCACTATTTTCCACTCTATGTACATAGCCACCTCCAATCAAGGGTCATTCAAGCCTATACCTCTCTCCTTCAAAAGTTTAGAGTCGTGAAGACACATTCACTTCCCTTTCATCACTTTTCACCCTATTCTTAGAGAGAAACCCAAAAGAGCTCTTTCTGGCAGATTTTTGGGTCTTTTTACGTGATATTTTTGACCTTTGTAAGTATTTTCACGTGATAACTCCTTCATAAAAGTTGTTCTCTTTGAGTTTAGTTTCTGTGTATATCTTATTTGTCTATTTCATGGTCATTTGATGGTAAAAATTATTTTTAACCATGGAAAGGTCATTCTGGGCGTGAAACTGGAGAGTGTTATGTTTTGGATTTTTGACCAAGCTAATGACATATCTTGGTCAAAAATTTTATGGAGTGGTTTTAGTATGTGTTTATGAGTGTTCATTAAAGTTTTGTTGCATGAATAAAGTTTTTGATGATAATTTTCTTAGATCTAGAAACTTGAAAACTAGAAGTGGAAAAAAGTTTTTATTTGGAGAAAGTTTAAATATTTGTGGTTTGATCTTACTCTAAAGGCTTTGATATTTTTATATGATGATCCTAAGTTGTGGTTTTAATATTTGATGTTAGAATGTTACTTTGAAGATATTTAGTATTAGTTTCAAAGATATAATGTTTCTATCCAAGTGTTATTTTGTGATTTTTGGTGACTTTTGTTTGATGATTTAAAGAATGGTTGATCTTAGGATGATGTTATGAATATGTTAGAAGTAAGATTTATTTTTTAGGAATTCTTGGAGATGTTTTGATTTAGGGTCAAAGCTTGGGATTCAAGATTACATTTGTTAAGTTTGGTCTTTTTACAAAAAGTTTGGTGTTGATGATTTGCTTTTCTTAATAGATGTTTTAAGTATGGTTTTGAAGTTAGGATGGGAAGATCTTTGTGGAAAATTTTTATTTTATCATGAGTTTTGAAGTTGGAAGAAATTGAAACAAAAATCAAGAGAAATGACCTATGAATGTTTCGGCCATAATGGTTTTTCATAGTTGTGAATTGTTTTAAATTTTTCTGAGTTGATATTTGAGTTTAGGACAAAATTTACATGGAGAATGTAAATTTAATAATTGTTTGAGTTAGGATGTGAAATCCTTAACTTAGGGGTAAAATGGTCATTTTTCCACATGTAGAGGGTAAAATGGTAATTTTACCATAAGTTGCCTCTTTTACACGTTTTTAATTGTTAGTATTTAAATTTTTAACATTTAGAATACACTCTTATAGTTCCTAATATTTCGCACTTTATTATCGTAGAACGCGACAATCGAGGTAAGTTATTTCTTAACTTACTATCAATTTACTATGTATGTATTATGGGTAAGGGAACTACAGTTTAGATATGTATATTACCATATATGCCATGCAATGCTACGCCATTACATATTTATTTGTTATGCATGATTTATTCTGTCATGAATATTTATCTGTTACACAATCCATTCTGTCACATATTGTTATATGTTATAAGTATGACATATGTTGTGACACCCCGTTTTTACGTGTATTTTCACTGAAGGAATATTTTAACTTAATTAAAATTATAGTGCTTTTATTTTAAATTATAGGATTTTAATTGGATTTTATTTGCTGTTGAGTTTAAAATTGCTGTTTAATTTATTTTAGCTCGTTTTTGGATTTAAAATTTAATAGTTGGTTTTTACTAGTTATTTATTATATTTTAGCTTGACGTTGGGTTTAAAATATTTTCTTGGTGTTTATTTATTTATTTGATGTAGTGTTTATTTTATTTCAATCATTTATGTTTTTAATATCGTTTTCAGCAGATCAGTTTCTGGATCCCGGAAGTGAAGTTTGGACTTCCTTTCTTTTTCCCTTCTTTTCTTTTTCTCTTTTTCTTTTTTTCCTCTTTTTCTTTTCTTTTTCTTCTTTTCCTTCTTTATTTCTTCTTCTTTTTCCTTCCTCCTTCCCCGCGTCCGTGCCGCGCGAAAACTCTTCCTTCTCCTCTCTTTTTCCTTTCCGTCAACCCCTCTTTGACCGGCCGTATCTCCGTCGTCCTGTGGAGGTGTCGTACACCACTCCCGCCATTCTCTTCCCCTCCCATCAGACTACATCCCCACCAATTTTCAGAGCCATCGGACCCACCGTTATCCGCCATGAACGGCTCAAAGTTGCTGCCCCTGCCCTGTTTTCGCCCCTGTTGCTGATTTCTTCCTCCGCCCAGAACCGCCACTTGCCGGCGGCGTGGCCTACACCACCCACCCAGAAATCTTCCCCTCCCTTCGGCGCACCACCCCACCAAAGATCTCCCCCAACCGTGCCGCCGTTTGGCCGGAAAAGGGCATCTAAGCCGCACGGTTTTTCACCGTTTTCTGCGCCGTCGCACCACCTCCGGCCACCATCTCTTCACCACTTCTTCCCCTACCTCTTGCCGACCTAACCCACCCATTTCCGGCCTAGATCTGTCGTCGGAGCAGCTCCCACGAGCTCAACTTCGATTTGGCCGTTTTTCCCTTCACCGCCGTTTCCACCGCCACCCACGGCCAAAACTCACTTCCACTAGCTTCATAAACATCCCTAGACCATTCCCTATCAATTTGGTGTCTTGGTTTGTCCCCGTTCAAAAGTGGGTATTTTGCGACCCACGCTACAGTGCATTTGCACTGTTATCGTCTTTCCGCTCTCGTTTGCGCGCGCCGAACCTTCTAAAAATCATATATAGCATGTAAGTATTTTCCAAACTCTACTTTTAGATTTAAATATATTTTGCTCTTACAATAAATTATCTGGTTGGTTGGTTGATTCCGGACTGAGTCCGAGGAGTTCGGGGGTCGGATGGATTGAGGATGGAGTTGTTTGGTTGATGTGATAATTGTTTGAGATATTTGTGCCTTGATGTTTGCATTGTATGGTGCTCACATTTTCATGTTTAAAAAGGGAAAACCGGGTTTTCGTGTAATTGCATGCATGTATATGTGGTTGTGAATGAAAACTGGGCTTGTAAGCGAGAACTATTTTATGATATAAGTGAACGATTGGATTGACTGGTTTGAGTCAAAGGCACGCGTAGGGATGGTGGTAAGCAGGGATGGTGGTAGAGTCCCGCCTGCGATTCCCGCCTACGGTGCACGACGCGTAGGGATGGTGGTAAGCAGGGATGGTGGTAGAGTCCCGCCTGCGATTCCCGCCTACGGTGCACGGATGTTTTGGTTAATGGGCCATTTTCTGGGAAAATGGCGAGATGGTTTTTGGGCCATTATCTGGGATAATAGCGAGGAAAAATTTAAAGGAAAGGTTTTGGGCCAAATGGGATTTTGGCGTGTGTGTGGAAATATGTTTTTTATGGGACATGTCGTTGCATTCTTTCATGCATATTGTTTGAGTTATAATATGTTTTTATCTAGTGGTATTTGGATTTTACTTACCTGCGGCACCTTTTTTTGGTACCGTAGATTTTGGCGCAGGGAGCGAGGAGGAGGCTGAGCCCGGGGAGGCGGCTCCGCCGGAGTTTTGAGTGCTTTGGTTCTGGTTTTGAAACAATACTTGTGGCTTGTAATATTTTATTATGTATGATTTGAACAGCTTTATGTTTTAATCAAAAAAATTCTGATACTTAGTTTTATGTCTTTGCTATCCGCTGCGTATCTCTTTGTGCACATTTGTTGCTTGCACACACTTGGCACTCGTCGATAGGATGGTGACCCGTGTTGTCACCATCCGGACGTCTCGAATTTCCCGTGTCCGTGCATAGGGGATTTGGGGGCGTCACAGGTATTACATGTATATCATATCATGTAATATTCACGGTTGCAAGTATGTTATATTAAGTTTGTTGTTTGTTACATGTGATGTCATGTTACAAAATATTGTCTGTTACATGTTATGTCATGCTACGAAATGTTTCTATCTCGGTTTGATCTTACTCTAAAGGCTTTGATATTTTTATATGATGATCCTAAGTCTCTTATTTTCATGTTAGGATATTATTTTGAAGATATTTAGTATTTGTTTCAAAGATATGATTTTTCTATGCAAGAGGATTTCGGTTAGGCCTAAGATTTGATGTTCTTGGATTAGATCCATGTTTCATTGATTTTTAGCCATGTGATTTTAAATTTGATGGTTGGATATTCTTTAGGACACATTTTTAAACCATTTGATGCTTTATTTCAAAGATATCATCTTCTTAGGACATTGATCAAGAGATTTATCAAAGCTAGTTGAGGAAAAAGTTTCTGTTTTTGGACAAGTGTAAAACCAAAAACTCCAAGTGTTATTTTGTGATTTTGGTGACTTTAGTTTGATGATTTATTTAAAGCATGTTTGATCTTAGGATGATGTTATGAATATGTTAGAAGTAAGATTTGATTTTTTTGAAATTTTCTTGGAGATGTTTTGATCTAGGGTCAAAGCTTGTGATGCAAGGGTTTGGATCTTTTTACAAAAAGGTTTGTTGTTGATTATTAGCTTTTTCTAAATGGATGTTTTAAGTATGGTTTTAAACTTAGGGTAGGAAGATCCTTGTTGCAAAATTTTGGTTTAAGCATGAGTTTTGAAGTTGGAAGGAATTGCAACAAAAATCAAGAGAAATGGCTTATGGATGTTTCGGCCATAGTGTGTTTTCCTTAGCTGTGATTTGTTTTAAATTTTTCTGAGTTGATAATTTGAGTTTAGGACAAAATCTATATGAGGAATGTAAATTTTAGAAAATTTTGGAGTTAGGATGTGAAATTCTTAAGTTAGGGGTAAAATGGTCATTTTCCAGCATGTAGAAGGTAAATTGATAATTTTACTCTAAGTTGTCTCTTTTACACATTTATAATTGTTAGTAATTAAATTTCTAACTTTTAGAATACCCTCTTACAGTTTCTCGTGTTTCGCATTTTATTCTCGTAGAATGTGATGATCGAGGTAAGTTAGCTTCTAACTTACTATCAGTTTACTGTGTATGTATGATGGGTAAGGGAATTACAATTTATGTATGTATGTTATCATATATGCCATGCCATGCCATGTCATTACATGTTTATCTGTTATGCATGATTTATTCTGTCACGAATATTTATTTGTTACATAATTTATTCTGTTATGTATTGCTATATGTTATAAGTATGCCATGTTAAGTATGCCACATGTTACATGTGTGTCATATCATGTAATATTAACCATTGCAAGTATGTCATGTTAAGTAAAGAAGTCAGATCAAGTTTATGTTAAGTCAAGTTTCAGATCACGTTTATGCTAAGTTATTCATGTCAATCACGATATCCTAAGTGCTAGGATGAGGTAATATCCTAGTGGAACTCCTTTGTTTACGCTGGAGTGTCTAAATAGGTGTGAAATTCCCTGGGTTGATGAAATACAGTCAACAGGTTGCGAATGGGGCCTAACTTGTTGGTCACCGGAGCGCGCCGGACACTAATGCTGATGGAGCCATATTTTATTTTATGTGTGTTCACAGTAAGTGTGGCACATACAATTCATGGGGCCACAAAAATTGTAGCATGAAGTATGCGGCCACAACAATTGTGGAGCATATACCACGTGAGACAACAATTGTGACATGTAGAATACGTGGGGCCACAATAACTGTGAAATATGTATTAATGCACTCACAGCTGGTGTAGATACCTGTGTTGTGATGCGGTAATCATCAGGGACATAAGGCTCAAGGGGACCAGTGTAGCACCCATATGTGTAACAGCCCGCTAGAAATTCAATGGTAGAATTTCTATAAACTTTAGAAACCTCGTGAAAACCCCATAAGCTTTCACGAATCGATCAATCGCACATGTTTTAGTCTGTCAATATAATCAGTGTTATCACTCATTATGGTGCCAGAAATGTGATTTTAATCGTTTGAGGTAGTTAGAAGTGTCAGAATACGTTATACTCTACACCACTAGACTCAGTTGAATATTTAGGATTTTATAGCGCAATAACCTATTTTCATAATTTCGGACGAAAAGGCTGTTCGAAACTGTGAAATATTTTATGGGGGCACTTCGGGGTTGAGTTTTGGTAAACAGTTTTTACTGTAGGTTAATATGAATATTTAGAATTTTTCAGTACTAAGTTTATTACCCTTTTTTTTGAGTGAATAGTAACCTCGATAAGCGTACTAAGTGCAGTGTTTTCAAAATCACAGTGTGGAATGTCCAAATTAGGTTAGAGAAGTTTTATTTGGACACTTGGCAAGATCTTAGCCACACATAGTGAATAGTATTAGATACTTGGCATAAAGAGGAACCATTAGATGGATTTGTGAAGGAAATCAAGGTGTAAGATCATGCCACCTAAGCGTAACCTTTTTGATCTGATCAACTAAATTGAGCCAGATCAAAGAGGGTTTCAACGCTAGTGAAACCCTAAATGGTTGGAATCCAATTGAAATCCCAAAAGCTTTGTTGAAACCAAAACCCTAAACGGTTTCCCCAAACCCTAAATTGGCCTTCAAACCCTTTTCGATCCAATTTCTAGCATTGTGTTTAATCACTTTCACATGCTATTAATTTCTCAAATCCTTGTTATCATTATCCAACCTTTTAAACCTTGGAAATTTGATTGGGCAAGAAAAATTGGATTTGAGCTTGATAGCATCTCAAACCCTAACCAAAGCCCCTTTAAACCCCAAATTGAAGCCCACTTGGTTGAGGCCCACCAAGGCCCACGAATTTGGCCACCTTGGCAAATTTTCTTGGAGAAGTTGCCTCCCCCACATGGCAGACCATCCACTACCCTTGGCTGCATCCAACAGTGCCTTGATGAGATGGAGAAACCCACCCCATCAACCTCCATACCTCACAGCTTCTGCAGGCAGTCCTTTGCCCCCCACTATTATCCACTTTATGTCACATATCCACCTCCAATCAAGGGTCATTCAGGTCCATATCTTCCCCCTACAGAAGTCTTGAGTCGTGCAAGACACACTTACTTCACCTTAATCACTTCTTCACCCCGTTCTTAGAGAGAAACCAAAAAGAGCTCTCTCGGGCAGATTTCTGTGTCTTTTTACGTGGAGATTTTTGACCCTTTGGAAGTATTTTCACATGATAACTCCTTCATAAAAGTTGTTTCTCTTTGAGTATAGTTTCCGTAGATATTTTATTCGTATCATTCCATGGTCATTTGGTCAGTAAAAAGTATTTTTAACCATAAAAAGGTCATTCTAGGCGTGAATCTGGAGAATATGTTATGTTTTGGAGTTTTTGACTAAGTTAATGGACATATTTTGGTCCGAAAATTTTATAGAGTGTTGTTAGCATGTTTCTAAGAGTGGTAATTAAGGTTTTATGGAGTGTTGTTAGCATGTGTTAAAGAGTTTTCATTGAGGTTTTGTTGCATGACTAAAGCTTTTGATGATAGATTTTCTTAGATCTAGAAACTTGAAAACTGGAAGTGGCAAAACAGTTTTTATTTGGAGAAAGTTTAATATTTCGAGGTTTGATCTTACTCTAAAGGCTTTGATATTTTTATATGATAATCCTAAGTCTCTTATTTTCATTTTAGGATGTTATTTTGAAGATTTTTAGTATTATTTTCAAAGATATGATTTTTCTATGCAAGAGGATTTCGGTTAGGCCTAAGATTTGATGTTTTTGGATTAGATCCATGTTTTATTGATTTTTAGCCATGTGATTTTAAGTTTGATGGTTGGATCCTATTTAAGACACATTATTAAACCTTGTGATATTTTAGTTTGAAGATCTCATCTTTGTAAGCCATGGATCAAGAGATTTATCAAAGCTAGTTGAGGAAAAATTTTCTGTTTTTGGACAAAGTGTAAAACCATAAACTCCAAGTGTCATTTTGTGATTTTGGTGACTTTAGTTTGATGATTTAAAGCGTGGTTGATCTTAGAATTATGTTATGAATATGTTAGAAGTAAGATTTGATTTTTGGAATTCTAGGAGATGTTTTGATTTATGGTCAAAGCTTGTGATTCAAGTGTTTGGATCTTTTTACAAAAAAAGTTTGGTGTTGATTATTAGATTTTCCTAAATGGATGTTTTAAGTATGGTTGTAAACTTAGAATAGGAAGATCTTTGTTGCAAAATTTTGGTTTAAGCATGAGTTTCGAAGTTGAAAGGAATTGCAACAAAAATCAAGAGAAATAGCCTATGGATGTTTTGGCCATACTGTTTTTTCCATAGTTATGATTTGTTTTAAATCTTTCTGAGTTAATATTTGAGTTTATGACAAAATTTGCATGAGGAATGTAAATTTTTTGACAATTTTTGGAGTTAGGATGTGAAATCCTTAAGTTAGGGGTAAAATGGTCATTTTTCCACATGTAGAGGGTAAAATGGTAATTTTACTCTAAGTTAGCTTGTTTCCATGTTTCTAATTGTTAGAAATTAAATTTCTAACTTTCAGAATGACCTCTTACAGTTCCTCGTGTTTTGCGCTTTATTCTCGTAGAACCCGACGATCGAGGTAAGTTAGTTTCTAACTTACTATCAGTTTACTATGTATGTATGATGGGTAAGGGAATTACAATTTATGTATGTATGTTATCATATATGCCATGCCATGCCACGTCATTACTTGCTTATCTGTTATGCATGATTTATTCTGTCATGAATATTTATCTGTTACATAATCTATTCTGTCATGTATTGCTATATGTTACAAGTATGCCATGTTAAGTATACCATATGTTACATGTATGTCATATCATTTAATATTCACCATTGCAAGTATGTCATGTTAAGTAAACATGTTAAGTAAAGAAGTCAGATCAAGTTTATGTTAAGTCAAGTTTCAGATCACGTTCAAGTTATGTTATTCATGTCAATCACGACCCTAAGTGCTAGGATGAGATAATATTCTAGTGAAACTCCTTTGTTCACGCTGGAGTGTCTAAATAGGTGTGAAATTCCTTGGGTTGACAAAGTACAGTCAATAGGTTGCAAATGAGGCCTAATTAGCTGGTCACCGGAGTGCGCCAGGCAGTAACGCTGATGGTGCCATATTTTATTTTACGTATATTCATGGGGCCACAACAACTGTGGAGCATACAATACGTGAGACACAGCAATTATGACACGTAAAATACGTAGTGTGACGCCCCCAAATTCCGCTTGGGATTGAACGGACATTTGAAGCGTCGAGACATGCAACACAAGGTTACCTGCCCCCGTTCATGACATATAAGATGCAATGTTCCTAACATGCATCTAACATTATGCAATATTCGCAGCGGATAATCTTTTTCTTTAGCAATACTATGCACCAACTAAATATATCCCAAATACTTGAAACATAATTCATACATAAAGGCATACTAAAAAGCCGTGATCACCACACTAGTCTAAAATGGTTGTGATCAAAAGAATACTTGAGATACAACTCCAAAAGTACAAGTATTAACCTAAGTTAAATACTATACCATCATCAACATCGCACCGTGGCCTAGTCGACCGTATTCAGTTGGTCAGATTCCAATTCTCCTTTGGGTCCTGTAACAAGATCTACCATTCGGGGGGAATGGTAGTTGGGACTACCACAGTGAGATTTGATTACAAATCTCAGTAAGTTAACATAAAACTTATACACAGGTTAAAAATGCATGCATGGCAGTAAAAGCATAAATGCATAATTATAGTCATACATAAACATAGTATAACTTGACATATAGCATGACTTAACCAGAACTTAAGCGTGAACTGAACTTGACTTAACATGGCATGAACTTAAGCTTAAAACATAACATGAACAATCAACATAACATGAACGTGAAACATAACATGGACATGAACATAACATAACATGAACGTGAGCTTGAACGTATCATAAACGTGAACATAACATGATGTGAACATGAACTTGGAACATAACATGAACATGAACATAACATGTACGTGAGCATAACATAACATGAACTTGATCTGAAACTTGACTTAACATAAACTTGGAATCTTATTTAATTGTCTTGATTAATAACGTGCATTAATACGTACTCCACAGTTGTTGTGGCCCCACGTATTCAAGTAACATAAAACATAATACGTACTCCACAGTTGTTGTGGCCCCACGTATTCTACATGTCACAATTGCTGTGTCTCATGTAGTGTATGCTCCACAGTTGTTGTGGCCCCATACTTCATGCTCCACAGTTGTTGTGGCCCCATGAATTCACATAACATAAAATATAATACGTACTCCACAGTTGTTGTGGCCCCACGTATTCTACATGTCACAATTGCTGTGTCTCATGTAGTGTATGCTCCACAGTTGTTGTGGCCCCATACTTCATGTAACATAAAATATAATACGTACTCCACAGTTGTTGTGGCCCCACGCATTATAAGTAACATAAATATAATACGTACTCCACAGTTGTTGTGGCCCCACGCATTATAAGTAACATAACATAAATATAATACGTACTCCACAGTTGTTGTGGCCCCACGCATTATAAGTAACATAAATATAATACGTACTCCACAGTTGTTGTGGCCCCACGCATTATAAGTAACATAACATAAGATATAATACGTACTCCACAGTTGTTGTGGCCCCACGCATTATAAATAACATAACATAAATATAATACGTACTCCACAGTTGTTGTGGCCCCACGCATTATAAGTAACATAACATAAATATAATACGTACTCCACAGTTGTTGTGGCCCCACGCATTATAAGTAACATAAATATAATACGTACTCCACAGTTGTTGTGGCCCCACGCATTATAAGTAACATAACATAAGATATAATACGTACTCCACAGTTGTTGTGGCCCCACGCATTATAAATAACATAACATAAATATAATACGTACTCCACAGTTGTTGTGGCCCCACGCATTATAAGTAACATAACATAAATATAATACGTACTCCACAGTTGTTGTGGCCCCACGCATTATAAGTAACATAAATATAATACGTACTCCACAGTTGTTGTGGCCCCACGCATTATAAGTAACATAACATAAGATATAATACGTACTCCACAGTTGTTGTGGCCCCACGCATTATAAATAACATAACATAAATATAATACGTACTCCACAGTTGTTGTGGCCCCACGCATTATAAGTAACATAACATAAATATAATACGTACTCCACAGTTGTTGTGGCCCCACGCATTATAAGTAACATAAATATAATACGTACTCCACAGTTGTTGTGGCCCCACGCATTATAAGTAACATAACATAAAATATAATACGTACTCCACAGTTGTTGTGGCCCCACGCATTATAAATAACATAACATAAATATAATACGTACTCCACAGTTGTTGTGGCCCCACGCATTATAAGTAACATAAATATAATACGTACTCCACAGTTGTTGTGGCCCCACGCATTATAAGTAACATAAAATATAATACGTACTCCACAGTTGTTGTGGCCCCACGCATTATAAATAACATAAAATATAATACGTACTCCACAGTTGTTGTGGCCCCACGCATTATAAATAACATAAATATAATACGTACTCCACAGTTGTTGTGGCCCCACGCATTATTATAACATAACATGTCTTATCTTTCTTAATGCATGTGATATTATTTAATATCATATACTTTTCTAACATGGCGTATACTTGTAAATGGCATAATATGATTTAATCATAAACATTTCATGGCATACATGTATCATATGGCATACTTAACATGGCATACTTATAACATACATCATTGTATGACAGAAAAGATTATATAACAGATAATTATTCATGAGAGATTAAATCATACGTAACAGATAAACATGTAATGACATAGCATGACATGGCATATACGATAACATACATACATAAATTGTAGTTCTCTTACCCATCACACATACACAATAAACTGATAGTAAGTTAGAGGCTAACTTACCTCGATCGTCGCGTTCTATGAGAATAGAGCGCGAGACACGAGGAACTGCACAACAGCTGGAAGAGGAACACTCAAGTCCTTAAGATTTTCACTTCTGAACTCAATTGCCATATTGTAAGCACTTGCAACACCACGGCCAACTTGAGGTTTCACTATACTCGGAAGAGATAAATTGACTTCAGAAAGCCTTTGCACTAAAACAAGTTCATTAAAATTATCAATAACAACCAAACAAACAACTCATTTCTCAATCCATATACTCTTAGCCATAGTCAACCACAAGATGACACCAGTCATCCCGGACTATAATCCATATCATCACTGCTTCGGGACACTGTCATACAGTTTCCCAACATTACACCATACGCTCCACACTTCTCTGCTACGCCATTCAACCCTTCGTGACACGCCATCCGGTGTATCACGACTTAGTACAGAGTACACTCACGTGAACTCTCTTCCATTCACACTACAAAACCCATCACTGCGATACACGTCTCACGGTGCATCGCTACGCGACACGGAGTACGCGCTACGCGTACTTCCTTCGCTACAACACTCATCAACACGATGCACATCACACGATGCATCGCCATACCACACGGAGTACACTACATGCGTACTCCCTTCCTTCTACGACCCACATCACTACAGCGCATGTCGCGCGGCGCGTCGCTGCATTACACAGAATACGCTACACGCGTATTCTCTTCACACAACCCGCCGTATCACATCTACGGCATCCATCTCACGCCTATACTTCACAGCACAGTCCACAAAACTACAAAATCAAGCCTAACACTTCACAACCACACTTCGTTTCACAACTACGCAGCGAACTCCACAAACACTAACTACACAGTCTACAGCCAACCAAATCAACTATGTTAAACATAAATAACTAAAGATAGAGGGTTAAGACGAGAGAGATGTGATTGCTGTCGGGAAAGAATCCAAAACTGATAATTTTAGCGGGCTGTTACACGTAGGGCCACAAAAACTGTTGAGTACGTATTAACGCATTCACAGCTGGTGTAGATACCTGTGTTGTGATGCGGTAATCGGTAGGGACACACGGCTCTAGGGGACCCGTGTAGCACCCATATGGTCACGTTATTAATTAAGTCTATTGAATAAGATTACAAGTTCATGTCTAGAAGTTAAGAATAAGAAATCATGGTGATCCCATGAGATAAGAATAAGTTTCAGATCAAGTCCACGTTAAGACAAGTTTCAGATCAAGTTCATGTTATGTTATGTTATGCTCACGTACAAGTTATGTTTATGTTCACGTTAAGTTTCAAGTTCATGTTCATATCATGTTATGTTCATGTTTATGATATGTTCAAGCTCACGTTTATGTTATGTTATGTTCATGTTCATGTTCATGTTATGTTTCAAGTTCACATTTCTGTCATGTTATGTTCACGTACATGTTATTTTCAAGTTCACGTTCATGTTATGTTATGTTCACGTTCACATTATGTCTCAAGTTCACGTTTATGTCATGTTATGCTCAGGTTTATGTTAAGTTTATATTTATGTTATGCATGTTCAAGTTTCATGCTATATTTCAAGTCCATGTTATGTTTCAAGTTTCACGTTCATGTTATGTTGCTAGTCCATGTTATGTTTTAAGCTCAAGTTCATGTCATGTTAAGTCAAGTTCAGTTCACATTTAAGTTCAGGTTATGTCATGCTATATGTCAAGTTATGCTATGCTTACTTACAACTTTATTTATGCATTCATGCTTTTACTGCCATGCATGCATCATTAACCTGTGTGAGAGTTTCCTGTTAACTTTCTGAGATTTGTAATCAAATCTCACCGTGGTAGTCCCAACTACCATTCCTCCCGAATGGTAGGCGATTTGTCAGGATTAGAGCAAGGAGCGGACATTGGTAGACTGAAGGAGGTTGACTAGATGCCGAAGACACGACGCGGAGCTTACAGTTTCCATAGTTAGTTTTTGGATCGTATTCTGGCCTCGTTAGTCGAGTTACACGAGTTACTCGACGAACTTCCTCAATCGTGTATTTTGGTAATGTAAAGATGGACTCTAGTCTCCATGTTTTTGAGGTTATAGTCTTCTAAGAGTTGTACTGAAATCGTGGATGTTTATTTTGTTAAGTATGCTTGGATTACGATTTAATTATTTGGGATATTATAAGTTTGGTGCATAGTATTGCTAAAAAAAAAAAAAAATTATCCGCTGCGAATATTGCATAATGCTAGATGCATGTTAGGAACATTGCATCTTATATGTCATGAACGAGGGCAGGTAACTACGTGTTGCATGTCCCGACACTTCAGATGTCCGTTCGATCCCAAGCGAAAATTTGGGAGCGTCACAATATGGTCACGTTATTAATTAAGTCTATTGAACAAGATTCCAAGTTCATGTCAAGAAGTTAAGAATAAGCAATCATGGTGACCCATGAGATAAGAATAAGTTTCAGATCAAGTTCATGTTATGTTATGTTCACGTACATGTTATGTTCATGTTCACGTTAAGTTTCAAGTTCATGTTCATATCATGTTATGTTCATGTTTAAGTTATGTTCAAGTTCACGTTCATGTCATGTTATATTCACGTATATGTTATGTTCAAGTTCACGTTCATGTTATGTTATGTTCATGTTTATATTATGTCTCAAGTTTACGTTTATGTCATGTTATACTCAGGTTATGTTAAATTCAAGTTCATGTTTATGTTATGTATGTTCACATTCATGCTATGATTCAAGTCCATGTTATATTTCAAGTTCACGTTCATGTTATGTTGCTAGCCCATGTTATATTATAGGTTCAAGTTCATGTCATGTCAAGTCAAGTTCAGTTTACGTTTCAGTTTAGGTTATGTCAGTTATGCCATGCTATATGTCAAGTTATGCTATGCCTACTTACGACTTTAATTATGCATTCATGATTTTTCTGCCATGCATGCATCATTAACCTGTGTGGGAGTTTCCTGTTAAATTACTGAGATTTGTAATCAAATCTCATAGTGGTAGTCTCAACTACCATTTCCCCCGAATGGTAGGTAATGTGTCAGGATTAGAGTAAGGAGCAGACATTGGTAGACTGAATGAGGTTGACTAGATGTCGCAGACATGATGCGGAGCTTACAGCTTCCATAGTTAGTTTTTGGACAGTATTTTGGCCTCGTTAGTCGACTTACACAAGTTACTCGACGAACTTCCTCAATAGTGTATTTTGGTAATGTAAATATGGAGTCTGGCCTCCCATATTTTTGAGATTACAGTCTTTTAAGACTCGTACTGAAATCATGGATGTTGATTTTTATTAAGTATGCTTGGATTACAAATTAATTATTTGGGATATTATAAGTTTGGTGCATAGTATTGCTAAAAAAAAAAGTATCCGCTGCGAATATTGCATAATGCTTGGTGCATGTTTGGAACATTGCATCTTATATGTCATGAACAGGGGCAGGTAACCTTGTGTTGCATGTCCCGACGCTTCAGATGTTCGTCCGATCCCAAATAGAATCTGGGGGCGTCACATTTGGGATATTATAAGTTTGGTGCATAGTATTGCTAAAAAAAAAAAAAATTATCCGCTGCTAATATTGCATAATGCTAGATCCATGTTAGGAACATTACATCTTATATGTTATGAATGGAGGTAGGTAACCTCATGTTGTATGCCCTGACACTTTAGATGTCCGTCAAATCCCAAGTAGAAATTTGAGGGCGTCACATCGGTTCCCTCATTTTTTAAGAAAAAATCCTAGTTTCTAGAGTGAAAATGTGTACTTGTGTGAGAAAACCCTAAATCTGAAAATGAAAAGGTGTGTTCTCTCTCTTGGCCGTGTGTGTTCATCAAGAAAAGGTGAAGAGAGCCTTACCTTCGAGTGCTTCTCCCTAGTCGAAATGTTGAACATCGTTTCTTGGTGATTTCCAAAAATGGTGATGAGAAATGGTGGCGTTTGCTTGGTGAGAAAGTGTGAGAAAAAGGAGACTAGAGAAGAAAGGTGGTGGCCGAATGTCTTAAGGAAAAGCAAGAAACTTTTTGAACAAAAAGACCTCTATATTTTTGGCTACCCCTTTTTATAGATGCCTCCCATCTCTTTTCTCCAACCAATGCATGTAGGACACTTGGCAAAGTCTTTCTCCCCCCTCCCTCATGATGGGATTGCATGGGGAAGACCAAAGGTTGCCCATTCTTCCAACAAGATCTTGCCCTTTTCCAAGATAAACTCTTCGCCTACCCTTTTGTATGTATGACACGTGGCAAGAATCAAGTCACTTTCCTCATGGTTGCCGTGCATGCCCTTTGGGCTTCCCTCAAGTTCCATCCTTTTAGGCCTTTTCATCTTCCCTCTTTGCATGCATGACTCATGGCAAAACCAAATCATGTCCCTTATGCTTGCCTTGTGTTGTCGTAATTCCATGGGTCAAACCCTAATTTCACTATAAGGCTGAAATCCATTTGGGCTTAGGCCTTCCTCAAGACCCCTCATGCCTTCTAATCCAACCAAATTGTCTCAAGGTATTATTCCTTCTCTCAAGACCCCTTTTTGGCACAAGAAGCTTCTTGCAAAAACCAAACACATTTGCATGAATGCCAAGTGGCATGTCACCCTAAGGTCTCTTCCTCTTCCCCATCATTTGAGTGTGTTGGAAACACAATAGCACTTTTGGACAAGTGGCGGCTCCTTACTGAAACCTCCTTCCTCTTTTTCCCTTCATCCTATGTGTTGGTTTAATGATCTCATGGCAATTTGGTCTTTTATCAAGCTAAGATCTTCCTCAATCTCTTACATGTGTGCATGTGTGCCAAGTGCCATGTGAGGTGTAACAGCCCGCTAAAATTATCAGTTTTGGATTTTTTTCCCGACAGCAATCACATCTCTCTCGTCTTTACCCTCATCTGGAATCACGCGTATAGATTATCTTTTCCGTAAATCACGTAATTTGTTCTTCACCGACAACTGTAAAATCATGAACAGTTTTATCCTAAGCGTTGTACCTCGATGGCGTTTTTCCGGATCTTATCCATCGAATTTCAAAGTATTAGATAAGCTTGTTTTTAAAGTAGCACAATTATAATAATTTAATGAGCTCTGAAAATATTATAATTGTGGATATTTATTTAGATTAAATATTTTAATTGTTTTAAGATATTAAGAGGTTTAATTTTACGTTGAAAATTCTTATTTAAATTTAAGTGTTTTATGCACTTTGATTAATTAATGATACTTTATCATTTTATATAATGATGAAGAAAATATTATTTTATAAATTTTAGTTTATAAAATAATATTCTACCTTAATTCATCGTAGTGTTTTATTTAAAGTGTTTTATTTAAAATAAAACATTTAAGCGTTTTTAATCAGTGTTTTAACTCACTGTTGGTTTATTTGAGGATCCCGAAATGTAGGATTGAAGCGTTATACTCTGGCCCTACCTTTTTCTCTTCACTTTTTCTTTTTTTCTTTTTTCTTTTTCTTTCTTTTTCTCTCCCTCTCTCTCTCGTGGCCGACGGATTGAAGCTCCTCCATAGCCGTTCGTGTTGAAGCTCCAGCCGGCGCCACCTCCGGCCGCCGGACCCCACCTCCCACTCCGGCCTCTTCCTCTCCCTCCGGCGAGTCCAACCAGCCGGTGGTGTACTAAACCGACTTCTCACTCTCTCTCTTTCTCCCTTCAAAGATATGGGTCTCTAGGGGTTTTTCTCATTTTTGGACCACCATACACGGCCAAATCAACCACCAAGCACCACCATTGGACTCACCTCATCAAGGGCTTCCTCCCCATGTCTTTCTTTTTCCCAAACTCTCACTTTTCACATATGGGTTTCTTAAAAACACCCGTTCGGTTTCACCACCGTGCGCCGCCGTACACGGCCACCCGTGGTGTTTCACCACCACCATCTTGTTCCTCTCATCCTCATGAACCTCCCCAAGAAATTTCATGACCAACGGAGCTTCGTAGAGCTCTCACTCTCCTACACTCTCCAAGGCCAAAAATGGTTTCAAACGGCCGATCCGCCGCCGTTAGCCACCGTCCGACCACCACCTCGCTACCACAGCTCCACCACATGTTCATCTACCTATCCCTAGCTTGCCATGAAGTTCTATGAATTTTCGCTACCTCGCGTTTCCGCTCACCGTTCGGATTTACTGTTCACGGCGTGATGCCGCCGTGCTCCGTCACCTTTGACCACCACGAGGCGACCGTGAGTCTTCCAAGACCACGCCTAGCCTTTCTCAAACCCAAACTACCACTTTGTGTGGTGGACAGCCACCGTACGCGATGTTACCGCCACGTACGTTCTTCTGACGCATGTTCGTGACGAGTAGCGAGCGACGCACGTGTTATCCCGTCGATGGTATAACCCTCTATCTCTAGTTATTTTACGTTTAAAATAGTTAGTTGGTTGGTTTGTGAATTGTGTAGTTGTATTTGTGGAGTTCGTTGCGTAGTTGTGAAGCGAAGTGTGGTTGTGAAGTGTTGAGTTTGATTGTGTATTTTGTGGACTGTGCTGTGAAGTATAGGCGTGAGATGGATGCCGTAGATGTGATACGGCGGGTTGTGTGAAGAGAATACGCGTGTAGCGTATTCTGTGTAATGCAGCGACGCGCCGCGCGACGTGCGCTGTAGTGATGTGTGTCGTAGAAGGAAGGGAGTACGCATGTAGTGTACTCCGTGTTGTATGGCGATGCATCGTGTGATGTGCATCGTGTTGATGAGTGTTGTAGCGAAGGAAGTACGCGTAGCGCGTACTCCGTGTCGCGTAGCGATGCACCGTGAGACGTGTATCGCAGTGATGGGTTTTGTAGTGTGAATGGAAGAGAGTTCACGTGAGTGTACTCTGTACTAAGTCGTGATACACCGGATGGCGTGTCACGAAGGGTTGGATGGCGTAGCAGAGAAGTGTGGAGCGTATGGTGTAGTGTTGGGAAACTGTATGACAGTGTCCCGAAGCAGTGATGATATGGATTATAGTCCGGGGTGACTGGTGTCATCTTGTGGTTGACTATGGCTAAGAGTATATGGATTGAGAAATGAGTTGTTTGTTTGGTTGTTATTGATAATTTTAATGAACTTGTTTTAGTGCAAAGGCTTTCTGAAGTCAATTTATCTCTTCCGAGTATAGTGAAACCTCAAGTTGGCCGTGGTGTTGCAAGTGCTTACAATATGGCAATTGAGTTCAGAAGTGAAAATCTTAAGGACTTGAGTGTTCCTCTTCCAGCTGTTGTGCAGTTCCTCGTGTCTCGCGCTCTATTCTCATAGAACGCGACGATCGAGGTAAGTTAGCCTCTAACTTACTATCAGTTTATTGTGTATGTGTGATGGGTAAGAGAACTACAATTTATGTATGTATGTTATCGTATATGCCATGTCATGCTATGTCATTACATGTTTATCTGCTACGTATGATTTAATCTCTCATGAATAATTATCTGTTACATAATCTTTTCTGTCATACAATGATGTATGTTATAAGTATGCCATGTTAAGTATGCCATAAAATGTTATGATTAAATCATATTGTGCCATTTACAAGTATACGCCATGTTAGAAAAGTATATGATATTAATTAATATCTCATGCATTAAGAAAGATAAGACATGTTATGTTACGTATAATACGTGGGGCCACAACAACTGTGGAGTACGTATTATATTTTATGTTACGTGAATACGTGGGGCCACAACAACTGTGGAGTACGTATTATATTTAATGTTACGTATATACGTGGGGCCACAACAACTGTGGAGTACGTATTATATTTTTATGTTACGTGTATACGTGGGGCCACAACAACTGTGGAGTACGTATTATTTTTTATGTTACGTGTATTCGTGGGGCCACAACAACTGTGGAGTACGTATTATATTTTCTGTTACGTGTATACGTGGGGCCACAACAACTGTGGAGTACGTATTATATTTTATGTTACGTGTATTCATGGGGCCACAACAACTGTGGAGCATGAAGTATGGGGCCACAACAACTGTGGAGCATACACTACGTGAGACACAGCAATTGTGACACGTAGAATACGTGGGGCCACAACAACTGTGGAGTACGTATTAAGTCAAGTTTCAGATCAAGTGCATGATAAGTCAAGTTTCAGATCAAGTTCATGTTTTGTTATGTACACGTACATGTTATGTTCATGATCAAGTTATGTTCCAAGTTCATGTTCACATCATGTTAAGTTCACGTTTACAGTATGTCTCAAGTTCACGTTTATGTCATGATATGTTCAAGTTTATGTTATTTTCAAGTTCATATTTATGTTATGCATGTTTACGTTCATGCTACATTTCAAGTCCATGTTATGTTATGCTCACGTATATGTTATGTTCATGTCATGTTATGTTCAAGTTTATGTTATTTTCAAGTTCTTATTTATGTTATGCATGTTTACGTTCATGCTATATTTCAAGTCCATGTTATGTTTCACGTTCATGTTATGTTGTTTGTTCATGTTATGTTTTAAGCTTAAGTTCATGCCATGTTAAGTCAAGTTCAGTTCACGCTTAGGTTCTGGTTAAGTCATGCTATATGTCAAGTTATGCTATGCTTATGTATGACTATACTTATGCATTTATGCTTTTACTGCCATGCATGCATTTTTAACCTGTGTGTGAGTTTTATGTTAACTTACTGAGATTTGTAATCAAATCTCACTGTGGTAGTCCCAACTACCATTCCCCCCGAATGGTAGATCTTGTTACAGGACCCAAAGGAGAATTGGAATCTGACCAACTGAATACGGTCATCTAGGCTACGGTGCGATGTTGATGATGGTATAGTATTTAACTTAGGTTAATACTTATACTTTTGGATTTGTATCTCAAGTATTCTTTTGATCACAACCATTTTAGACTAGTGTGGTGATCACGATTTTTTAGTATGCCTTTATGTATGAAATATGTTTCAAGTATTTGGGATATTTTTAGTTTGGTGCATAGTATTGCTAAAGAAAAAAAAAATTATCCGCTGCGAATATTGCATAATGCTAGATGCATGTTAGGAACATTGCATCTTATATGTCATGAACGGGCAGGTAACCTTGTGTTGCATGTCTCGATGCTTCAAATGTCTGTTCAATTCCAAGCGGAATTTGGGGGCGTCACATGAGGGGTGTGTGTTATGGCCGAAATCCACATGGGCTTGGGCCTTCCTCAGGATCCCTTATGCCTTCTAATCATACCAAATTGTCTTAATGTATTATTCCTCCTCTCTAGGCTCAATTAACAATACATAATAAAATAAATAAAAAGCTTAGCAAAAATCTTGGTTGTCACATGATGCATCCATGACATTTTAGTATCATGCATGTTTATGTATGCTGTTAGTAGTTTACTTGTTGAGATTTGTAAACAAATCTCACTTGGTAGTCTTAACTACCATTTCTCCCCGCTCTCCCGTAATGGTAGACGATGTGTCAGGATCTAGTGAACCTATGCACGGCAGACTGGATAAGGTCAAATAGTCCACAACACAATGACGAGGAACTGATAGCTTCAGCTATCCAGTTTTTGGATTTGATTTTAGAAATAATAGCCTAGCTGTGTGAGCAGCTAAAAAATTTAGTACAATAGCTTTATTTCAAGTCTGTAATTATGGATCACCGTCTCTATTACTTATTTTATTACAAACTTGTTAGAGAAGTGATGTAACCCATTTGGATTTTTGTTTATTATGTGAATTTATTAAGTATATTTATGTTTTTTTGTCTATTGTGCTTTTGGTACATTGTGTATTGCTCAAAGAAAAATAAATTTGTTTAGAAATTTAGAAAAGTAGTATTATTTTTTGTGTTTTGTTTGGGAGTTTGGAAGAGTTGTAATTATTAGATAATAATTCTATGAAAAAGTTAAAGATTTGAAGTTGAAATATTTTGTATCTAAGTGATGTTTTGAAAGGAAATATCTGATAATATATTAAAATAGTTGTGTCACCAAACGGACCCTAAGACTCTTGATTTTTAACATAACAACAATTACTCACTTCAATCTTTAACACTATTGTTTGGGAAATAAGATGAGATGAAAAATTTGAGTTATAGTGAAATTAGGGTTTGACCCATGGAATTAGGGCAACACACGGCAAGCATAGGGGACATGATTTGGTTTTGCCATGTGTCATGCATGCAAAGAGAGAAGATGAAAAGGCATGAAAGGATGGAACTTGAAAGTGATATTGTCTTTTCAATAGCACTAAAATGATGGGGAGGAGGAAGAGGTCTTAGGGCAACATGCCACTTGGCATCCATGCAAATGTGTTTGGTTTGTGCAAGAAGCTTCTTGTGCCAAAAAGGGAGGCTTGCCAAAAATCTCATCCTTTTAGTCACTTGAAGGATTTTTCTGGTGAAGTTCAGTCACCACCTTTCTCTCCACTTTCCATCATTTTCTCACCACCCAAACACCACTCACGTTACTCTCTTTTCATTCGAATATCATTTTGAGGGCAAGTTAAGCTTGGAGATACTTCTAAGGAAAGAGTCACTCAAGGTATGAAGCCTAAAACCCACCTTTTCATTTTATCACACACGGCCATAAGAGGAAGAGTTTCAATTTTTTGTAAGTTTATAATGAACTTATGCTCACACACACACACACACACACACACACACTTGAGCCAAAGGAAGATAGCTCATGTTTTGAGGAATTTTTCCACATGAGCTTACATCTTCACACACAAGGTTTTTGGGTTTCTTTGAACTAGGGTTTGAGTTGATGCAAGTTTCAGACTTGAGGAGTAGAGGTCAGAAATATTGGAAGCTTTTTCCTTAAACTAGATGCCATGAGTTTACACGTACACACATGGGGCTTTTCACAAACCGAACCTAATGATTTTATATTTATATTTTTAGCTTGCTTGTTTGTTGATTGTAGTTTTTTGTAAGTAAACTTCTAACTTGATATTTTATGTATATGCTATGTGAACTTGTTGGTTGCACGGTTTTGCTTGATGAAATGATGATGTTATAATCGGATCTATTGTGTGAATGTTCAACTTATGATTGAAGTAGGAAGTTGCAATATTAGATGCGAGATGAAAAAAAGTCTCCTTTCTTTTTCTCTCTAAGGAAATAGAGGTGGAGTGTGGGGTCCACTAGAGATTCAAATGGAATTGAGTAGTGGGAAGGCACTGAGGTTGTGACATGGGGTGGTGTGTGTAATGCCTGTCCTTATGGTGGGTTCTTTAGAAAATGATTTTAAGAAAAATAGACGGAAATTACGGTTCCTTTTGAAATTTTCTTTCTTTTCATGCCAGGATACAAAAGACTCAATGTTTATAAATAAAACTTGCTTCTAAATTAAAAAGGTTACAACGGAAAACATTATATTTCATAATTAAAGTCTCTCGTACAAAATAATGTGCCTAGGCTTTCATGCTCTTCCCCTTGGGCTATGCCCGTCCTGACACGTCATACTCATATTGTCTCTGGGAGGGCATACATAAAAACTATATAAGTTGATGAATCATAAGCATTAATTCATATAGTTAAAATATATGAACATATGTTTTCAGTCTTGCAGTCATCACTCCATACATACTGTTGCACCTAAACTTTGACTCAAACTAATGAACCAAAAGTTTAGTGCAGTTTTACCTGCAAGTATACATGTGTTGTAGTACCTCACAGGGTTGAATTCACAGGGATTGACTTATGTGATAAAGAAAATAAACTCAAACAAATGAAAAGAAAATACTAAAAAAGACGTGCGATCGAATATAAAATGAGATTACTGAGATGATGATTTCTAAAATAACTGAATAAAACCAAAATGATAAAATGAATTGATATGAAAAAAGTCTAAGGTTTCAAGGATCCATCTAATAATTTAGAATATTTGATCGAATTACTTAAATTAAACTAGAATAATGACTCTGTTTAATTGGAAGATTTAACATCTAAGGTCAAGAAAAATAGTCACTAATGATTGAGCATGAACGATTAATGATTAAAACATTCACAAATCTATTTAAATATCACAGGGATTCCTCAAGCATTCACTGTATTCAGAAATCACAATGAATCAAGATAAATATATAGATACTCAAAATATCCAATAATAAAATCCTTCAATCGATCAAACTCACAAAATAAACTTTACGTTGATCCGAAAACAATGTTTAAATCATTAAACTTCACCTCTAACATTAGTATGAGAATTTAGCCAACCATGTTTATCACAAGTGCTATAGAAGTTAAATAAACATTCTCCATGATAAAACTAAAATAAAACACAAGCTAACAATGAAAACAACGTAGATCATAAAATAGAAGTGAAGAGAAAATTGAGCCCAAAATAACTCCCCTCACGGAGAATGTGGAACCCCAGAAGAAAAGAAAATTGCTTCTTTCTGCGTTTCCCTTGCGTCTCGCTCCAACAAAAAAGAAAGGATAAAACTTTCCGTCAAAGCCGTTCCAGCCTTCTCTTTCTAGTTTCGTTCTTCTACCTACCCTTTTTACATGCCTATGCCTATGTTTCGATGCTCAGTTTCTTTCAATCAAAAACTAGAAGAAAAGCTCCTCACTGTAACCCCGTGAACTCCCAACTCCTTTCCTTCTATCCGTCTGGTCTAGACGAAAAATGACTCTCACCGTTTTAGTTCATCCTTCATTCTCGGCATGAAAAGTGCTCCGTTCGGTGCCCTCTCTTTCAGTTTCAAAACCAGTCCATCCCACAGCTCCCCAAACGTAGAGTCCTTCTGTAAACCTCAAATCTTTTCTTTGCGTATAAACCTCTCCCAGTCAGTCCAAACGAAAAGGTTCACCCTGTCTCTATGTCCACTGTCACCAAGCTAGAACAGAACATCCACTCCCTTTTTGTCCGTCCACTTCTCTGTTTTCTCCAGGTTTGCGTCTCCTCAACTTTTCATCTGTGGTTCAACTCTAGGCCGTTTCATGTGTTGTCCAGGAAAAAGAATCGAGCTCCCCAGCTCCGTCTCAGCTCTAAACACCAGCCCAGTCCTTTCCGTAAACTAAAAATAGAGCAAGTCTCCTCCAGCCCCTCTCATGTACAGAATAGGAACCCACTCTCAATAGCTCTCTCCCCTTCCTGTGTTTTTTTCTTTTTCTTTGCCAAAAACAGAGCCCACTCAGTTCCCTTTTGTTAGAGTCTTTGCCGTTCACGTTTCTTCCTTTTTTTTTTTTTTTCGTTTACGTTCCTTTTCCCTCCAGAAAAAATAGCCTTCTCTCCTTCCGAGTGTGTCTTTTTATTCCCCCAGCTTTACGTAAAACTCCCCCAGACCAAAAAACAACAACTGCCGATGAAAAACTGTTCCGTAAACTCCCAGCCTTTTTTTCAACGTGCTTCTCTCTGGTTTTTACATAAAACTCTCTTTTTCTGTAAAACCCAGCCTTTCTTTCAACGTCCCTCTCCCTGGTTTTACGTAAAATTTTTCTCTTTATTCTACTCCCAGATTTTCATTCCCGTGTTTTTCTATTTTTCCAAACCTGCTCCTTGACTTTCAGCCCCCTTCTATGACTTTCACCTTGCATGTGCTGTCCACCGAACTATTTTCTTCACCGCGTGCGTCTATGAACAACCCAAGTAGCAAAGTCACCACCGAAAGTTATTTAATGTTCAAAATCATCTTCATTTTGTGTTTTCAGCTGCCCAAGTCCATCGCCTCCTTGCTTCTCTTTGTTTATCTTCTACATATTTCTTTTTGTTTCCTCTCAATTAGCATGCGCTTTTGGTCAAAAGTTCCAACCAGATCTCATGTGAATTTTATTTAAGCTGAAAATAAGGAGATAAAAATAACACTCAGAAATAAATTAAAAGGAAAAATAGATTATCAAAAATATGTTATATATGTGAGGAAATATTGTCCAATTAAATCATAGTTATAAAATTAAGCATAAACATGATATTAATCAATTAAAAATCACAACTTCGTATTTATGCTTATTAACCATTTTTCCATCTAAAACCAATAATAATGTCATGAAGCATTTAAAGTACGTTGGTTTTAACTATATAAAATATGTAATATTTCAGCTCAATCACATATCATATGTATCATGCATAGACATGCAGTTCATTTTAAAATGTTGCTAGGTCTTTAAAAATGTTTTCTGCTCATAAAATAGTTCCCCACGCCTCGCTGCCTTCATTTCTTAAAGAGTTTGTTCATGCATATATCTTTTCTAACATACATTCATGCATACATCTTTTCATATGTACATGCATTCTTTCTTAACATACATGCATACATTCTTTCTTATTGCTTTCATTGGCCATTGCACACTGTCGCGCCCCGTGTGCTGGGGTTAGCGGTCTTTTAGACCTGATTTGGCCCATGGCCACGGGTTGGGAATCCATTTCGTTAGGGTGCAGCACTGGATGCACTACCAGTACTACTTACCCGACGTTGCAATCTGCCCTGTCCAGTCCTTTGGTACCTTTTCATTTCCATTCATATGGCCGTTACGTTATTTCATACATTAAGCATTCAGTCCATTCATTCATTTTCAGTCCTTTCTTTTAGTTTAGTCCTTTAATTCCTTTACAGTCCGTTTAGTCCTTTATAGTTCTTTCATTCAGTTCTTACAGTTCTTGTAGTCCTTTCGTTCATAAAAAGTCATTTTAAAAGCATTGGACATTTTAAAAATAAATAGTTTTCTTTCATGGCATCATTTTAAAAATGTCAGTTCATGCATCTTTTAAAGCATCGGTTTGTTTCCTTTCGTGAACATACATACAATACGTACCACTTATAGCATCCATCCACATGCATACACTTACATACTTGGGTGTGTGAAAAGGGGCTGCCAAGGAGGGCCGTTACTTACGTATACTAGAAAACTTATGCTTAGCTTTCTTTTTCATAAAACATGTTTTGTAGAGAAAAGCGTCAGTTTGTGAAGTATTTTAAGGAAAAGCTTTCATTTTCATCTTCGTTTATTTAAGAAAAACTCTAGAAGAGTATGAACGCAATACTTACCTGGACTTCATGCCATACTCATTCCATGCAGTTCATTCGTGTGTATATTAGATGGCAACCTACATGCATACACATAACCTTACGTCATTCTCTATCTAATACATAAGCAACTATATTAAAAACAGAACTATGCTTCACTTGGAATACTCTCCATCCATCCCTGGGCTCTTATGTGCTGTTTACTATGCTAAAAACCTTTGGGATCCTATTCCTTAAAGTGAACCTCCGTAATTCACCTTAGGGATAAGACACTAAGACTTTTGTCTTACTCTTTTATTCCAACATTCCGACGCATGATTCCAACCGACAGAGTCACGCGTTCCAACCTTAGATGATATACTCATCACTACCTTCATGCATCCTAGCCCATACTCAATCCTCATTCCCATCCATACAGGCCACATGACTTTAAGCCAACTCTGAGGCTTAAACATTGTGCAACCATGCTGAGGACAGATTGCCCATTATATATGGTAAACTTGTCCAGCACACGTGTCTCGCCAGAGGCACATATACCCTATCCCTTTTATCACCTAAGACCAACTTATAATCCAATGAATGCCCACTTGTATAAACAAGCTCCATACTCTGATACCAACTTGCTCAGACCTGGTCGATAGGATTCTTCCTACTTCCTAGTCCTGTACAAGTTTATCCCGACACTTAACAAGAGGACTACATCCACAAATACACCTCTGTCACGTCACGTAACTCAAGACTAATCCCAAATCACGTCACGACGCCCATCATGCCTCCTTTGCACTAGTCTGATACTTTTCCACCACTTCACACATACTATCAGCCATAAGTCAACCACAAGATGACATCTGTCAGCTCGGACTACAGGCCATGTCACAGCTACTTTGGGACACTATTACATAGTTCCCGATGCTATACAATACACTCTACACTCTTCAACTAAGCAATCATTATTTTACAGGTGACATGCCTTACGGTGCATCGCTACACAACATAGAGCACACACCACAAAATACTCTCTTCACTTTACGCCACAAGTCACTACAGCGCACGTCACATGGTGGTCGCTGCACTACATGGAGTACGTGTACTCCCTTCACACACCATGCCACAACACAACTACGGCATACACTTCAGGCCCATACTCACAGTGCAATCCACACTTCACTACACAGTTATGCCCAACACTTCGTAACACAGCCACACTTTATAGCGAACTCCACAATTACTACGAACACAGTCTACAGTCCAACCAACCAACTAACATTAATATAAATAAGGAGAGATAGAGGGTTATACCATTGACGGAATAACCCGTACGTTGCTCTTTGCCAGTCACAATTAAGGCATCGAAGGAGTTGTACATGGCAGTTAACACACCGTACGTGGCTGTCCGCCATGTAAAGTGGCAGTTTGAGCTTGGGAATAGCTAGGCTTGGTCTTGGAAAGGTTCACAGTGGCCTCATGGTGGTCTGAGGTGGCGGAGCACGGCCGATCTCGCTATGAATAGTGCACCTGAGAGAGAGTGAGGGTGTGTGAGGTGGAGGAAGGCTATGGAATTTCGTGGGAAGCTAAGGGGAGGAAGAGGGAGGCTAGTGGAAGTGCTTAGTGGGGCTAGAACTGGCATACGGAGGTGCTAGGGCCTTCGGTGGTAGATCTAGGCCATGAGAGACCCATTTCGGGTAGAGCGAGAGAGAGAGGCTCATAGGGGAGGTGAGGAGGGTCTGGTAGTTCCTTGGTGGCTAGGGAGCATGGTGGTGGTGCTTGGTGGCCATGTTGGCCGCGTAAGGCGGTGCAAGGAAGAGAAATGGGTTTGAAACCCATTTTGGTCAAGTTGCTCTAGGAGGAGAGAGACCACGTGAGAGCTCGCCAGTGGGAGGGGAAGTTGGTAGGAAGGAGAGGGGCAGCTGGTGACTGGTGGTGAGACCATGGTTTTTGTGTACAACGGTGTGGAGGAGAGGGATGGGTTTTCACCCATTTCGGGTAGAGATGCCGTGGAAGGAAAGAGGGAGTACGTGGGGCTTGTCGGCGTGAGGGGATTCGTCGGTGGAGCTGCGGTGATGGCGCGGTGAGGCTGGGCATGGTGGCAAGGGGCTGGGTTGGACGAGCAAGGGTGGAGGGGGGAGTTGTTTCCATCGGCTGTGAGAGAAGGAGAGGAGAGAGAGAGAGAGAGAGAGAGAGAGGAAAGGAAAAGTGAGGAGAAAAAGGGAGGGAATGATCTATCGATGAATTTAAATATTGATTTGAAAACACGGAAGTGTTTTATTTAAAATAAAACACAAAGAGTAATTAAGATAGAATATTTTTTTATAAACTAAAGTTTATAAAATAATATTCCTTCATCATTAATTAAAATGATGAAGTCTCGTTAATCACTCGAAGATGATGAAACCATTTAAATTAATTTAAAGTTTTAAACATAAAGTTAAATCTCGTAATATTTTTTAAATGACTAAAATATTTAATTTAAATAATTTTCCACAATTATAATACTTTTAGAGCTCATCAAAATATTATAATTGTGTTACTTTAAAGACAAGTTTAGTTCAATAATATTGGAAATATCACATATAAATATTTTCAGAATATTTAAAATATCCGTAAGCTTTTAAAATTTGCTTGGTATCTTTTAGAACACGCCAACAAGGCTCTGCATGTAGATCAAAGCTCTTAATTAAAGAAGAAAGAAGGAGCGGGTTATCACAGTGTGGAAGGCAAAAAATGGTTGCTGAAAGAGGGAAAACTTTCTCATTGACAGATTATTGAATTTCACGGTGGTTCCAAGTGGGAGAGATGAACGAGATAAAGGAGCAATGGGGGAAATTTCGGTTAACAGAGGAAGAAGCTGCGACATAGTGGTGGGGGATGAAGTTTTTGAGGACCTGCAGTACAAAGCTAAATGTAGTGTAGTGGGAAAAATCTGGATGGAACGAAAGTTGAGTTTAGTGGTGCTTGAGAGCACAATGGGGAAGGTCTGGCGCATCAACCAGAAAGCAAAGTTCCAAGAAGTGGGGGCGAACATTTTTGTTATTCAGTTTGCAAACGAAGTTGATAAAATGAGTCATGGATGGTAGACCATGGCTCTTTGACAGCTACATGTTCGTTTTAATGCCATTCAACGGCTACATTCCACCTCAAAGGATGGATTTCTTGAAGGAAAGGATGTGGGCTCAAATGTTAGAGCTACCTCTAGCATGTATCAATGATGAGGAAGAAAAACGAATTGGCGACACAATAGGTGAGGTGATTGAGGTGGAGAATCAGGTTAATGGCAGTGGCTAGGGTTGTTTTCTGAGGGTATTGTTGTTAATGGATTTGTCAAAACCCCTTGCAAGGGTATTTGATTACGTTGAAAGAATAACGCGATAGTTGTAGTACAACTTTGGGGTGTCGATTCCATAGGGAGACAAATCAAAAGAATAGTAGAAAGAGCAAAGAAACTAAAGAAAAATATTAAATGATTAATGGAGATCAAAGATTAATTTTAAATGCAAATTAAATGAAGCAAAGTTACTAATGGAAGAAGTACTCAAATTTGATGGACGGTAGAGTGTCGGGAATCCCTTCCACAAATCTAGCATTTTAACTATTCTTAATTTATTGAATAACTCAATTGGGAACTCAACCCGAAATTCCCAATCAAAAAGTATAGATTTATAAACCAAAATTAAACTAAATGTAACCCTTTGAAAAATCATTCACAACTTTTAAAATATATAAATCATTATCCCTATTGAGAAAATTTAGCAATGACAATATACTTAGAGAGCGATATTGCAGCAAAGAACTAAATTAATCTAGATAAAAAATTGATCTAAACATAATCAAAGAACCAATCCATTCAATAGAAAAAGCATGACTGAATCCATAAACATAATAAATTCTTTCATTATTCGGAGAAGAAAACATCAACAATGAATTGAGAATGATGAAACAAAAGAGTTTTAACAATTAAAAATCAAACATATAAATTAAAAAATAAATTAAAAATAACATATAATGTGCAAGTTCATCCCTAGCCCTACTTGAGAATTTAGTTACCCATAAATATAATGGACAACAAAAATCTCAAGAGAAAATTGAAGTGAACGGCGGCAGTGAAAGTGATTTTTTCATCTCTTCAAATCTTCCTCTTGTACCTTTCCTCGACCTCTATTTCATGCTAATGATATGCTTATATAGAGTAGGAAAGAAACCCTATGGTCATGCTCCCTTGGACCAAGTGTGAGAACTCTCTTGCTTTTTGCCGCCTTACAGAAGCGGGAAAGAAACGATCATTAAACTCTTTCTTGAAGCACTGCCAGGTCACAGCGGCAAAAGACCCCAATTCTGACTCCAGCATTATTCTTTTGGTATCCCACCAATCAAAAGCAGTGCCCTGCAACAGATAGCTGGCGTAGAGTACTTGTTGCGCCTCAGTGCAACCACATACCTCAAAAGTCCTTTCCAAGTCTTTGATCCACTTTGCAGCTTGAAGTGGATCCTCATCTCCAGTGAAGTGTGGAGTTCTATGCACCAGAAAGCGCTCATAGGTGCACCCAGCTTGCACCCCTCCACTAGGCCCTCCCGGTAGTAGCCATGGCCCTCCTTGTCCTCCTTGCTGTGGCCAAGGACCTCCTGGTTGTGGGCAAGGGCCTCCTTGTTGTGGGCAAGACCCTCCTTGTTGAGGCCTAAAGTTCTGTTGCATAAATTTCGTCATTTGCCGTATATCTTGGGCAATGGAATCATCTCTCTGTGTATCGTCTCGTGGCCCTTGGGTAGATTTCCTTGGTCTCACCATTTTTCCTGCCACCACAACCTTTGACCCCCTTTAGGAAAAGCAAATAAAACCAACAACATAAAACCAAAACCAAAACCAAGCCACACAACAAGAAACAAAAAGAAACCAGCATGCAACAAAATAACTAAATAAATAAACACAAGCAAACTAGCTCAAATAAATTCAAAACAAATAAAACATGTCAAAAAGCAACTTTACTTAAAATAAATTTTAAAACACAACTTTAAAAACATTCTGGTACTACACCTACGGGACATGTGGTTTTACCCAGAGCTGAACTGCTCTGATACCACCTGTGACGCCCCCAAATCCCCACGTACGGACACGGGGAAATTGAGACATCCAGATGGTGACAACACGGGTCACCACCCTATCGACGTGTGCCAAGTGTGTGCAAGCGACACATGTGTACGAAGAAATACGCAGCGGATAGCAAAGACATAAAACTAAGTACCAGAATTTTTTGATTAAAACATAAAGCTGTTCAAATCATACATAATAAAATAATACAAATACAAATATTGTTTCAAAGCCAAAACCAAATCATAAACTTCAACTCAGATCTCCGGCGGAGCCGCATCCTCGGGCTCAGCCTACTCCTCCTCCTCGAACTCTGCACCAAAATCTACGGCACCAAAAATGGTGCCGCAGGTAAGTAAAATCCATACACCACTAGATAAAAACATATTAAACTCAAACAATATGCATGAATAAATTACAATGCACAAAACTCATAAGCCATATTTTTCCACGCACGCCAAAAACCCATTTGGCCCAAAAACATATCCTTTAAACAAAAACTCGCCATTATCCCCGATAACGGCCCAAAACATATCGTTAAAAACCAAGCCTCGCCATTATCCCAGATAATGGCCCAAACCACCATTTTCCCAGAAAATGGATCACAAGTCCTCAACACATCCTCGCCATTTTCCTATAAAATGGCCCGTATCCGAAAACCATAAAAACCAATCTGATTATGCATGCACCATGATCTCCCCTAGGGATCATCCGCACACTCTGGCTCTGTGCCACACCGCAGGTAACGTCTACGCGTGTGACACAAAAACAGGATTATCCACTCCCGAGTGACCAGAGGAGCTCCACCGAGATAATAATCCATCTCGGCTTGGGCTCGTGATACGCACGCACCCGAAAATCCATTTATGCCAAAAAAACAGGATTTTCTCAATTTAAATAAAATGCACATGTATGCAATATGTAATGCACGCCTCATGGCACAAAAACCAACCAGTCACAAACAACCAATAACCAAGCACTCCGTCCTCAATCCATCCGACCCCCGAACTCTTCAGACTCAGTCCGGAATCAACCAACCAACTAGATAATTTATTGTAAAAGCAAAATACATTTAAATATAAAATTAGAGTTTAGAAAATACTTACAGCGCTATATATGATTTTTTGAAGGTTCGGCGCGCTGCAAACGACGAGCGAAAAGCAACGTAACAGTGCAAATGCACTGTAGCCGTGGGTCGCAAAATACCCACCTTTGGACGGGGACAAACCAAGACACCAAATTGATAGGGAATGGTCTAGGGATGTTTATGAAACTAGTGGAAGTGAGTTTTGGCCGTGGGTGGCGGTGGAAACGGCGGTGGAGGGCAAAAACGGCCAAATCGGAGTTGAGCTCGTGGGAGCTGCTCCGGCGACGGATCTAGGCCAGAAATGGGTGGGTTAGGTCGGCAAGAGGTAGGGGAAGAAGTGGTGAAAAGATGGTGGCCGGAGGTGGTGCGACAGCGCCGGAGCTGGAAACAGTGAAAAACCGTGCGGCTTAGATGCGCTTTTCCGGCCAAACGGTGGCACGGTTGGGGGAGATATTTGGTGGGGTGGTGCACCGGAGGGAGGGGAAGATAATGGCGGGGGTGGTGTACGACACCTCCACCAGACGGCGGAGAAACGGGCGGTCAAAGGTGGCTGCGCGGAAGAGAAAAAAAAAAAGAAGGGAGAGAGAGTTTTCGTGCGACGCGGACGCGGGGAAGGAGGAAGGAAAAAGAAGAAGAAAAGAAAGAAAGAAGGAAAAGAAGAAAAAAAGAAAAGGAAAAGAGGAAAAAGAAAAGAAGGGAAAAAGAAATGAAGTCCAAACTTCACTTCCGAGATCCAGAAACTGATCCGCCGAAAACGATATTAAAAACATAAACGACTAAAATAAATTAAACACTACAACAATTAAATAAATAAACACCAAGAAAATATTTTAAACACAACGTCAAGCTAAAATAAATTAAACAGCACTTTAAATTCGACAGCCAATAAAATCCAATTAAAATCCGATAATTTAAAATAAAAGCACTATAATATTAATTAAATTAAAACCACTCCTTCAGTGAAAATACACCTAAAAGCGGGTCATCACAAAAGAGACCAAAGAAAATCACATGACACAAAGGCCACCAAGTCACACTTTCCAAATTCACATATCAAAGCAATCTTAAGAATTCAATAACCCTATCACAAGCAATCCACCTATAGCAATCCACATAGTGTGTGTGTGTTCCAAACTATATTCATCTAAGCAGAAGCCTTGACACATGCAACATCAAGAAAATCTTAAACAAAAATTTCAACTCCATAACTCACGGGTATAATAGTGTTTCTTTCGTGTAAGGGCTTTCTCTATGGAGTTAACAATGGGTGTAAACACACCCTCATAGGAAATTAGGCAATTATGTACAAGTAACAAGAAAACATTGATCTTATGATAGGAACACTAACAAATGAGACTTCCACCAATCTTTCCAAAAGCTTACTTAGGGTCAGAACGGTCAACACAAAAGGTTGTAACGTGGTTTTGGTTCGGGGCTATATGAAAAAAAAAGGATGAAAAAGATTAAAAAACATCCAAGTACATACAAAGGGAATCTTATTAAATATCTCAGTAGACCACACTTCTCATTTGATGTATTCTCCAACTTTTCTGATCATCAAATAATAATACTTTTCCTTCTTCTGCCTCTTCTTTCTCTTCTTTCTCTTCTTCTTCTTCTCTGTTTTTTTTTTTTTTTAACAATTTGATGGACAAACACTTGCACTTTGGTATTCTTGCCATTTCTACCCAACCTTGATTTTTTTTTTAAATTTAAATTTAAATTTTATTTAAATTTTAATTTTTTGCCTTTTAAGATCACTCAATTGAACACTTTGCAATTTGTACTCTTCTCTTTTTTTCTTCTTTTTTTTTTAATTGAAAATGATAAAACAAAAGAAAGAAGATGCAAATTCCACATCTAGTATAAACTTGGAAGTAAAAAGGGTAAAAAAATCAATATATAGGCTATACTCCAATCTCAAGAGGCATGGGTGATGTTGGCATAGGAAAAGAAAATGTTACATATATTTATTGGCTCGAAGTTGGCTACTACGGGTCTATGATGGAAAGGGTTAGCTTGAAAGGCTCAAACATTGATTCTAAGTTGACCTTCGTCATATCCCAAGTATATCCACCATTTTACTACAAACCATGTAATGATATTCTCAAAAGAAGTGTCTAATTCAACAGATCAGTGAATTCTTATTATAATTTACTGCATTTGTAGGCTCTCAATCATCTTCAAACTCACATGAATACTTAAGCAAAAGAGTTCTCTAACTACATGTGTCAAACCACTATCTTACCACAAATTTTGGATGAGTGCATTAGAGGTTCTGTGAATGCTTCAGCAAAAAATGATTATGGTGGGTTTGGTAAATTCACGAAGATGGCTATGTATGAGAATGAGTACACATGTGAAAAAGATGCACGTGTGATGCAAATTAAAAAAAATTGACATATGAAAATATGTCACAGAGTTCCAACAAGCATTTTAAATATTGAATTTGCACTACCACCCCCCAACTTAAATGAAACATTGTTTTTAATGTTTAAAAATCAAAATTGAATGGAGAGTAACTAAAAAGGGTAGAATACACTTGATGGGTGATGTGGGTAGCTCGCTAAGCATCAAAGATGGTAACCTGAAATGATGAAATGAAACTATCTTTCAAACAAAAACAAAGAAAACAACATCAAACAAAAAGGAAAAGAAATAAAATAAGAGAAAATGAAAAACAAACAAAACAAATAAAGAAAAACATACCTGGGTGGTGTGGTCAAGGATGATAGACCAGATCCACAAGTGGAATGTCTTCCACTTCCAAAACTTGCCTATCAATTAATACTTTAAGACGTTGACCATTTACTTTAAAGATCTGACCATTTTTAGGATCCTCTATTTCTATCGCCCCATTTTCCAAAATATTTTTCACTACAAAGGGGCTAGTTTACTTAAACCGAAGTTTTCCTTGGTCTAGGATCATAGTAAGTGTATTCAGTCATTAGGCTTAAACATCTTTCTAAAAATATTTTTATCATGAAACACTTTCATTTAAAAATATTTTTATCGTGAAACGCTTTCATTTTAACATTATAGATTTTAAACTTAGGTGAAGGTTTCAGTTTCACTCTTGGTGCTTTCATACTTAAAGGAATCTGTTTTTCACCTTTCTTAGGCAACTCCTCAAATTTTGGTTGCCATGCCTATATTCCATAATCCTGAGGTTTATAAAAAATAGTAGAAATATCAACAATATCAGATGAACCACTAATATTATCAAACTCAGAATTAACAAGAGAATATTCAAGGGGATCAAAATCATGAGTTGTGTGAGCTCCCTTGTCAATGAGTGCGTCAATCATGTACGTTTGGTGGCACTATTCATCTATTGGCTGTTTCTCAATATGGAAAATGTTGACCTCCATGGTCATGTTTACAAAAGATAGTTTCATCAACCCATTCCTACAATTTATAAGTGCATTAGCCATAGCAAGGAAAGGTCTACATAATATGAGAGGAACCTTAGAGTTAGACTCAACAACCGAGTGTCCAAAATTAAGAAATCAATAGAATAATAAAACTTATCAATTTGGATTAAAACATCCTCAACTATCCCTCTCAGTTTCTTAACTGAATGATCAGCCAACTGAAGCGCAATAGAAGTAGCCTTAGTTTCACCCAAACTAAGCTGCAAATAAATGGAATAAGGCATTAAATTAATACTAGCTCCTAAATCTAGCAAGGCTTGCCCAAACTCATGATTCCCAATACTACATGCAATCGTTGGACAACCAGGATCCTTGTACTTAGGAGGAATTCACTGCTCAATTAGAGCACTAACTTGCTCTGTCAGAAATGCTGTCTTCTTAACATGGTGCTTCTTCTTAATTGTACACAAATCTTTAAGAACTTTTGCATAAATGGGAACTTGTTTAATAACATGCAAAAGAGGAAGGTTAATCTTCACATGCTTGAGGTTCTCCAAGATTTCATTACTAGAATCCAAAGTTCGCATACCAATTTTTAAAGCGTGAGGAAAGGGTACCTTAACTGGGCTCTTGATTACATCGGCTTCTTTGGGGAACTATTATTGCTTTGTTCCTCTTCAACATCCTTTGCCTTATTAGTTGTTGGGATGTGTAAGGACTTACCACTTCTTGTTACAATGGCATTGACCTCTTTCAAATTTCCTTGCTCCATATGTTGATCTTGGGGTGTGAATTGAGGTTGAGAAGGGAACTTGCTATGCTAATTCACACACAAGTAACTCATCATTTTGGATACATGGCTCTTTATCTCATTGTTTTCTTCAACAACCTGTGTAATCAAAGATTCAAACTTTTGATTAGTTTTACCCTGTGCCTCAATGAAATCATATAAAGTATCTTCTAAGGAGTTCCTAGAAGAAGAAGATGCATGCTATGGTGCAGGATATGATCTAGGAGGTTGTGTAGGCAGTTGATTTTCAGATTTCCAGCAAAAGTTTGGGCGATTTCTCCAGCCAGAATTGTATGTATCTGAGCAGTGTGAAAATTGTTTTTTATACATGCCAAGAGAATTGCAATGTTCCTCATACACTACTCTCATCATAGCAAGTGTTAAGCAATCTTGTGCAAGATGATCTACTCCTTGACAAATAAAATAAAGTTTAGAGGCATCAACTTGAGGAATAATATGAGCTACCATAGTTTCCTTCATATTCAATGCCTCTAACTCTCTAGTTAGGCCCTCCATCCTTGCCTTCATGTTATCTTCTTCTTTAAAATGATAGATGCCTCCACTAGAATGAGTTTGATTGGAGCATGCTCGATTGGTATTGTCAAAAGCATTTGGTTCTGTCCAACTGTGAGCTTTTTCTGCAAGTTCATTCAAATACTCTATTGCCTCATCCGGGTCCTTCTGCAAAAACTATTCATTACACATCATTTCAACAAATTGACGCTCTCCAGGGGTGAGACCTTCATAAAAATAGCTAACAAGACGCCAGATTTCATAACCATGATGGCACACAAGCTAAGTAACTCTTTAAAACGTTCCCATGCTTGATACAAAGTCTCATTATCCTTTTGTGTAAAAGTTGAGATTTGCCTTTTCAAAGTATTAGTCTTATGATGAGGAAAGTATTTATTGAAATAAATTTGGGTCATCTCAGCCCATGACCCAATCAACCGTGGTCTTAATGAATACATTCAACCCTTCCCTTTATCCTTTAGTGAGAAAGGAAAAAACTTAAGTCGAACAACATCTACAGTGCCAGGTTGACCATGAAATGTAGCAACAACCTCTTCAAACTCCCCAATATGCACATATGGATTTTCACTCTCTAAACCATGAAAAGTAGGAAGAAGTTGTATTATACCTGGTTTGAAATCCATTGGAGGAATATTTGGTGGAAATATAATGCATGATGGTGTTGCTATGTTTGTAGGTTGAAGGTACTCATGTAGAGTCCTAGGTTGATCTTTGTGCACACTCATTTTTTTCAGAATTAGAAGAATTATCAAACAAATGAGTAGAAAAACGAAACTCTGACTCTGACTCTAACATATGTGACTCGGTTTCGAATGTGCTTCCAAGTATAGAAGTGTCAAGTTGTATCAAGGATAAGTCCAGGATCGTATTCCACAGGAACAATGGGTTATCAAAGCATATAAGAGATTTGTGAGTAACAAATGAATCGAGTTTGAGAGATAAAAATAAAATTAAAATGAAAAAAAATAATCGAAGTTGAAATTAGAGTTTCTAGAAAAAGCAAATTAACAAACACTTGGGTTGGGTTTGAGATTCTTTTTATTTCAGATTCTAGATAATTTCTCGATTAACAATCCAGTTAAGGTATTGATATTCAGAAGATAAGAAATTAAGCTCAAGTTTTTGCAATATTTTCTCAAGAAATTCTCTAATTTACTAGTCGAACTTATATTTATAATCAATCGAAAGAAGCCTTGATAATTTGAAGCTTTTGTTGTGCCTTACGTCAACAACAAAACAAGAGCAAGAGCCGCAATCTATTTTCCATTTGAATCTGACTAGTAACTTAGTGAAATCAACATTAAACAACAAAATATTGCATCAAACTAGAATCTAAAATAAATTACATCTCATTCCACAACCCAAGCTTTAGAAATTAGTTACACATGATATTTTTAGTAACAAAAATAAATCTAAGATAGGTCATGATAAAATCTAAAAAAAATAAATCCAAATGAAATAAATCCTAACCTTTTAAGTTACTGTATGAAAATAAATATAGAAGAATAAATAAGACAAGCTGAATGAACTACTAGGAAATAAAGCTGGAAAAACAACAAAAGGTAAAATAAACTAAAACTGAAAGCAAGTATAATAAGAGTAAAAATGAACCCGCCCAAGTCTCCGTCTCTACCAGCCAAAGAAAAGAAAAATATCAAAATAAATCCAAAGAGAGTGAAGGAGAGCTACGTCTACTCAAAACTTAAAAAAAAAACTCAAAGACTACTGCTGCACCGAATGTTTAACCGAAAGAAAAGAAAAACAGAAAAACAAGTGCCCCCTCCGTCTACTATGTAAAGAAAAAGAAAGAGTCCTCCAGCTCTAAGCTTCCGATCCGAAGGAAAAAGAAGAAACAAATGCCTCTCTACTCTACGTAAACTGCAGAAAAACCAGTCTGAAATCGAAAACTAAAAAAAACTGCCTCCTTTATCAAGTTTGAAATGAAAACAGAAACAAAAAAAGAAAAAGAAACCAGCAAAACAAGTGCTGCTGCAACGTCCCAGTGCAGAATAAATTCAGTGTTTTTCTAAGCTTCCAGCCCCTTAGTTTTATAGGGTCTGCATGTGTGATGAGAGCTGCCTAGAGTTGCTGTTTCTATCCGTGAGTGATGCTGTCATTCTATTGTATGTGCTGAGCTTTAACTTTCTGCATGTGTGCTGCTTCTTCCGTGAGCTGCGTTCCATGTTTGGGTGTTGTCCGAATGCTTCAAATTGTTTTCTGCATGTGCTGGTTGCTTTCCAACCGTGATTGTTGATTTCTGCATGTGTGCTGTCCTCTGCATGTGTGTGTGACTTTTCTGCATTGAGGTGCCGTGAGTTGCTTTGCATGTGTGCGTTCTCTGCATGTGTGTGTGACTTTTCTGCATTGAGGTGCCATTCTACCCGTGATTGATGCATGTGTGAGCTACCAAGTTCCACGTTTGATGCATGTGCTGTCAACTTTCTGCATGTGCTTCATCTTCCGTGAGTTGCTGCATGTGTGAGCTTTCTTCTCATTTTCTGGTTGCTTTATTTTTCTGCATGTGCGTGTAAGCTTTCTGCATGTGTGCTGTGAGTTCCATGTTTTCTGCTTTGTGTGATGTCCGAGTGCCAAGTTCCTTCATTTATTTCTTTCACTTGCTTTTATCTTCATAGATTTTTTTCAGCTATGTAGGCAATGGCTTCACTCCTGGACACCGACCAAAATTCAAATATAAGTTTTTCGTAAGCATTAGTCGGCTCCACATCAAAATGCACGCATCTATGTTTAATTAGGGGTAATATCTTATTTATCATGTCAAATAAAATTAAGTCACATTATCTAATTAATACTCTTATTTTAACTCATAAACACTTTTAACTCAAGATATTTAAGAGTATTAATACCACATAATTGACCATTTATCAATATGTCTACAAGCAAACCGACCCAAGGCGTCTTTATACCTATGCATGCAACATAGAGAAAAATGCAACACTATAAAAAAACTACAAAAGGAAAAAGAAAATAAAATAAAGATGCAGCAAGCTAAAAAAGGTAACGAAGTTACCGCCTTTACAAGCTGCTAAAAAAAAATTATCTAGCGATTCTTCTACCGTCTACCCGGCAACAACGCCAAAATTTGATTATGCCCAAAGAATAATGTGACCGTTGTAGTACAGTTTTGGCATGTCGATTCCACAAGGAGACAAATCAAAAGAATAGCAGAAAGAACAAATAAACTAAAGAAAAATATTAAATGATTAATGGAGAACAAAGACTAATTTTAAATGCAAATTAAAGTGAATCAAAGTTACTAATGGAAGAAGTACTCAAATTTGACAAACAGCAGAGCGTCGGGAATCCCTTGTAGAAATCTGGTATTTTAACCATCCTTAATTCATTGAATAACTCAATTGGGAACTCAATTCTCAAAATTTCCAACCAGAAGGTATAAATTTATAAACCAAAATTAAACCTAATGTAACCCTTTGAAAAATCATTCACCACTTTTAAAATACGTAAATTATTATCCTTATTGAGAAAATTCAACGACGACAATATACTCAGGGAGTGATATTGCAGCAAAGAACTAAATCAATATAGATAAATAATTGATCCAAACGTAATCAAAGAACCAAGCCATTCAATAGAAAAAACGTGACTGAATCTATAAACAGAATAAATTCTATGATTATTCGGAGAAGAAAACATCAATATGAATTGAGAATGATAAAACAAAAGAGTTTTTAGTAATTGAAAATCAAACACATAAATTAAAAAATAAATTTAAAATGCCATATAATGTGCAAGTTCATCTCTAGCCCTACTTGAGAATTTAGTTACCCATAAATATAATGGACAACAAAAATCTTAAGAGAAATCTGAAGTGAATGGCGGTCATGAAAGTGATTTTCTCATCTCTTCAAATATTCCTCTTGTGCCTTTCCACCTCCTCTATTTTGTGCTAATGATATACTTATATAGGGTAGGAAAGAAACTCTAATGTTTTCATAATTCCCGCATAAAAAAATCGCCTAAATTTAAAGACTAATATTGGCAGCCACGTATGTGCTTCAGAAGTGTTACGCCTAAACTTTGACTAAAACTAGTGAACCAAAAATTTAGTACAGTTTTACCTACAAGTATATAGGTGTTGTAGTACCTAACAGAGTCGAATCCACAAGGATTTACTTATGTGATGAAGAAAATAAACTTAAACAAATAAAATAAATTACTAAAATGAACTAGAATGAAGAAAATTACTGAAATGATAAAATAATAAAAATAAAATGATAAAATAAATTGATATGGAGAATGACTAAGGTTTTGATGATCCGTCTAATAATTTAGAATATTGTTTCAGATCGATTTACTTCAATTAAACTAGAATAATAATTCCATTTAATTGGAAGATTTATCATTTAAGATCAATAAAATTTATCACTAAAGATTAAGCATAAACAATTGATGATTAAAACATTCACAAATCCATTTGAAAATCACAGGGATTCTTCAAGCATCCAATGTATCTGGAGATCACAATGGATCAAGATAAATATATAGATAATCAAAGTTTCTAATAATAAAACCATTCAATTGATTAAAGTCACAATAAAAATACTATTGTTGATTGGAAACAATATCTAACTCATTAGACTTCAACTCTAACCTTAGTACAAAAGATTTAGCCAACCATGTTCATCACAAGAGTCATGGAAATCAAATAGATATTCTCCATCAGTAAACTAAAATAAAACACAAAATAATACTAAAAAATAAGCTGAACAAAAGAGCAAAGGTGAGAGAAAATAGATCCTCAAAAAAACTCTTGACGTCCAGCTTCTTTTTCTAGGAATTAGCCTCCCTTCTTTCTTTTCCTTCCTCTTTGTCTTTTCCTTCCTCTGCGTAAGCTTTTTGTTCAGTCCCCGTAAGTCCCTCTTTATTCTTTCTCTCACCAAACTCTTTTTGTTTTGCGGTTCCTGAGCTGCCCTCTCTGTGAATCACTCATCTAATCTCTCCAAAACCTGCTACGTGATACCGCGTAAGTCCATCCTCATCACATGAAATGTTAGCCTTTTCTTTTCTTGTTGCAAAGTCCACTACATGATGGTTGAAATGTCATAGCCGTGTGTGCTTTTGCTTCCAAAATCCATGTGCTTCCAAAACAACTTTCCTATTTTTATTCCATGCATGGGTCCTGCATAAGATTTGTCTTCAATTTTCTACATGTAAACGTATAGAAACAAAAAGGAAAAAGTAAGTGTCATCATAAAATAATGAGTGGGTCCCACTGAACCATGTGCATGTGTTTTTCCTTTGGTTTCCTGTCCAAAATCAAGCCAATCATGTGCTAAAATTGCATGTATTTTTATCTAAAGACAGTCTGAAATTATAAAATCAAAGGAAGAATAAAAATAAGGAAAATAAACAATTCAAAAAAAAAAAAAAATAGAAAACCAAAAATAAATTAAAAAGTAAAAATATAAAATCAAAGAAAAACATTGCTCATGTGAAGAAATATCGCTCAATTAAATCAGAGGTTATAACTTTAAGTATAAACCATGATAATAATGAATTTCAATCACAACCCAAATTTATACCTATTAACCATTTTTTCATCTAAAACCAATAATAGTGTCACAAAGCAATTAAAATACATTGGTTTTAAATATATAAAATATACAATATTTCAGCTCAATCAAGAAGTTCAAATTTGGAAATCCTTATTACAGACTTATAGCCCTTTAAGATATCTTTATAACGCATCAAGAATTGAATCAATCCAATATGTGAGTAGAAAGTTACAGTCAAAATACTAAAGTATGTCCAAGTTGTCTCCTAGCAAATTTTAGACTTGGACTTCTTGCAGTTTCCTTTTGTGATTTTTTTTCTGGATCCAAATTGCTCTCAAACCCCATGAAAGTCCTCATTTGAATTTGACTGGGCTTTGACATGCTCTTTTATAAACTTTGAAATTAAACATAAAATACTGCTTAGGAGTATCCCAACGTAAATTGAAACTCAATTCAAGAATACACATTAATTTCTATTCACATTTTAGCATTTTAATCCAATAATAGGGTATTTAGAGTGCACTTCTGCCCACTCATCAATATTAAATAGTGGATACCCCTAAGGTATGAAAAACTTCCTCATCTATGTTTTAATTGCGACTATAATGTTCATAGTAAGGGTCCCTGTGAGAAAAAAATTGGTGCTGAAGGGGACCAGTTTGGGGTCTGGCTTAGGGCTGGTATGAGGGCAGGGGTCTTAAAACCAACTCAAGGGAAGGCAAAAAAGGAGGGCGGGGGTAGTAAGAGTTTGGAGTAAGATGGGTTACTTTCTGAGAGTAATACAAATGAGGAGATGTAACAGCCCGCTAGAAATTCAATGGTGGAATTTCTATAGACTTTAGAAACTCGTGAAAGCCCCATAAGTTTTCATGAATCGATCAATCGCACAGGTTTTACTCTGTCGACATAGTCAGTGTTATCACTCACTATAGTGCCAGAAATGCGATTTTAATAGTTTGAGGTAGTTAGAAGTGTCATATTACGTTATAGTTTACACCACTAGACTCAATAGAATATTAAGGATTTTATAGCGCAAAAACCTATTTTCATAATTTCGGACGAAACGGCTGATCGAAACTGTGAATTTATTTATAGGGGCACTTTGGAGTTGAGTTTTGGTAAACGGTTTTCACTGTAGGTTAATATGAATATTTAGGATTTTTCAGTACTAAGTTTATTACGCTTTTTTTTGGATTGAATAGTAATCTCGATAAGCGTACTAAGTGTAGTGTTTTCAAAATCACAGTGTGGAATGTCCAAATTAGGTTAGAGAAGTTTTATTTGGACACTTGGCAAGATCTTAGCCACACATAGTGAATAGTATTAGACACTTGGCATAAAGAGGAACCATTAGATGGATTTGTGAAGGAAATCAAGGTGTAAGATCATGCCACCTAAGCAAAACCTTTTTCATCTGATCAACCAAATTGAGCCAGATCAAAGAGGGTTTCAACCCTAGTGAAACCCTAAATGGTTGGAATCCATTTGAAACCCCAAAAGCTTGGTTGAAACCGAAACCCTAAACGGTTTCCCCAAACCCTAAATTGGCCTTTAAACCCTTTTCGATCCAATTTCTAGCATTGTGTTTAATCACTTGATTAAATCACTTCTACATGCTATTAATTTCTCAAATTCTTGTTATGACATTATTATCCAACCTTTTAAACCTTGGAAATTTGATTGGGCCAAGAAAAATTAGATTTGGGCTTGATAGCATCTCAAACCCTAACCAAACCCCCTTTAAACCCCAAATTGAAGCCCACTTGGTTGGGGCCCACCAAGGCCCAAGAATTTGGCCCCCTTGGCAAGGATTCTTGGAGAAGTTTCCTCCCCCACATGGCAGACCATTCACTGCCCTTGGCTGCACCCAATAGTGCCTTGATGAGATGGAGAAACCCACCCCATCAACCTCCACACCTCATAGCTTCTGCAGGCAGTCCCTTCCCCTCTCTATTCTCCACTTTATGTCACATAGCCACCTCCAATCAAGGGTCATTAAGGTCCATATCTTCCCCCTACAGAAGGCTTGAGTTGTGCAAGATACACTTTAATCACTTTTTCACCCCGTTCTTAGAGAGAAACCCAAAAGTGCTCTCTCGGGCAGATTTCTGTGTGTTTTTGTGTGGAGATTTTTAAACCTTTGTATGTATTTTCACACGATTACTCCTTCATAAAATGTGTTCCTATTTGAGTCTAGTTTCCGTAGATATATTATTCGTATCATTATATGGTCATTTGGTCAGTCAAAAGTATTTTTAACCATAGAAAGGTCATTCTGGGCGTGAATCTGGAGAGTATGTTATGTTTTGGAGTTTTTGACCAAGCTAATGGACATATCTTGGTCCAAAAATTTTATGGAGTGTTTTTAGCATGTGTTTAAGAGTTTTAATTGAGGTTTTGTTGTATGAATAAAGCTTTTGATGATAGATTTGCTAAGATCTAGAAACTTGAAAACTGGAAGTGGCAAAACAGTTTTTATTTGGAGAAAGTTTGAATATTTCAAGGTTTGATCTTACTCTAATGGCTTTGATATTTTTATATGATGATCCTAAGTCTCTTATTTTCATGTTAGGATGTTATTTTGAAGATATTTAGTATTAGGTTCAAAGATATGATTTTTCTATGCAAGAGGATTCCGGTTAGGCCTAAGATTTGATGTGTTTGGGTTAGATCTATGTTTTATTGATTTTTAGCCATGTGATTTCAAGTTTGATGGTTGGATCCTATTTAAGACATATTCTTAAACCATGTGATGCTTTATTTCAAAGATTTCACATTGTTAAGCCATTGATCAAGAGATTTATCAAAACTAGTTGAGGAAAAAGTTTCTGTTTTTGGACTAAGTGTAAAACCAAAAACTCCAAGTGTTATTTTGTGATTTTGGTGACTTTAGTTTGATGATTTAAAGCATGGTTGATGTTAGGATGATGTTATGAATATGTTAGAACTAAGATTTGAGTTTTGGAATTCTTGGAGATGTTTTGATTTAGGGTCAAAGCTTGTGATTAAGTGTTTGGATCTTTTTACAAAAAATTTGGTGTTGATTATAAGGCTTTTCTAAATGGATGTTTTAAGTATGGTTTTAAACTTAGGATAGGAAAATGTTTGTTGCAAAATTTTGGTTTAAGCATGAGTTTTGAAGTTGGAAGGAATTGCAACAAAAATCAAGAAAAATGGCCTATAGATGTTTCTGCCATAGTGTGTTGTCCATATTTGTGTTTTGTTTTAAATTTTTCTGAGTTGATATTTGAGTTTAGGACAAAATTTACATAAAGAATGTAAATTTTGGAAATTTTTAGAGTTAAGATGTGAAATCCTTAAGTTAGGGGTAAAATGGTCATTTTTCCACATGTAGAGGGTAAAATTACCATTTTACCCTAAGTTACCTTGTTTTCATGTTTCTAATTGTTAGTAATTAAATTTCTAACTTTTAGAATGACCCTTTATAGTTACTCGTGTTTTGCACTTTATTCTCGTAGAACGTGACGATTGAGGTAAGTTAGCTTCTAACTTACTATCAGTTTATTGTGTATGTATGATGGGTGATTGAGCCGAAATATTGCATATCTTAACTATTTAAAACCAATGTATTTTACATTTCTCATGACATTATTATTGGTTTTAGATGGAAAAATAGTTAATAAGCATAAATTCGAATTGTGATTTTTAATTGATTAATTAAAAATATTTATGCTTAATTTTATAACTATGATTTAATTAGACAAAATTTCTTCACACATATAATATATTTATAATAATCTACTTTTCTTTTTAATTTATTTTGAGTGTTATTTTCTTATTTTCAGTTTAAATAAAATTCACTTTGGATCCCACCAAAAGTGCATACTAATTGAGAGGAATGAAGAGAAGGAAGGAAATAGTTTTCGGTGGACAAACACCTACAATATCAAAGTCTAAGAAGGAGTTTGGCAGCACGCTATCTATATATAGAGGTGCTTGATTGAGAAAAAGAGTGTGTCGGCTGGAACTAAAACTCAACAAGAAGCACATGCATACAGAAAAATGATGCAGAAACTGACTTGGACAGCAACTCACTCACGACACAAGCAACAACTCAGCACACAACTCACACATGCAGTAGCAGCTCACAATTGCAGAAAAGTTAGACAAAACTGCAAAAGTCAAGCACATGCAGCAGAAAAAAAGACAGCAGAAAAGTCAAGCACATACAGCAGAAAATTGCAGGAGCAGAAAAATTGAAGCAGCAGAAAAATTGCAGCAGCAGAAAAAAACTGCAGCAGAAAAAAACTGCAGAAGAGAAAAAAATAGATGCAGAAAAACAAATGCAGAAAAACAGATGCAGAGAAAAACAGATGCAGAAAAACAGATGCAAAAAAAAAATAGATGCAGAAAAATAGAAATGCAGAAAACAGCAGCAGAAAAACAGAAAACAACATTCACACATGCAGAAATTGAAGCACTTGGACAGCACCAATTTCTTGAAACAAATTGCACCAAAAAGTCTTGAAATTAGGCTTCTGTCCCTTCACCGAAAATCTGCACAAGATGAGCAACAAAAAGTCTTGAAATTAGGCTGTTGTCCCTCCACTGAAAATTGAAAATCTGCACAAGATGAGCAACAAAAAAGTCAAGAAAATTAGGCTGCTGTCTCCATGAAATTTAGATGCATCTCCACCGAAATTCTGCACAAATGATCATTGAAAAAGTCATCCAACATGTGTTGTTTTTCCACCGAAATCCATCTGCTCTTTCCACCGAAAATTCTGCACAAATGATCATTGAAAAAGTCATCCAACATGTACTCTTTTTCCACCAAATTGGACATTCAAAGAAGTGGTAGATGGGTTCTATAAATAGGGGTTGGACATGTAGAGGAAGGGAGAAAGAGAGAACTTTCAACTTAGTTTTCATTTTCAGTTTCTTTGTGTTCCTCTAGGAAATAATTTCTTTGAGTGTTTATTTTATTTAGAGCTCAACTTCAATTTAAGTGTGTATTTTATTTGAAAGTTTAATTTAATTGAGAGTTCAATTTCTTTTAGGATGCATTTTATTTAGAGCGTTTATTTTAGAAATCATTTTATTTGGAAGTTCAGATTTTTGGATTGGAGAACGCAGTCTCCATTTCCAAACATCAAGTTTATTCCTTACAATTCCTGTTTTTATTTAATTTCAGTTTAATGTCTTATATTTTCCTTGCACATTTAATTTCTGTCTATTTAAATTACTGTCATTTATTTTTTTTTGCACCTTTAATTTCTGTTTATTTAAATTACTATCATTTATTTTTCTCGCACTTGTAATTCCTCTATTTAGGTTAATGTCATTTATTTTCTTGCATCTTTAATTCCTATTATTTAAATTAATGTCATTTATTTTTCTTGCTCTTTTAAATTTCAGTCTATTAATTTCAGCAATTTTAATTTAGTTTCATGCATTTTAATTCCTTACTTTTCATCGCTGCACTCAAATCCGACAAACAAATCTAAAAATATGAATCTAGTCCATGACTAGTAACCTCTCCATCCATTACACATACCATCCACTTATTTTCTCTTTGTGAAGTTTTTCACATTTTTTTCAACGAGTTTTAATTTTTGAGTAACTTTCCCTGAGGAGACGATCTAGGAATTTATTCCTAATTATTACACGACATCCTCCTGCACTTGGGATAGCCTTTGTGCTACTCATTTTTGAGTGAGTCAATGGGTAAGGGAACTATAATTTATGTATGTATGTTATCATATATGCCATGTCATGCCCGGTCATTACATTTTTATCTGTTACGCATGATTTATTCTTTCATGAATATTTATCTGTTACACAATCTTTTCTGTCATGTAATATTGTATGTTATAAGTATGCCATGTTAAGTATGCCATATGTTACATGTATGCCATGGAATGTTTATGTTTAAATCATATTGTGCCATTTACAAGTATACGCCATGTTAGAAAAGTTCATGATATTAAATAATATCTCATGCATTAAGAAAGATAAGATATTTAAGAGTGACACGGACCTAAGCGTGTTCACCACAAGTTATGTTAAGGATGACACGGACCTAAGCGTGTTCATCACAAGTTATGTTAAGGATGACATGGACCGAAGCGTGTTCATCATAAGATATATTAAGGATGACACGGACCTAAGCCTATTCATTACAAGTTATGTTAAGGGTGACACGGATCTAAGCGTGTTCACCACAAGTTATGTTATGCGGTGCCACGGACTCAAGCGTGGTTCACCTTATGTAAAGTTCCTATAGATCTCAGATCACATTTAAGTTAAGTTATTCATGTCAATCACGACCCTAAATGCTAGGATGGGGTAATATCCTAGTGGAACTCCTTTGTTCACTCTGGAGTGTCTAAACATGTGTGAAATTCCCTGGGTTGATGAAGTACAGTCAACAGGTTGCGAATGTGGTCTAAGTAACTGGTCACCGGAGCGCGTCAGGCACTAACGCTGATGGTGCCATATTTTATTTTACGTGTATTCATGGGCCCACAACAACTGTGGAGCATGAAGTATGGGGCCACAACAACAGTGGAGCATACACTACGTGAGACACAGCAATTGTGATACGTAGAATACGTGGGGCCACAACAACTGTGGAGTACGTATTAACGCACTCACAGCTGGTCTAGATACCTGTGTTGTGATGCGGTAATCGGCAGAGACACACGGCTCTAGGGGACCCGTGTAGCACCCATATGGTCACGTTATTAATCAAGACAATTGAATAAGATTCCAAGTTCATGTCAAGAAGTTAAGAGTAAGTAATCATGGTTAACCCCATGAGATAAGAATAAGTTTCAGATCAAGTCCACGTTAAGTCAAGTTCCAGATTAAGTTCATGTTATGTTATGTTCACGTTAAGTTTCAAGTTCATGTTCATATCATGTTATGTTCATGTTTATGATATGTTCAAGCTCACGTTCATGTGATGTTATGTTCATGTTCATGTTATGTTTCCAGCTCACGTTTCTGTCATGTTATGTTCATGTACATGTTATTTTCAAGTTCACGTTCATGTTATGTTATGTTCACGTTCACATTATGTCTCAAGTTCACGTTTATGTCATGTTATGCTCAGGTTTATGTTAAGTTCAAGTTCATATTTATGTCATGCATGTTCACGTTCATGCTATGTTTCAAGTCCATGTTATGTTTCAAGTTTCACGTTCATGTTCTGTTGCTAGTCCATGTTAGGTTTTAAGCTTAAGTTCATGTCATGTTAAGTCAAGTTCAGTTCACATTTAAGTTCAAGTTATGTCATGCTATATGTCAAGTTATGCTATGCTTATTTACGACTTTATTTATGCATTTATGCTTTTATTGTCATGCATGCATCTTTAACCTGTGTGGGAGTTTCCTGTTAACTTACTGAGATTTGTAATCAAATCTCACCGTAGTAGTCCCAACTATCATTCCCCCCTAATGGTAGGCGATGTGTTAGGATCAGAGCAGAGAGCAGACATTCGTAGACTGAAGGAGGTTGAGTAGACGCCACAGACACGATGCGGAGCTTACAGCTTCCATAGTTAGTTTTTGGACAGTATTCTGGCCTCGTTAGTCGAGTTACACGAGTTACTCGACGAACTTCCTCAATAGTGTATTTTGGTAATGTAAATATGGAGTTTGGTCTCCCATGTTTTTGAGGTTATAGTCTTCTAAGACTCGTACTAAAATCGTGGATGTTTATTTTATTAAGTATGCTTGGTTATGATTTAACTATTTGGGATATTATAAGTTTGGTGCATAGTATTGCTCAAGAAAAAAAAAATTATCCGCTGCGAATATTGCATAATGCTAGATGCATGTTAGGAACATTGTATCTTATATGTCATGAACGGGGGCAGGTAACCATATGTTGCATGTCCCGATACTTCAGATGTCCGTTCAATCCCAAGCGGAATTTGGGGGCGTCACAGGAGAGGAAGGAGAGGGGGGAGTTTGTTGACAACATGCAAAAGTGAGGGGTTGAGCAATCACAATAAGTGAGTGATAGGATTGATGAGGGGTTGACTGAGGTGATTGTTAAGAAGACTGAGGTGCTAGCTATTGAAGATCACAATGTAGATGAGCTTGCTGCAGAGGTGATTATTGTAGAGGTGAGTGGTAAAGGGAGGGGGTCGTGGAAAAGGAAAGCAAGGGGAGAGGGAAAAAAGTAAGGAAAAATGAATTGAGGATGGAAGGGGAGGGGGAAGAAGATTCAAAAAAGAAGGAGGTGGAGGCTGCAAAGCAGCCACACCAATCTCAATGAAAACACTCAGTTGGAACTGCCTATGGCTTGTGAACTCTTGGACTGTTTAAGACCTTTACCACTTGGTGAAGGAGAAGAAGCCCAACATAGTTTTCTTAATGGAAACTAAGATGAATAATAGAAAAGTAGAAAATGTAAAGACAAGGTTGAAATGGGAAGGTTTTCTTGTAGTGGAACCTTTGGGAAGAAAGGGTGGATTGATTATGCTTTAGAACCATCCTGTCACAGTTGAAATGGTGTTTACGTCCAAAGAATAACGCGGTAGTGCTAGCACAGCTTTGGGGTATCTATTCCACATAAAGACAAATTAGAAGAATAGCCGAAGGAACAAAAAAATTAATGAAAAATAGTAAATGATGAATGGAGAATAAAGATTAATTTTAAATGTAAATTAAAAGTGAAGCAAAGTGACTAACGGAAAAAGTGCTCAAATTTGACGAACAGTAAAGCGTCGAGAATCCCTTGCACAAATATGATATTTTAGTTATTCTTAATTCATTAAATAATTGAATTGGGAAATCATTTCCAAAAATTTCCAATCAGAAGGTATAGATTTATAAACTTAATACAACCCTTTGAAAAATCATTCACCACTTTTAAAATACAGAAATTATTATCACTGTTGAGAAAATCCAACGATGACAATATACTCAAGGAGCGATATTGTGGCAAAGAATTAAATCAATATATATAAATAAGTGATCCAAACATAATCAAAGAACTAATCCATTCAATGGAAAAAGCCTGATTGAATCCATAAACAAAATAAATTCTATGATTATTTGAAGAAGAAAACATAAACAATGAATTGAGAATGATAAAACAAAAGAGTTTTAGTAATTGAAAATTAAATACATTAATTAAAAATAAATTAAAAATACCATTTAATGTGCAAATTCATCCCTAGCCCTACTTGAGAATTTTGTAATAAAAAATATAATGGACAACAAAAATCTCAAGAGAAAAATGAAGCAAACGGCGGCCATGTAAATTAATTTTGTCTCTTCATTCTTCAGTTCATCCTCTCACCACAGTGCTGTCGGTTCCCTCCCTTACCCCCCTCTGCAATTTTATGCTAATGATATACTTATATAGGGTAGGAAAGGAACCCTAATGTCTTCAGGATTCCCGTATAAACAAATAACCTAAATTTTAGGACTCATCTTCGCAGCTACGTACGTGCTTCAAAAGTTCAAATTTGGGAATCTTTATTGGGGAAGAATTTATAGCCCTTTAAGACAGCTTTCCAACGTATTAAGAATTGCATCAATCTGATATGTGAGTGGAAATTTACGATTAAAATAATAAAATATGTCTAGGCTGTCTCCTAGCGAATTTCGGACTTGGACTTCTTGTAGTTTACTTTGGTATTTTTTTCTTTTTTTTTTTTCTTGATCCAAATTTCTCTCAAACCTCATGAAAGTCCTCTTTTGAATTTGACTAGGCTTTGACTTACTCTTTTATAAAATCTGAAATTAAATACAAAAATCTGCTTAGGAGTATCTCAAACTAAATAGAAACTTAATTCAAGAATACACATTAATTTATATTATTTCTATTCACATTTTAGCATTTTAATCCAATAATATGGTATTTAGAGTGTACTTTTGCACACTCATCAAGTGGCAAATTATTCCCAAAGACATATAAGCCTATGGATTACAAATGAGAAAGGGCTGGACAAATGGTTATTGACTGGGTATTATGGAGAACCTGATGGCAGTAAGAGAATTACTTCTCAGAGGTTCTTTTCCTCTCTCAAAGCTGTTGTGAATACAAGTTGGGGGGTGATTGGAGATTTTAATGAGGTGGTCTCACACGATGAAAAGATGGGAGGAAGGTAAAGACAGGAAAGTCTAATGACAGCATTTAGAGATGTTTTGGAGGATGGTGGGTTGTATGATTTGGGCAATAGAGGTGATAAGTTCACTTGGAGTAACAAGTATGAAGATGTGACTTTCACTAAAGAAAGACTCGATAGGTCTGTTGTTAATGCAAAATGGAAAGGTCTATTCCAAGAAAGCTGGGTAGAGGTGATGGCAGTTAGGTGTTCTAATCATAGACCACTATTATGGTGTATGAATTAGACTAGAAGAAATGGGGAGTAGAAGATGAGAGTTTTTAGATATGAAGCTAGTTGGGCATTAGAAGAGGAGTGTGCTGAGGTTTTGACGAGAATATGGGATTATGAAGGGAATCTTGATTTGTTGTCCTGCTTAGAAAATAGTAAGGTAGCATTGCTAAGATGGAGTAGATATAAGGGGCTGACTTAGAGAGGGAATTTGAAGATAAAACAAAAGGGTTGAGAAGGTTACAAATGGGTGAATGCAGAGGTAATATGCATGCAAGAAATCAAGATCCTTCTGAGGGAGGTGGAAAGATTACTAGAACAAAAGGACATAAAGTGTAGGCAACGAGCTAAACAAAATTGGTATTAGTTTGGGGATAAAAACACCAAATTTTTTCATTGTTGTGCTACTAAGAGAAAATCCAAGAATAAAGTTATGAAAGTAAGTGATGAATATGGAAGGTGTTGGTCTAGTGAAGCTGAGGTCAAGGCTGCTTTCAATGACTACTTTGGGAAGTTTTTCACCACTTCAAACCTTGGTTCTACAGAAATTGAGAGTTGCATTACACAGATGGAATCATGAGTTACCAATCAAATGAATGAGGGCTTGTCAAAAGAATTCACAAGAATGGAGATTGAGGAGGCAATTAATCAAATGGCATCCTAGGGACCATTTTGGTTTTGGAGCTTGTTTCAATCAAAAGCATTGGCCTAATATTGGAGATGAAGTCAGCAAGGCAGTGCTATCTTGGCTGAATGGTAACTCTTTTGCCCTTCTATTAATCATAACTCTTTTGCCCTTCTATTAATCATACATTTATAGCACTCATTCCTAAGGTTAAAAGTCCTATAAAAGTGAGTGAATATAGGCCCATTAGTCTTTGTAATCCAATAGAATGAAAAATTTTCTGAATGTTACATATCTCCAAATCAAAGTGCATTTATTCTTGGGAGATTGATAACTAATAATATTATGGCAGCGTATGAGCTTTTGCATTCTATGAAAGCTAGGAAAAAAGGGAGAGGCATGGCTATCAAGCTAGACATGTCAAAAGCTTATGACCGAGTTGAATGGGTGTTCCTTGAAGTAGTCATGAAAAAGATGTGGTTTTGTGTTACACCCCGTTTTTACGTGTATTTTCACTGAAGGAGTGGTTTTAATTTAATTAATATTATAGTGCTTTTATTTTAATTATCGGATTTTAATTGGATTTTATTTGCTGTTGAGTTTAAAATTTGCTGTTTAATTTATTTTAGCTCGTTTTTGGATTTAAAATTTAATAGTTGGTTTTTACTAGTTATTTAATATATTTTAGCTTGACGTTGTGTTTAAAATATTTTCTTGGTTTTTATTTTTTTATTTGATGTAGTGTTTAATTTATTTTAGTCGTTTGATGTTTTTATATCGTTTTCGACGAACAGTTTTTGGATCCCGGAAGTGAGGATTGGATCTCATTTCTTTTCTCTTCTCTTTTTCTTTTTCCCTTTTTCCTTTTCCTTTTTCTCCTTTTCTTTCCTTTTCTTCCTTTTTCTTCTTCTTTCTTCCCGTTTTCTCTCTCCCCGCGCGCTCCTCTCCATTTCTCCTTACCGCGCAGCCACCTTTGGCCGGCCATATCTCCGCCGTTAGGTGGAGGTGTCGTACACGACCCCCGCCATTCTCTTCCCCTCCCACCAGACTACAACCCCTCCAATTTTCAGGACCATCGGAGCCACCGTTAGCCGCCACGAGCCGCTCAAAATCGCGGCACCAACCCAGTTTTTCCACTGTTACCGTTTTTCTTCCTCCGCCCAGAACTGCCACTTGCCGGCAGCGTGGCCTCCACCACCCACCCAGAAAACTCCCCCTCCCTCCGGTGCACCACCCCGCCAAAGATCTCCCCCAACCGTGCAGCCGTTTGGCCGGAAAAGCGCATCTAAGCTGCACGGTTTGTCACCGTTTCCGGCGCCGTCGCACCACCTCCGGCCACCATCTTTTCACCACTTCTTCCCCTACCTCTTGCTGTCCTAACCCACCTAATTTCGGCCTCGATCCGTTGCCGGAGCAGCTCGCACGAGCTCAACTCCGATCAGCCCCTTCTTGGCCTTCGACCGCCGTTTCCACCGCCACCCACGGCCAAAACTCACTTCCTTTAGCTTCATAAATATCTCAAGACCATTCCCTATCAATTTGGTGTCTTGGTTTGTCCCCGTTCAAAAGTGGGTATTTTGCGACCCACGGCTACAGTGCATTTGCACTGTTACGTTGCTTTCCGCCCATCGTTTGCCGCGCGCCGAACCTTCTAAAAATCCTATATAGCTCTGTAAGTATTTTCCAAACTCTACTTTTAGATTTAAATATATTTTGCTCTTACAATAATTTATTTGGTTGGTTTGCTGATTCCGGACTGAGTCCGAGGAGTTCGGGGGTCGGATGGATGGAGGACGGAGTTGCTTGAATTGTTGTTCTATGGTTGGTTGTATTTGTCGAGCATTGAAATTTGCATTTACATGGTGCATGCACGTGTATTTTATTTTAATTGAGAAAATCCTGTTTTATTGGCGTAAATGGATTTTTGGGAGTGTGCGTATCACGAGCCCAAGCCGGGATGGGTTATTATCTCGGTGGAGCTCCTCTGGTCACTCGGGAGTGGATAATACTGAGTGACATCCCCTGGGTTGTCGCTGGGCGACGACCGGATCGCACGATACGGTAACGCTGTCGTGTCGACTCCGTGGTCCCTAGAGTGGCGGGGACTAGAGGATGGCCTGGCCAGGTACGCGCGAGGCGCGAGTCTGGGCATCACTCGTGTAGGTGTCATACGCGTAGACGTTACCTGCGGTGTGGCACAGAGCCAGAGTGTGCGGATGATCCCTAGGGGAGATCATGGTGCATGCATAATCGGATTGGTTTTTATGGTTTTCGGATACGGGCCATTTTCTGGAAAAATGGCGAGGATGTGTTGAGGACTTGTGATCCATTTTCTGGGAAAATGGTTGTTTGGGCCATTATCTGGGATAATGGCGAGGCTTGGTTTTAAACGGTATGTGTGGGCCGTTATCGGGGATAGTGGCGAGGTTTGTTTAAAGGATATGTTTTTGAGCCAAATGGGTTTTTGGCGTGCGTGGAAAAAAATATGGTTTGTGAGTTTTGTGCATTGGCATTTATTCATGATATTGTTTGAGTTTAATATGCTTTTATCTAGTGGTGTTTGGATTTTACTTACCTGCGGCACCATTTTGGTACCGTAGATTTTGGTGCAGAGTTCGAGGAGGAGGAGGAGGCTGAGCCCGAGGATGCGGCTTCGCCGGAGATTTGAGTTGAAGTTATGTTTTGGTTTTGGGCTTGAAAACAATATTTGTATTGTTATTATTTTATTATGTATGTTTTGAACAGCTTTGTATTTTATTTAAGAAAAATTCTGGTACTTAGTATATGTCTTTGCTATCCGCTGCGTATTTCTCCGTGCACAATTGTCGCTTGCACACACTTGGCACTCGTCGATAGGATGGTGACCCGGGTTGTCACCATCCGGACGTCTCGAATTCCTCGTATCCGTATGTGGGGATTTGGGGGCGTCACATTTTGTTCTAATTGGACTGATCTTATCATGAGCTGTGTAAGATCGGGGTCTTATTCAATTATGGTTAATGGTCAACCTGGGCCTATTTTTTTATCCCTCAAGAGGATTGAGACAAGGAGACCTATTGTCTGCTTATCTCTTTCTACACTGTGCAAAAGGCCTCTCGTCCCTTCTCAATTATTCTGATTGGTAAGGAGTCACAAAGGGGGTCAATGTAGCAAGGGGTGGCTATAGAATTAATCATCTCTTGTTTGCAAATGATTATGTTCTATTTGGAAGGGAAACAGTGAAGGAGGTGCACAAGATCCAAGCTATTTTGCAGGCGCATGAAAGGGCTTCTAGTCAGGTTCTTAATAAAGAAAAATTTGCCATCTTCTATAGCTCAAATACTAAGATGAGTGATCAATCTTTAATATGAAACGTAGGTGGATCAATAATGGTAGGGTCCTATGAGAAGTATTTGGTGCTACCTTCAGTAGTAGGTAGATCCAATTACCATACTTTCAGGAGCATTAAGGAGAGAGTTTAGAGGAAGGTTACAAATTGGAAAAATTCATTTCTCTCTGCTGCGGGGAAAGAGATACTCATCAAGGCAGTCCTTGAAGCAGTTCCCAAATACACTATAAGTGTATTTTTGTTCCCTAAAAGGCTTTGTAATGAGCTTAATAGTTTGATTGCTAAATTCTGGTGGGGCAACCAGAAATCTAATAAAGGATTGCATTGGGGTAGCTGGGACAGATTGGGCCAACAGAAACAAAAGGGAGGCCTTGGGTTTAGAAATGTGGAGTGTTTCAATTTGGCTTTGCTTGCAAAGCAAGGGTGGAGAATCCTAACAAACCCTACAAGTTTAGTGGTCCAGATCTATAAGAAAAAATACTATAGAGAGTCCACCTATTTGAATGCAAAACTGGGCAGCAATCCTTCTCTCATTTGGAAGAGTATTTGGAAGGCTTCTAAGGTTATTAAAGAAGGGATGAGATGGAGAGTTGGGAATGGGAAGAGCATCAAGAAATGGGGTGACAAATGGCTCAATGTACCATTTAGTTTCTATGTCCAATCTCCAATACCAAGATTGCACAAGTAGGCAAAGGTGGAGGAGTTGATTTTGGCAAATGAATAGAATTGGAATGAGCAATTGATTCATGAGATTTTTGTTGAAGCTGAGGTGGAAAAAATTCTCAACTTACCTTTGAGTAAAATGGGTGATGAAGACAAGCTGGTGTGGGGTCCTTCTCATAAAGGTCAATTCTCTATGAGGAGTGCATATTATCTTGAGATGGAAAGAACAAGGAGAAGTAAAGGGGAATCTTCTACTGAGCATGATTATTGTAACAACCTGCTAGAAATTCAATGGTGGAATTTCTATAGACATTAGAAATCTCGTGAAAACCCCATAAGTTTTTACGAATCGGCTAATCGCATAAGTTCTAGTATGTCAACATAATTAGTTTTATCACTCACTATGGTGCCAGAAATGTGATTTTATTTGTTTGAGGTAGTTAGAAGTGTCAGATTACGTTATAGTTTACGCCACTAGACTCAGTTGAATATTTAGGATTTTTCAGTACTAAGTTTATTATGCACTTTTTCGGAGTGAATAGTAACCTCGATAAGCGTACTAAGTGCAGTGGTTTCAAAATCACAGTGTGAAATGTCCAAATTAGGTTAGAGAAGTTTTATTTGGACACTTGGCAAGATCTTAACCACACATAATGAATAGTATTAGATACTTGGCACAAAGAGAAACCATTAGATGGATTTGTGAAGGAAATCAATGTGTGAGATCATGCCACCTAAGCAAAACAGTTTTTTTTCATCTGATCAACCAAATTGAGTTAGATGAAGAGGGTTTCAACCCTAGTAAAACCCTAAATGGTTGGAATCCTTTTGAAACCCCAAAAACTTGGTTGAAACCGAAACCCTAAACGGTTTCCCCAAACCCTAAAGTTGGCATTCAAACCCTTTTTGATCCAATTTCTAGTATTGTGTTTAATCACTTGATTAAATCACTTTCACATGCTATTAATTTCTCAAATTCCTATTATGACATCTTTATCCAACATTTTAAACCTTAGAAATTTGATTGGGCCAAGAAAAATTGGATTTGGGCTTGATAGCATCTCAAACCCTAACCAAACCCCCTTTAAACCCCAAATTGAAGCCCACTTGGTTGAGGCCCACTAAGGCCCACTAAAGCCCACGAATTTTGGCCACCTTGGCATAGCTTCTTGGAGAAATTTCCTCCCCCACTTGGCAGACCATTCATTGCATCAAGTTGCACTCATTAATATGGAGGAACCCACCCCATCAAGTCCCATGTCTCATAGCCTTTGTAAGTTGTCTTTTGCCCCCCACTATCCTCTACATTATGTCACATGTCTACACCTCCACTCAATGATCATTAAGGTCCAAATATTCTCCCTACAGAAGTCTTGAGTCGTGCAAGACACACTTACTTCACTTTAATCATTTCTTCACCCCGTTCTTAGAGAGAAACCCAAAAGAGCTCTCTCGGGCAGATTTCTGGGTCTTTTTGCGTGGAGTTTTTCGACCCTTTGTAAGTATTTTCACACGATGACTCCTTCATAAAAGTTGTTCCTCTTTGAGTCTAGTTTCCGTAGATGTATTTTTCGTATCATTCCATGGTCATTTGGTCGGTCAAAAGTATTTTTAACCATGGAAAGGTCATTCTGGGCGTGAATCTGGAGAGTGTGTTATGTTTTGGAGTTTTTGACCAAGCTAATGGATATATCTTGGTCCGAAAATTTTATGGAGTGTTCTTAGAATGTGTTTAAGAGTTTTCATTGAGGTTTTGTTGCATGAATAAAGATTTTGATGATAGATTTTATTAGATCTAGAAACATGAAAACTGGAAGTGACAAAACAGTTTTTATTTGGATAAAGTTTGAATATTTTGAGGTTTGATCTTACTCTAAAGGCTTTGATATTTTTATATGATGATCCTAAGTCTCTTATTTTCATGTTAGGATGTTATTTTGGAGATATTTAGTATTAGTTTCAAAGATATGATTTTTCTATGCAAGAGAATTTCGGTTAGGCCTAAGATTTGATGTTTTTAGGTTAGATCCATGTTTTATTGGGTTTTAGCCATGTGATTTTAATTTTGATGGTTGGATATTCTTTAGGACACGTTTTTAAACCATGTGATACTTTATTTCAAAGATCTCACCTTCTTAAGCCATTGATCAAGAGATTTATCAAAGCTAGTTAAGAAAAAGTTTCTGTTTTTGGACTAAGTGTAAAATCAAAAACTCCAAGTGTTATTTTTGTGATTTTGGTGACTTTAGTTTGATGATTTAAAGCATGGTTTATCTGAGGATGATGTTATGAATATGTTAGAAGTAAGATTAGATTTTTTGGAATTCTTGGAGATGTTTTGATTTAAGGACAAAGCTTGTGATTCAAGTGTTTTGATCTTTTTACAAAAAAGTTTGGTGTTGATTATTAGCTTTTTCTAAATGGATGTTTCAAGTATGGTTTTAAACTTAGGATTGGAAGATGTTTGTTGTAAAATTTTGGTTTAAGCATGAGTTTTGAAGTTGGAAGGAATTGTAACAAAAATCAAGAGAAATGGCCTATGGATGTTTCGGCCATAGTGTGTTTTCCATAGTGTTGTTTTGTTTTAAATTTTTTTCTGAGTTGATATTTGAGTTTAGAACAAAATTTACATGAGGAATGTAAATTTTGGAAATTTTTGGAGTTAGGATATGAAATCCTTAAGTTATGGGTAAAATGGTCGTTTTCCCACATGTAGAGGGTAAAATGATAATTTTACTCTAAGATAACTTGTTTCCATGTTTCTAATTGTTAGTAATTAAATTTCTAACTTTTAGAATGACCTTTTACAGTTTCTCGTATATCGCACTTTATTCTCGTAGAACGTGACAATCGAGGTAAGTTAGCCTCTAACTTACTATCAGTTTATTGTGTATGTGTGATGGGTAAGAGAACTACAATTTATGTATGTATGTTATCGTATATGCCATGTCATGCTATGTCATTACATGTTTATCTGCTACGTATGATTTAATCTCTCATGAATAATTATCTGTTACATAATCTTTTCTATCATACAATGATGTATGTTATAAGTATGCCATGTTAAGTATGCCATGAAATGTTATGATTAAATCATATTGTGTCATTTACAAGTATACGCCATGTTAGAAAAGTATATGATATTAATTAATATCTCATGCATTAAGAAAGATAAGACATGTTATGTTACGTATAATACGTGGGGCCACAACAACTGTGGAGTACGTATTATATTTTATGTTACGTGAATACGTGGGGCCACAACAACTGTGGAGTACGTATTATATTTAATGTTACGTATATACGTGGGGCCACAACAACTGTGGAGTACGTATTATATTTTTTATGTTACGTGTATACGTGGGGCCACAACAACTGTGGAGTACGTATTATTTTTTATGTTACGTGTATACGTGGGGCCACAACAACTGTGGAGTACGTATTATTTTTTATGTTACGTGTATACGTGGGGCCACAACAACTGTGGAGTACGTATTATTTTTTATGTTACGTGTATACGTGGGGCCACAACAACTGTGGAGTACGTATTATTTTTTATGTTACGTGTATACGTGGGGCCACAACAACTGTGGAGTACGTATTATATTTTCTGTTACGTGTATACGTGGGGCCACAACAACTGTGGAGTACGTATTATATTTTATGTTACGTGTATTCATGGGGCCACAACAACTGTGGAGCATGAAGTATGGGGCCACAACAACTGTGGAGCATACACTACGTGAGACACAGCAATTGTGACACGTAGAATACGTGGGGCCACAACAACTGTGGAGTACGTTTTATTTTTTATGTTACGTGTATACGTGGGGCCACAACAACTGTGGAGTACGTATTATTTTTTATGTTACGTGTATACGTGGGGCCACAACAACTGTGGAGTACGTATTATTTTTTATGTTACGTGTATACGTGGGGCCACAACAACTGTGGAGTACGTATTATTTTTTATGTTACGTGTATACGTGGGGCCACAACAACTGTGGAGTACGTATTATTTTTTATGTTACGTGTATACGTGGGGCCACAACAACTGTGGAGTACGTATTATTTTTTATGTTACGTGTATACGTGGGGCCACAACAACTGTGGAGTACGTATTATTTTTTATGTTACGTGTATACGTGGGGCCACAACAACTGTGGAGTACGTATTATTTTTTATGTTACGTGTATACGTGGGGCCACAACAACTGTGGAGTACGTATTATTTTTTATGTTACGTGTATACGTGGGGCCACAACAACTGTGGAGTACGTATTATATTTTCTGTTACGTGTATACGTGGGGCCACAACAACTGTGGAGTACGTATTATATTTTATGTTACGTGTATTCATGGGGCCACAACAACTGTGGAGCATGAAGTATGGGGCCACAACAACTGTGGAGCATACACTACGTGAGACACAGCAATTGTGACACGTAGAATACGTGGGGCCACAACAACTGTGGAGTACGTATTAAGTCAAGTTTCAGATCAAGTGCATGATAAGTCAAGTTTCAGATCAAGTTCATGTTTTGTTATGTACACGTACATGTTATGTTCATGATCAAGTTATGTTCCAAGTTCATGTTCACATCATGTTAAGTTCACGTTTACAGTATGTCTCAAGTTCACGTTTATGTCATGATATGTTCAAGTTTATGTTATTTTCAAGTTCATATTTATGTTATGCATGTTTACGTTCATGCTACATTTCAAGTCCATGTTATGTTTTAAACTCAAGTTCATGTCATGTTAAGTCAAGTTCAGTTCACGTTTAAGTTCTGGTTATGTCATGTTATATGTCAAGTTATGCTATGCTTATGTACGACTTTACTTATGCATTTATGCTTTTACTGCCATGCATGCATCTTTAACCTGTGTGTGAGTTTTATGTTAACTTACTGAGATTTGTAATCAAATCTCACTGTGGTAGTCCCAACTACCATTCCCCCCGAATGGTAGATCTTGTTACAGGACCCAAAGAAGAATTGGAATCTGACCATCTGAATACGGTCATCTAGGCTACGGTGCGATGTTGATGATGGTATAGTATTTAACTTAGGTTAATGCTTGTACTTTTGGAGTTGTATCTCAAGTATTCTTTTGATCACAACCATTTTGGACTAGTGTAGTGATCACGGCTTTTTAGTATGTTTTTATGTATGAAATATGTTTCAAGTATTTGGGATATTTTTAGTTTGGTGCATAGTATTGCTAAAAAAAAAAAAAAAAAAATTATCCGCTGCGAATATTGCATAATGCTAGATGCATGTTAGGAACATTGCATCTTATATGTCATGAACGGGGGCAGGTAACCTTGTGTTGCATGTCTCGACGCTTCAAATGTCCGTTCAATCCCAAGCGGAATTTGGGGGCGTCACAATTATGATCAGAGGTGGGTTAGGATTTGGGAGCTTAATGTCCCAGAGAAAGTAAGGTATTCTTATGGAGAGTTGGGAACAACTATCTAGCTACAAGAAGTAACCAGATCGCCAAAAAACTAGTGGAAAGTGATCTCTGTCTAGTTTACAAAGCACAAAGGAGTCAGTCATGCATGTTTTGTGGTAGTGTGCTGCCTCTAATGATGTGTCGTTTGAATCATGTGCCAAAATTCAGCAATAGAGTACATCAGAAGCAAATCTAATGGATTTGATAGAGAATATGACATAGGCTCTAACTAAAGTGGAAATGGAAGAAGTAGCAATGATTATGAGGAGCATATGGCTAAGAGGAACCAGTTTGTTTTTGAAAATAAGTTCATACCAACTAGGTAGCTCCTTTATGCAGCAAGGAAGCAAGGTAGAGAATTTCAGTTGGTTGAAATAGTGGTAGAACATACTCCTCCCAATAGGGTGCCTATGAGACAAGAGGGGCGGAAGAAACATATAGCAGTAAGTGTGAAGGCAAACCGAGATGCAGCTCTTGATTAGAAATAGAAAAAAATTGGGCTTGGGATTGCTATAAGGGATGAATATGGGAAGTTCTTACTGTCTGTTGTGATTAGAAATTGCATGTTCAACACCCAGCTACTTTATAATGTTTAGCACTATAAAGAGCTATGGAATTCTGTCGAGATCTTTGCTTCTGCAGAGTTCTTTTTGAGGGTGATGCTCAGTTAATTGTAAAAGTTGTTAATGAAGAGAATTCAGATTATACTTCATATGGTAGCATAGTTCAGGATGCTAAGAAGATGCTAATGCAATACCAGGAATGGAAGATTCAGTTTGTCCATAGAGAATCGAACAAAGTGGCACATTGATTAGCTAAGGAGGCTTTACACTTAGATACAGAGTTAATTTGGATGGAAGAAATGCCAAACTGTATATCTAAATGTATAGAAAATGAAAAGCAATGTACTTTCTTTTTTAAGAAGAGCTGGTAGCCACCCAAATAGCAGCCCCGTCCCAAGTTTATTAAAAAAAAACCCTCACTTATGGCGGAGGAATACCGTGGTTACAAAACAATCACCAAAGGGTTCACAAAGATAACAAAATAAACCAAAAAAACCCCGGTGATCAAAAAAACCAACCAAAGAAAATGCTTACAACAGAAAAACAATTACATCCTAATATAAGGAAGACCCCACAAATCCGTACGTACTAACCCCCAGAGGATTCCCCTATCAAGATCAAACCCTGTGAAATACTTACACCGATTAGAAGCTCCCTCTTTAGCAAGATAATCTGTGACCATGTTTGCTTCTCTGAAAATATGTCGGATGGAACAATGTAAATCATCAAGCAATCTCTGGATCTCATCCCAAAAATCCCATAAGTACCATAAACTACATTTACTAGCCTAAATCCATCTCACAATAACTTCCGCAACATTTACCAGCCTAAATCCATCTCCCAACTGTTGTGCCAACTTTAAGCCATCAAGTAAAGCTCTCCCCTCAGCAACATTGTTGGAAACCTGCCCATAATGATTCGCAAAACCCGCCATCTTTCGACCCTCATGATCTCTAATAACTCCTCCGCCACCTGCTAAACCAAGATTTCTAAGCGAACTACCATCAACATTTAGCTTATACTGCTCTCTATTCGGCTTAGTCCAAGCTACAGCTTTCATACTTTTCTTAACAACAGGAGCAATTGGGCAATTTAATTCTTGTAACACCTTGATATCATGTGAATGCAATCTATCAAATTTCCAATGCGGAGAAAAAATATCAGTTAACATCAACTTAATCCACCTCACCACTCCTTTCCAATCAATTTTCTTCCCTTCCATTCTATCCTCACACCATGCTCTCCACAACGCCCAGGTGAAAATAATCGGTATTATACCACGACAACATCCTGCTTGAGAAGATTCTGACGCTCGAAGCCACCAAACATTCATAACCACATTCCATCTTTGAGACTGAGGTAACCAAACCCCCAAAATACCTGCAAAATACCTCCAAACCATAACAACCAACCCACCACTACAAAGCATATGATCGATGGATTCTTGTTGTGGTAAAACACAACAGTGACACTTTGAAGCTAGAGGAATTCCTAGCTTAACAATTATATCATCCATAGGTAACACTTGTTTTTTAGCATGCCAACAAACAAAAGACATTTTTTTAGGAACCAATTTATGCCAAAGCATTTTTTTCATAGGCAAATAGACCCTGTTGCTCTAATTAGATGCCAAGTAGATTTGGTACAAAACGTACCACCCAGATTTGGCTACCAAATACGCACATCTATGCCACCTGATATTTGAACTGGCGAGGCAATTATTTTGTCAAACATCTCTTCCGACACCAGCATACAGAATCTAGTCACATCCTAGCCCGAGTTATTTAAAACATCAGCCACCAATACATTTTCATCTCCACTAACATCTTCGAAATTTACAATGGCCCCATCCCCCAGCCAATTATCAAACCAAAAATTACAATCACCATTTCTAACCAAAATACGAGAGTTTTGTTGCACAATTGGCATCACTGACAGGATGCCTTTCCAAAACCTTGAACCTGTGGAACTAGAAATAGCCACCGGATGCTTTCCACCCACATATTTCTTGTGAAATTTTTTTGCCCAAATCGACTTCCCCTCTAGTAATTTCCAAGCAAATTTCATGAATAGAGACATTTGAACATCACTGAGACTCCAAATACCCAACCCCCCTTCCTCAACTGGCAAACATATGTTTTTCCAAGCCATTTTCTTTTTCTTTTCTCATCAGACGAATTCCAGAGAAAACTAGAGAAAATACTTTTGATGGCTTTGAAAACACCTTTAGGTAAATTCATGATAGAAAGAATATGAATTGGCATGCTAGATAAAACATGTTTGAGGAGAATAATCTTACCCCCAAAAGAAAGGATGTTACTCTTCCAACCAGCCAATTTTTTCTGAAGCTTCAACAACAAAGGTTCAAATAATTTGATAGTCATCCGTCCCACATGCAACCGAACCCCCAGGTAATTACACAACCATTTACCCTCCATAAAACCTGTGATCCTCAAAACCTCTAATTTTCTAGCAACCGAAAAATTAGAGGAAAAAAAGATAGAAGACTTGGCCGGGCTTACCAACTGCCCAGACATAGATTGGTACGCATGTAAAGTCTTCATAATTTGCACTAGAGATCTTTTACCTCCATTTGCAAAAATCAAAATATCATCAGCATGAAACAAATGAGAAATCAGAGTACCTCCATTAGCATTGAAAGTGTGATGACCCGCTTTTACGTGTATTTTCACTGAAGGGTTGTTTTAATTTAATTAATATATTGGTTTATTTATTTTAAATTAATGTATTTTAATTGGTTTTTTAATTTATTTGATGTTGTGTTTAATTTATTTTAAACATTTTACGGTTTTTAAAATCGTTTTCGGCGGACCAGTTTTTGGGTTTCGGAGTGAGGATTGGACCTCATTTCTTTCCTTTTCTCTTTTTCTTCTTCCCTTTTTCCTTTCCTTTTTCTTCTTTTATTTCCTTTGTTTATTTTTCTTCTTCTTTCTTCCCCGTTTTCTCTCTCCCCGCGCGCTGCTTCTCCCTTTTTCTCCTTACCGTCGCCGTCCCTTCGGCCGCCCAGTGAGCCGCCGTCCGGCCTCCGTGTAGTGCACCACCCCCACCATTCTCTTCCCCTCCCACCAGAGATCATCCCCACCAATTTTCAGAGCCATCGGACCAGCCCTTAGCCGCCACGCACGGTTGGAAGTCACGGCCCCAGTCCTATTTTTCTCCCCTGTCGCCGGTTGCTTTCGCAGCCCAGAACCACCGCTCACCAGTGGCGTGGCCTACACCACCCACCCAGTTTTCTTCCCCTCTCACCGGTGAACATCCCCACCAAGTTTCACCTCCATCCGAGCCACCGTTAGCCACCACGAGCTCCTCCAAGCCACACAGATTTTTACCGATTCTGGCGCCGTCGCACCACCTCCGGCCACCATCTCTTCACAGCTTCTTCCTCTACCTCTTGCCGACCTAACCCACCTAATTTCATCCCCGGTTCTTTGCCGGAGCAGCTCCCACTAGCTCAACTCCGTTCAGCCACTTTTTTGGCCTTCCACCGCCATTTCCACAGCCACCCACGGCCAAAACTCGCTTCCTTTAGTTTCATAAACATCTCAAGACCATTCCCTATCAATTTCGTGTCTTGGTTTGTCCCCGTTCGAAAGTGGGTAATTTATTACCCACGGTCATAGTGTAAAATACATTGTTACGTTGCTTTTTCTCTACCGTTTGCAATGCCGGGAGCTTTCAAAAAATACCGTATAGCGCTGTAAGTATTTTCCAAACTCTACTTTTAGATTTAAATGTATTTTTCTCATACAATATATATTTATCTGCTAGTTGGTTGATTCTGGACTGAGTCCGAGGAGTTCGGGGGTCGGATGGATTGAGGAAGGAGTTGTTTGTTGGTTGTTATTGATGCTTGGGATATGTTGGTGAATTTGTGTGATTTTATTTACATTGCATTGTGCACGCATATGCATATGTTAAATCTTGAAAACTGGGTTTTTGAGCGAGATATGTTTTATTGGTATACGTGAACATTTGGATTGATTGGTTTGATTCAGAGGCACGCGGTGTAGGGATGGTGGTAAGCAGGGATGGTGGTAGAGTCCCGCCTACGGTGCACGCGGCGTAGGGATGGTGGTAGAGTCCCGCTTGTGATTCCCGCCTACGGTGCACGCGTAGGGATGGTGGTGAGCAGGGATGGTGGTAGAGTCCCGCCTGCGATTCCCGCCTATAGTGCTCTGATGGTTTGGTTAATGGGCCATTTTCTGGGAAAATAGCGAGACTGGTTTTTAGGCCATTATCTGGGATAATGGCGAGGATATGTTTAAGGAAAATGTTTTTGGGCCAAATGGGACTTTTGGCGCATGTGGAAAAATGTGGTTTTTTTATGGGACATGTGCGTTGCATTCTTTCATGCATATTGTTTGAGTTATAATATGTTTTTATCTAGTGGTGTTTGGATTTTACTTACCTGGGGCACCATTTTTGGTACCATAGATTTTGGTGCAGAGTTCGAGGAAGAGGAGGAGGCTGAGCCCCAGGATGCGGCTCCGCCGGAGTACTGAGTTGGAGCCTATGCTTTGTAGTTGGCTTTGTAACTATATTTGTAGTTTGTAATATTTTATTATGTATGATTTGAACAGCTTTGTATTAAACTAAGAAAAATTCTGGTACTTAGTTATATGACTTTACTATCCGCTGCGTGTTTCTTCGTGCACATTTGTTGCTTTTACACACACTCGGCACTTGTCGATAGGGTGGTGACCCGTGTTGTCACCATCCGGACGTCTCGATTTCCCCGTTTCCGTGCGTGGGGATTTGGGGGCGTCACAGAAAGGCTTGACTTTTTCTTGTTGAAAATCATTGTTGATCATCCGAGAAAGTAACACCTGTTGAACCCAAGGTTTCAAGTTTCGTGTAATTATAAATCTACACATGGATTTTGATAATAACAAATGAATTCAAAGAATAAAGGAGTCTCAAGCTCAAGTTGTCCACACAATGGAGTCAAGCACATCAAGGAACCAAGCATGAGCAAGAAGGGAACAAGTTCACATTAAAGTCATAGAGTAATGTTGTAAATCTCTTAAAAATTCGAAATTAGGATTAAGGCTCAAAATTAATATTTTATCATAAAGCATTAAAATACATTTTCCACATGTGCATGAATATTTTGAAAATTAAATTTGAAAATTTTGAAAGATGATTGATTGTCATCTTTCACATGTGCATGACATGATTAAAGGTTTGAACTTTGAAAATATTAAGATGATTGATTGTCATCTTTCACATGTGCATGTTTTATTTGAATATTTTCAAAAGTGATGGATGTTTTTCTTGACTTATGCAAAAGATAGATGTCTTTGTTTGAAAAATTTGAAAAGTAAAGTGTGCTCCTTTTGTCATACGCAAAAAGTAAAAGATTAGGTTTGAAATTTTTGAAAAGTAAAGTGTGCTCATTTTGTCACATGCAAAAAGTAAAAACATTAGGTTTGAAATTTTTGAAAAGTGAATGATGATATCTTTGACATGTGAATCTTTTTAAATTTGAATATGAAGTCTCATATGCCTATAAATAGATCATTTGAGAGCTTCACATTCACAACACCAAGAGCATACAATATTCATTCAAAGTTTTCATTCTCTCTTCTCTAAGCATTGAGCCTTAACCCTTGTTCATTTTGAGAGATATAGTTTGTGCTGTATTGTTCTTATTTCACTCATTAAGGAGTGTTTTCTGATATTCTACCCACTATCAATTCTTGTATCAGTAAAAGGGTGTGTATAACCCTTGTGCGTGTAGAAAGTATTCTACACAGGGAATAGTTGAATCACCACGTGTGAGGTGATTGCAAGTGTAGAGGGTGTTCTACACGGATCTTTTGTAGCGGTGTTGTTCAAAGGTGTAATAGGTTTCTATCTCCACCTGAAGGAGGTTGAATAGTGAATTCGGGGATCCTCAAGGGGTAGCTTGAGGCGAGGACATAGGCAGTGGGGCCGAATCTCGTTAACATACTGAGTTTGCTTCTCTTACCCTTACTCTTTATATTTATTGTTATTTTATATTTTGTTTATATTTTATATTGTATATTTGATTTATAATTGTTATTTTCTTAAATACAACTCAATTCACCCCCCCTCTTGTGTTAGTCATCTGGGCAACAACACCTATGATAAAATGAAGAGATATGGCGATAGAGGGTTCCCTTGTCTAATACCCTCGGAAGGTTTGAAAAATCCCTTCAAGGATCCATTAAGCATCACTGAAAACATAGGTGAAGAAATACAATTAAATATCAAACCTCTCCAAGGATCCGAAAAGCCCAATCGCTTCATGACCTCCAACAAGAACTTCCAATTCACCCTGTCATACGCCTTTGCCATATCAATTTTAATCATAATATTACCTCCTCTCACTTTCTTATTCATACTCTGAATCATTTCTTGAGCAATAGAAATATTATCAAAAATGCTTTGACCCTTAATAAAGGTTGATTGCTCCTCAGAAATTAATTTCTTCATTATAGGTTCCAACCGATTCACCAGAACCTTGGAAGGAATTTTATAAACAACAGAGCACAAACTGATAGGCTTAAATTGCGTGAAACCCCTTGGTTCCTCCACTTTCGGGATCATTACGATGTTGGTGGCACCAAAGAAAGTGGTTAAAGGCTTCCCCTCAAAAAATTCAATCACCAACATCAATAAATCATCTTTAATAATATCCCAGGCATGATGGAAAAAACTAGCAGAAAAGCCATCAGGACCCGGACTACTATCTTGCGGGATCGACCAAAGTGCCTCCTTAACCTCCATCAAGTCTGGAACTCTGCAAAGAAACCTATTATCAGCCTCAGTTATAATAGAAGTTATGAGATTCATACCAGGGTCCTCAATAGACACCGCTGACGTGGTTAACTGCTACTGGAAGAAATCAACAGCCCCTTCAAGGACTGCTTCACCAGAATCAAGAGTGTTACCATCTTCAAGAGTCATACTCTCTAGATTTTTAAATTTCTTTTTACATCTTAAAGAGGCATGAAAGAAAGCCATGTTTTCATCACCTTCACAAATCCACTTAATTCTGGATTTTTGACATCCCATAATCTCCTCTCTATGCAAATATTGGACATGCTTTTGCTTACATCTCAAAAGTTCAACTTCCATTTCCTAGGTATAATTTTGTTGAACATTATTCTCCAACTCCAGAAGTTCCTCTTCAATGACTTTAAGGTCTACTTCCACTCTACCGAAGACCTCCCTATTCCACTTCTTCAAGACTTGTTTCAATTTTTTTAACTTTCTACTGAATTTCACCATCGGACAACCTTGAAATTCTTGCCTCCAACACTCACTCGCCACACCTAAAAACTCTTCATGAGAGCACCACATTCTTTGAAAATGAAATGGTTTAGGGCCAAACCTCCTGTCCACCAACAAAGAAGTAACCATCGGACAATGATCAGACGACGTTCGAGGAAGATACACCAAACAACCGTTAGGGAAGCTCGAGAAGAAACTTGTGTTCACCAACACCCTATCAAGGCGAGCCCATATTCGACCACCCCCTAGCCTCCCATTACACCAAGAAAACCGATTACCAGAGTAAGGAATATCAACAAGACTACAATCTTGAATATAGTTATTGAACTCGTCACGCCCCCGAGAAGAATGACAAACACCACCAATTTTCTCACCTTCAGACCGGATAATATTAAAATCACCTCCAAGAAACCACGGTACATTATCACCACCATCTAAATCCTTGAGATAATTCCACAGGATCTGACGATGTTCTTGAAAACAACTGGCATAAATAAAAGTCGCCAACACTCTAGAATTACCAAGAGAGAACCAACCTGAGAGAGCTTGATCCATCACTGAATGTAATTGGAAATCAATGCCGTTTGCCTAGAACAACCAAACTTTACCACCCGCTTCCACATTATTACAAAAATTAGGAAGATGTAACCACCGTGCCCAGTGAGCACACTTACAACTAAAAGAAAAGGTTCTAAAACTGCTACTACCGATGGACGGTATTTATTAATAATTCACCGCAAACTTGCCTTCGAGGAACAAATCCCTCTAATATTCCATACAAGAATATTCATCATTTAATAATGTCTGTTGGAGCGCGTCGTCCGTTCTAGAACAACAAGAAGTTTCTTTACTTTACCACCACGATATTTTATTTTCGGTACTTCAATCTCACTATCCGACTCATAACATTTGGTAGCCAACTCTTCAATCTCATCATTATCATTATCTGACAACGAATGAGCCAACAATGGATATATCGAGCAATTAGCATTATCATTAACATTGCAACATACTTCACATTCAAGAGTTTCATCAATCACCTTTAGAGAGCTTCTAGGTGACCCCCGATTTTCTGCCAAACCATCTCCACCATGCTTATCCACCATAGACTCAGATTCTTCATACCAAGATAGTGTAGCTTTCGGTTCTATTTTATTCACATTCTGTTCCACTTCACGATCTGTCTCGCTAACCTTTCCCCGAGTGTCATCTTTCATAGCCATAGGTTTATCATCCAGGATTACGTAATTCTGTGAAAATAAAACACCGTTAGAATCAACATGTAATACCTCCATCGGTTCAGATGGAGCAGCACTCTGTTTTCGTCTGATACGTTCCAGAATTTCCTCTCTTCTTCCGGTTCGTCCTTGCTCGCCCTCTCCATCCTGAATCTTCACTTCTTTATTTTTCTCCCCTACCACCTTCCATGCCTTAATCTCTACTCCCTTCCCATTATCAGTGGAACCCACTTTCTTCTTCCCCTTCATATTATACTGCTTTTTAGATTTACAGTACCCTTCCGCATGCCCCTGTTTTCTACACCAGTTACAATATGCCGGGAGATTCTCAAAGATCACTTCTTGGAAATGGCTATTCTCCAACCCAGGTGGTCCAATCCAAAAATGAGACTTCAAAGGTGCCAACACGTCCATCTCCACACAAATTCGAGTAGCTTCCGGTCTGGTAACACACAAAGTAGCGTTATCACTTTTTAGAAACCGCCCAAAGCCATCTCCAAAACTTTTCAGCATGGATGTTTGAACATAATTCGGTGGAAGGCCCGGTAACGTGATCCACACAGGAACCAACGGAGGCTCATCATCTTCATTAAATCCCGAGGTCCAATGAAAAATTTTATACGGAACACCATTTATGTCCAAGCTTCCTTTGGCCATGACAGAAACAAAATCTTCCTCGTTGGTTAACTGAACCAGAATATTCCGAGAGTTCCTTAATTGACCGACCACTGGCATATCTTTTACACCCCATCTGGTTTTAATAAACCCTCTAATCTGATCCAGGGAAGGCCGGCGACGTTGAAACTTCAATACAATAGCAAACTGAAAAGGTTCTGCCGTTTCTGCAATTTCAGCCAGAGAGAATGTAAAAAAAAAATTTCTCCCTCAACAAACCTGGGTTCACGAACCAGAATCTCCATGGATGGCAAAGGTTATTGTGTTAGCTTATGCAGTGAATAAGGAAGGAAAGGCCATGTTAGGGTTTCGAATTTACATGATTTTCTCTATGCTTATGGAGGTTTTTGTATTATTGAGTTTCTTATAAGATGCTAACCAAGAAAATGATTGTTCTTCCATGAATATACTTATTCGTATGATCAGCCATACATGGTGTTCATTGTTGTTATATTATGTCATGAAAATGGAATGGATAGCCATGTTTAGGGTTTTGGTTTTTGCATGATGTTTAGAATGTTCAATTACCTAATCTTTCAAAGGATTAAACTCAAAGGAAATGCTTGATTTTCCCTAAGCATGCTCACTTGTATGTTTTCAGCAGTATGTGGAAATTTATGGATAAAATTTTGTTAAACACATTAGAAGATTCTAAGTTTATGGAAAACATGTATTTAAGATAATGAGGGTTCGACCATGACCATAGATAAAAGGGTTAGCATGTTGTGATTAAAAGTTTTGAAAGCATGAAATTTATTTTCTTGCATGCTAGTGTTTATGGTTTCAGCTATTGTATAATGTAAGTGATGTTGTGAATGTTTACTTCTTGGTTGTTGGTCAAATGCCTTCGAAATTAGTCACCTTAAAGTGGGCCAATGGTTGATGTGGTAACTAGTGGGGAACACTCAGTACATAAGGGAGCCGTGAGGTATCCATTATATGTTAAAAGTAAAAAAAAGGCCTTGAGCTCTAAGACATGTTATGCTATGTCATATGAACAAGAACTCGAGCTCACATGTATGCTTTGATGAATAAGAATGAAATCATGAAAAGACATTTATGAAAAGATATTTATGAAAAGAATAGGGTTATAAAAGTTTTGTCGCACATGGTATTTTCAAAATATAACATGCATAAGTAAAGTCTCATGTCCATGCATTCATTTTGAGTTTGCTTTCATATGCTTATGATATCTGTTACGTCTTATTTATTTGCTTACTGAGATTTCGAGCTCGAAATCTCACTGTGGTAGTTTGTAGTACCATTCCCTCACTAAGAATGGTAGAAGTTGTGACAGAAACTTAGGAAGATAGTCATAAGAAAATGCAAGAGACTAGCTCCCCAGATCCCTAAGGAGACTCAAAAGAGTTGTGGGAACAATTAAACATTTTGATGGTTATTTTGAAATTTCTATTTTTGGGATTTATGTGCTTCGGTACCATAATATCTATCTTGTTTATTTGACCTAAGTAGAATTTTCACTATAATATACTGCATATTGTTAAATATCAATAAGTGCATTACATCTTAACTGTCATGTATGGGGGTATGTAGCCTTGTGTTACATGTCCCAACATTTAGTCATCGTTCAATCCCAAGTGGCGGCTAGGGGCGTCACACATCATGACATGGACATGAATATGCATGACATGACTTGACAAATAACTTGACTTGAAAGAATAACATGACTGCATATGGGCATAACATGACTTGAGTGAACTAATTGTGTCATAACTTGACATGAATGTGACATAAACATGAGACCTTGTTCAACATATACATGGTAGATTAAATGTGAAACTATGGATGCTACACCCTTGAGCTGTGCGCTCGCTAGTACTGCATCACGTCGCAGGCATCTGCATTAGTTATGAGTATGTCAAGATGACTAAACTGATTTAAGATTGATAAACATGTAGTTGTCACCTTTGTTGTTGGGTGCCTGACTTCGTTTCAATAACTAGTTACTTAGGTTCCATTCAAAGCCTAGTGACGGTACTTTGTCAACCTAGAGAATTCTATAACTAGTTTAAACACTCCAGCTTGGATAAAGAAGTTCCACCAGGATAACTCTCCATCCTAACACTTGGGATCATTATAAAAATAAAAGACTCCAAAAGACTAGAAAATATTTCATGACATACTCAACACATGTGATATGACACAATATTCAACAAAATGAATGTGTGACTGTGATAAACCGCTTTTATGTGTATTTTCACTGAAGGAATATTTTAATTTAATTAAATATTTTATAGTGCTTTTATTTTAAATTATCGGGTTTTAATTGGATTTTATTGGCGGTTGAATTTTAATTGCGATTTAATTTATTTTGGCTTGTTTTTGGTTTTAAAAATTTAATAGTTGCTTTTTACTAGTTATTTATTTTATTTTATTTTAGCTTATCGATGTGTTTAAAATATTTTCTTGGTGTTTATTTATTTATTTGATGTAGTGTTTAATTTATTTTAGTCGATTTTATGTTTTTATATCGTTTTCGGCTGATCAGTCTTTGGACTTCCGATGTGAGGACTGGACCTCATTTGTTTTCTTCCATCTTTTCTTTTCTTCTTCTTTTTCTTTTTCTCCTTTTTCTTTTTTCCCTTTTTTCTTTTTCCTCTCCTCTCTCCCGTTCGGCCTCTCTCTCCCCGCGCCTCTCTCTCTTTCTCTCTCTCTCCTCACCCACGCACAACCGGCCTCCACCCCAGCCCCACCGTTCGCCGGCGCCGTGGCCGACACCGCCCCTACCGGTCGACTCCCCTCCGGCCGGTGATCATCCCCTCCGATTCCCAGCCCCAACCGGCCGGCCGTTTGGCCGGAAAACACCCAACAAGCCGCACGGCTTTTGGCTCGATCCGCCGCCGTCGCTCCACCTCCAGCCACCACCTCTTCACCACTTCATCCCCTACTCCTAGCCGTCCTAACCCACCCATCCCCGGCCTCAAACGGTCACCGGAGCGGCTCCCACGAGCTCAACTCCGATTTGCCCTTTTTCCGCTTCTACCGGCGTTTTCGCCGCCACCCACGGCCAAAACTCACTTCCACTAGCTTCATAAACATCCCTAGACCATTCCCTATCAATTTGGTGTCTTGGTTTGTCCCCGTTCAAAAGTGGGTATTTTGCGACCCACGGGAACAGTGCATTTGCACTGTTACGTTGCTTTCGCATCGCCGTTTGCTTCGCGCCGAACCTTCTAAAAATCCTATATAGCTCTGTAAGTATTTTCCAAACTCTACTTTTAGATTTAAATGTATTTTACTCTTTCAATAATTTAATTGGTTGGTTTGCTGATTCCGGACTGAGTCCGAGGAGTTCGGGGGTCGGATGGATGGAGGACGGAGTTGCTTGTTTTGTTGTGCTATGGTTGATTGTATTTGTCGAGCATTGAAATTTGCATTTACATGGCGCATGCACGTGTATTTTATTTTAATTGAGAAAATCCTATTTTATTGGCGTAAATGGATTTTTGGGAGTGTGCGTATCACGAGCCCAAGCCGGGATGGGTTATTATCTCGGTGGAGCTCCTCTGGTCACTCGGGAGTGGATAATACTGAGTGACATCCCCTGGGTTGTCGCTGGGCGACGACCGGATCGCACGATACGGTAACGCTGTCGTGTCGACTCCGTGGTCCTTAGAGTGGCGGGGACTAGAGGATGGCCTGGCCAGGTACGCGCGAGATGGAGGCGCGAGTCTGGGCATCACTCGTGTAGGTGTCACACGCGTAGACGTTACCTGCGGTGTGGCACAGAGCCAGAGTGTGCGGATGATCCCTAGGGGAGATCATGGTGCATGCATAATCGGTTGGTTTTCATGGTTTTCGGATATGGGCCATTTTCTGGGAAAATGGCGATGGTCTTGTGATCCATTTTCGGGGAAAATGGTGGTTTGGGCCATTATCTGGGATAATGGCGAGGCTTGGTTTTAAAGGTTATGTTTTTAAGCCAAATGGGTTTTTGGCGTGCGTGGAAAATATGATTTATGAGTTTTGGAGCATTGACATTCATTCATACTTGTTGTTTGAGTTTAATATGCTTTTATCTAGTGGTGTTTGGGTTTTACTTACCTGCGGCACCATTTTTGGTACCGTAGATTTTGATGCAGCGTTCGAGGAGGAGGAGGAGGCTGAGCCCGAGGATACGGCTCCGCCGGAGTTCTGATTTGAAGTTATGCTTTGTACTTAGTTTTAAAACAATATTTATATCATGTAATATTTTATTATGTGCCTTTGAACCGTTTGTATTTTATTTAAGAAAAAAAAAATTTTGGTACTTAGTATTTGACTTTGCTATCCGCTGCGTATCTTCTTGTGCACATTTGTCGCTTGCACACACTTGGCACTCTTCGATAGGGTGGTGACCCGTGATGTCACCATCCGGGCGCCTCGAATTCCCCGTTTTCCGTACGTGGGGATTTTGGGGGCGCCACAGGTGGTATCAGAGCGGTTTGGCTCTGGGTAAAACCACATGTCCCATAGGAGAGGTACCAGAATGTTTTTTTTTAGTTGTGTTTTAAAATTTATTTTAAGTAATATTGCTTTTTGACGTGGTTTAGTTGTTTTGAATTTATTTGAGCTTGTTTGGTTGTTTTATTTAATTAGTTATGTTATTGCTGCTGATTTGTTTTTGTTTTCTTGTTATGTGGATTGGTTTTGGTTTGGTTTTATGTTATTGGTTTTATTCGTTTTTTTTTAAAAAGGGGGTCAAAGGTTGTGGTGGCAGGTAAAATGGTGAGACCGAGGAAATCTACACAAGGGCCACGGGATGATACACAGAGAGATGACTCCATTGCCCAAGCTATACGGCAAATGACAGAATTTATGCAGCAAAATTTTAGGCCTCAGCAAGGAGTGCCTAGCCCACAACCTGGAGGTCCTTGGCCGCAACAAGGAGGACCTTGGCAGCAAGGAGGGGCTTGGCAACAAGGAGGGCCTTGGCAACAAGGAGGGCCATGGCTGCTACCAGGAGGGTCCAGTGGAGGAGTGCAAGCGGGGTGCACGTATGAGCGCTTTCTGGCGCATAGGACTCCCCACTTCACTGGAGACGAGGATCCACTACAAGCTGGAAAGTGGATCAAGGACTTGGAGAGGACTTTTGAGGTATGTGGTTGCACCGAGGCGCAACAAGTTCTCTACGCCAGCTATCTGTTACAAGGCACTGCTTTTGATTGGTGGGATACCAAAAGAATAATGCTGGAGTCAGAATTGGGGTCTTTTGCCGCGGTGACTTGGCAGCGCTTCAAGAAGGAATTTAATAACCGCTTCTTTCCCGCTTCTGTAAGGCGGCAAAAAGCAAGAGAGTTCTCACACTTGGTCCAAGGGAGCATGACCGTGGAACAGTACTCCCGAAGGTTTGTAGAACTTGGGAAATTTGCTCCCCACCTCATCGCCACAGAGGAGATGCAAGCTGAGCGTTTCCAGGAGGGTCTACGCCCCGATATACGCCGGTTGGTAGTCAGCCACCGGATATCCACTTTTCAGGATTTAGTGGATGTGGCCACCCTCGTGGAGCGGGAGAATAATTTGAGTATGGGTTCCCCTCCGGGACATAAAAGGCGGAGTTTTACTGGAGAAGGAAGTAGCTCTGGATCGCCTCAGAAAATTGTTCAGCGGTCTGGAACTCGACCACAAGCTGCCTCAGGAGTGCGTATAGGAGGTCGGATGCCCGTTTGCATGAGGTGTAATAGAGCTCATACGGGTGAGTGCACTTTGGGTGGAGCTCGATGCTATAATTGTGGCCAGCAGGGACACTTTGCCCGTGAGTGTCCTAATACAGTTCAAGGAAGCCGTGGAGGTCGACGTGGTGGAAGAGCTAATCAGAGACAAGTAGCACAGGCTCGAGTGTATGCTCTTACCCCTGGAGAGGTGGATGATGAGGCACCAGCGACCCACGATGCTGGAGTGATTACAGGTATGGTTCTAAATTAACTAATTTTTGGATTTGATGTTTGGTGTGGTTTGATGTTTGTTTGTTTCGGATTTTGTGGGTGTATGTGTTTGGTTCAGGAAGAGTTCGGTTATATGACTTTTATGCTTGCACATTGTTTGATTCGGGTGCATCTCAATCATTTGTGTCTTCTACGTTCGCTCGGATATGTAATTTGGTTACGGGACCCCTACCAGGATCGTTAGTGGTGAGTCTTCCGAATGGTGAAATGGTTTGTTGTTCTAAAGTTGCGTTGGGTTGTCCCTTGGATTTTGGTGGTAGGACCCTTGATGCCGACTTGGTGGTGTTCAAGTTGTTGGGATTTGATATTATTCTCGGCATGGATTGGTTATATCGGTATTGTGCAAGTATAAATTGCAGAAGTCGGGTAATCAGTTTTCAACTCCCAGATGGTGGTTGTTTAGAGTTTATGGGAAGTAAATTAAAAGAGAAGCCGATGGTTATATCGGCAATTCAAGCGAAGAAAGATATTGCTTGTGGGGCGGATGCCTTTTTGGTTCAAGTGGCGTCTACGCCAATTGGGAACAAGTCCTTGGCAGATTTTCCAGTGGTAGGAGAATTTCCCGATGTGTTCGTAGATGATTTGCCGGGGTTACCTCCAGTCCGCGAGTTGGAGTTCGCTATCGATCTAGAACCCGGGGCGGCTCCTGTGCATAAAGCCCCTTACCGTATGGCACCAGCCGAGTTGAAAGAGTTGAAAGCCCAGTTGCAAGAGTTGGTCGACAAGGGGTTTATCCAGCCAAGTACTTCCCCATGGGGTGCACCAGTTTTATTTGTTAAAAAGAAAGATGGCACTCTTAGAATGTGTATTGATTATCGAGAGCTTAATAAAGTGACAATAAAGAATAAGTACCCTCTTCCAAGAATTGACGACTTATTTGATCAGCTTCAAGGAGCGGCTATCTTCTCGAAGATTGACTTGAGATCGGGATATTATCAGCTGCGAATAAGAGATAGAGATGTCCCCAAGACTGCTTTTAGATCAAGATATGGGCATTACGAGTTCAAAGTGATGCCTTTTGGGTTGGCTAACGCTCCTGCAGCTTTCATGGATCTGATGAACCGGGTTTTTCGACCTTATCTGGATTCTTTCGTAGTGGTTTTTATTGATGATATTTTAGTTTATTCCCAGAATGTTGACGAGCATGCTTATCACCTTCGCTTAGTGCTTGGGAAGTTACGAGAGCACCAGTTGTACGCGAAGCTTAGCAAATGTGAATTTTGGCTGGAAGAAGTCAGATTTCTCGGGCATGTAATTTCCCAGGACGGTGTGGCAGTTGATCCCAGTAAGGTGGAAGCTATTTTATCATGGCAGCGTCCATCGACTGTGCGCGAGATCCGAAGTTTCTTGGGACTTGCTGGATACTATAGAAGATTCGTGGAGGGATTTTCCCGATTATCCGGTCCTCTCACCGCTTTGACTAGAAAGAATGCAGAGTTTGTTTGGTCAGACAAGTGCGAGAGGAGTTTCCAAGAATTGAAGAACAGATTGACAACTGCGCCAGTTTTAGCACTTCCAAAACCGCTTGAGCCGTTTGTTGTTTTTAGTGATGCATCTAAATTTGGTTTGGGGTGTGTTCTCATGCAAGGAGGACGGGTCGTGGCTTATGCGTCTCGTCAACTGAAAGACCACGAGAAGAATTACCCGACACATGATTTGGAATTGGCCGCAATAGTGTTTGCCCTTAAGATTTGGCGACACTTTTTATATGGAGCAGTTTGCGAGATCTACACCGATCACAAGAGTCTGAAGCATTTATTTTCTCAGAAGAATCTCAACATGAGGCAAAGGAGATGGTTAGAGCTAATAAGCGACTATCAGTGCGAGATTAAATACCACCCAGGAAAAGCAAATGTAGTTGCAGATGCCTTGAGCCGGAAGTCACATTTAGAGGATGAAGCTGAATCTTCTGGAGTGGATTCTTTACTTTGCGGGTTGAGAAGGCTCCTTATTGGAAGTTCGCAGCAAGAGGAAGTGATATCTTCAATTCTTGATATTCGGGTATTTGATTTTGAAGAATTGAAGACTCTTCAGAGAAAAGATCCGAAGCTGTTGGACATTAGAAAAAGGGTCAGAAAATCTAGAGGGCCGTTGCACTACAGTTTGGATAAAGATGGGATTCTTCGATTCCGAGATCGTAGAGTAATTCCTAAGGACTCGGAATTTAAGGAGCGAATTATGACGGAGGCTCACGCGGCTCCCTATTCCGTTCATCCGGGTAGCACCAAAATGTATCGGGACTTAAGGAAAAATTATTGGTGGGAAGGAATGAAGAGGGATATTGCCTTGTATATTGAGAGATGTGGCACTTGCCGTCAAGTCAAGGCCGAGCATCAAAGACCAGCAGGTTTGCTCCAGCCTCTACCTGTTCCTGAATGGAAATGGGATGACGTCTCTATGGATTTTGTAGTAGGCTTACCGAGGACTCCCAGTGGAAAGAACTCAGTTTGGGTAATTGTTGATCGACTGACTAAGTGTGCTCATTTCTTACCGGTCAATAATGCGGATTCTCTGGGAAAATTGACCCGCTTGTATGTAAAGGAAATAGTGAGACTACATGGGATACCCAAGAGCATAGTGTCGGACAGAGATCCAAGGTTCACCTCCCATTTTTGGAAGAGTTTGCAGGCGGCTTTAGGTACTAAATTAAAGTTTAGTACTGCTTATCACCCCCAGACAGACGGCCAGTCAGAGCGCACGATTCAAACTCTGGAAGATATGTTGCGAGCGTGTGCTTTAGATTTTCAAGGAAGTTGGGAGAATCATGTGCCACTCATAGAATTCGCGTATAATAACAGCTTCCATGCATCCATCCAAATGGCTCCTTATGAAGCTCTGTATGGTAGAAAATGCAGATCACCCTTATGTTGGGATGAAGTCGGGGAGAAGAAAATAATTGGACCCGAGATAATACAGGATATGCAAAATCAGATTCAGATTATAAGAGATAACATGGCTGCAGCGCAAAGTCGTCAAAAGAGTTACGCGGATACCAGGAGGAGAGAATTGTCTTTCGAACAAGGCGATTGGGTTTATCTTAAGGTCTCTCCCATGAAAGGAGTTAAGCGTTTTGGGAAGAAGAGAAAGCTGGATCCAAGATATGTTGGACCTTTTCAGATTTTGGAGAAGGTAGGGTCCGTCGCTTACAGAGTTGCTTTGCCAGAATATTTTGGGGATATACACAATGTCTTCCATGTATCGTCTTTAAAGAAGAGTTTTGGACAACAAGAGCCACGTTTTGTCGACCCAGAGAATATTCAGTTGCAACCGGACCTTACTTATGAGGTTGTTCCATCGCAGATCATGGATTGGAAGGAGCAACAGTTAAGGTCTAAAACGATATATCTGGTTAAGGTGGCCTGGGGAGATCCGTTAGCTCAAGATTTCTCCTGGGAGCGAGTAGTGGACATGAGGGAGCAGTACCCCTACTTGTTCGAGTGATGACGGTACGTTTTTTTTTTTTGGTTGCAGTTGGTTTTATGTGGAATTGTATGGCTTGTTTCAAGTTGGTGTTCGGTCCTGCAAATTTCGAGGACGAAATTTGTTTTAAGGGGGGGAGGATGTGATGACCCGCTTTTATGTGTATTTTCACTGAAGGAATATTTTAATTTAATTAAATATTTTATAGTGCTTTTATTTTAAATTATCGAGTTTTAAATGGATTTTATTGGCTGTTGGATTTAAATTGTGATTTAATTTATTTTGGCTTGTTTTTGGTTTTAAAAATTTAAATAATTGGTTTTTACTAGTTATTTATTTTATTTTAGCTTATTGATGTGTTTAAAATATTTTATTGGTGTTTATTTATTTATTTGATGTAGTGTTAATTTATTTTAATCGTTTTATGTTTTTACCGTTTTCGGCTGATCAGTTTTTGGACTTCCGACGTGAGGACTGGACCTCATTAATTTCCTTCATCTTTTCTTTTCCTCTTCTTTTTCTTTTTTCCTTTTTTCTTTTTTCTTTTTCCTTTTTTTCCCTCTCCCGTTCGGCTCTCTCTCTCTCTCCCCGCGTCCCTCTCTTTCTCTCTCTCTCCTCACCCACGCCGGAAAGCCTTCCCGCCCAGGCCCGCCGTTCGCCGGCGTCGTGCCCGACGCCACCCCTGCCGGTCGACTCCCCTCCGGCCGGTGATCATCCCCTCCGACTCCCAGCCCCAACCGGCCGGCCGTTTGGCCGGAAAAATCCCAACAAGCCGCACGGCTTGAGGCCCGATCCGCCGCCGTCGCTCCACCTCCGGCCACCACCTCTTCACCACTTCTTCCCCTACTCCTTGCCGACCTAACCCACCCATCCCCGGCCTCAAACGGTCACCGGAGCGGCTCCCACGAGCTCAACTCCGATTTGCCCTTTTTCCGCCCCTACCGGCGTTTTCGCCGCCACCCACGGCCAAAACTCACTTCCACTAGCTTCATAAACATCTCTAGACCATTCCCTATCAATTTGGTGTCTTGGTTTGTCCCCGGTCAAAAGTGGGTATTTTGCGACCCACGGGAACAGTGCATTTGCACTGTTACGTTGCTTTCGCATCGCCGTTCGCTTCGCGCCGAACCTTCTAAAAATCCTATATAGCGCTGTAAGTATTTTCCAAACGCTACTTTTAGATTTAAATGTATTTTACTCTTTCAATAAATTATTTGGTTGGTTCGCTGATTCCGGACTGAGTCCGAGGAGTTCGGGGGTCGGATGGATGGAGGACGGAGTTGCTTGATTTGTTGTGCTATGGTTGAATTTATTTGTCGAGCATTGAAATTGGCATTTACATGATGCATGCACTTGTATTTTATTTTATTGGAAAAATCATGTTTTATTGGCGTAAATGATTTTTGGGAGTGTGCGTATCACGAGCCCAAGCCGGGATGGGTTATTATCTCGATGGAGCTCCTCTGGTCACTCGGGAGTGGATAATACTGAGTGACATCCCCTGGGTTGTCGCTGGGCGACGACCGGATCGCACGATACGGTAACCCTGTCGTGTCGACTCCGTCGTTCCTAGAGTGGCGGGGACTAGAGGATGGCCTGGCCAGGTACGCGCGAGGTGGAGGCGCGAGTCTGGGCATCACTCGTGTAGGTGTCACACGCGTAGACGTTACCTACGGTGTGGCACAGAGCCAGAGTGTGCGGATGATCCCTAGGGGAGATCATGGTGCATGCATAATAGGTTGGTTTTTATGGTTTTCGGATACGGGCCATTTTCTGGGAAAATGGCGATGGACTTGTGATCCATTTTCTGGGAAAATGGTGGTTTGGGCCATTATCTGGGATAATGGCGAGGCTTGGTTTTAATGGTTATGTTTTTAAGCCAAATGGGTTTTTGGCGTGCGTGGAAATTTTGGTTTGTGAGTTTTGTGCATTAGCATTCATTCATGCTTGTTGTTTGAGTTTAATATGTTTTTATCTAGTGGTGTTTTGGATTTTACTTACCTGCGGCACCATTTTTGGTACCGTAGATTTTGGTGCAGAGTTTGAGGAGGAGGAGGAGGCTGAGCCCGAGGATGCGGCTCCGCCGGAGTTCTGAGTTGGAGTTCATGCTTTATATTTGGTTTTGAAACAATATTTATATCCTGTAATATTTTATTATGTACCTTTGAACCGTTTTGTATTTTATTTAAGAAAAAAATTCTGGTACTTAATTTTATGACTTTGCTATCCGCTGCGTATTTCTTCGTGCACATGCGTCGCTTGCACACACTTAGCACTCGTCGATAGGGTGGTGACCCGTGTTGTCATCATCCGTACGTCTCAATTTCCCCGTGTTGGCACGTGGGGATTTGGGGGCGTCATAGTGACAGATGACATGGCATATCATGACATGTAATAGATAAGTGTGATCTATAATAAATAACATGTCATGACATATTATAACAATTTATAATAATCATAAATGAGAAGAATATAACAGTATCAGACTTACCACCCTACATACATAAATATACCGAGAGTAAATTAGAGGATGACTTATAGTGATTAGTGTAAAGCAAAACCAAGCATAAAAGTGTGTAAACTAAAACGAGATATTTATAAGGTCAGAATTTCTTAGAAATATAAAATTAAAAACTTATTGCTAAAACTATAAAGTTACCCCTCTACTTGTAGAAAACTACAATTTTGCGCCTAAAATAGAGATTCTGCATACGAATTCCAAATATTACCAAAATTCACATTCCTCATGTAAATTCTGTCCTTAATTCAAATATTAAATTAGAAAAATCTAAAACAAAATGCAACTATGAGAACTACTCCTTGGCCAATTCATGTTATAGGTAAAAACATGATTTTTATTGCAATTTGACCAACCATCAAATAACATGCTTAAACCCATTTTTGCAATACTCAAAAATCACATCCTAGGTTCTAAAACCATACTAAAACATCAACATACATATTTCATAAAAACCTTAAACTCATCACGCCAACAAAAATACCAAAACACCAACCCTTGATGTTCTTGGTCTAATATTTTCAAATCAACTTCAAGGACTCCAAAAGCCCATAAATACTCTCCTAACATGTTCATCATTCAAATCTTGGTGCTATCATGATTGACTAACCACGCAATAATCACAAAAACATTGCATAAACCAATATGCTTGCACTAAAACACCAAAATTGAGTGTATCATGCTTTGGACTTGAAACAAAACCATTATATCCTTGATTTTCATGCAACAAATCTTAAAGAAATATAACCATATACCTCACATTTAAGTTCTATGTTGATCTAAGCATTAAATCTAGCATGACCTGGCAAAAGTTTCATCCAAACAACAACTCATACCTGAGAGCCTCTAATTTGAGTTTTAAGCAAACTCTTGCATGTATAACAACATGTCATTAAGGATCTAAACCAGTATTCTCTAAAAATAAACAATTAACACAAATATCAAATCCTCAAGAAAAATATCTGTGAAGATCAAAGCCATTAGATCAAGTTTCTATAACCAAAAATCACAATTTCACCAAAACAATTTCTGTTTTGAGTCATGCGGTTTCTAACACTTCAAAATCATGCAAAACTCTTTTATAAAAATATAACATGATATGAATTCAAATCTAACTTGCATATAAACATGTTAACACTTACCATTGCAAGATCTACCAAGAGAACAACTTCACAAAACTTTTCAACTTTCATACAAACATCAAAATTGTCTCCACTGAGACCGTTGCATCAACATACTCAATTTTCAACAATCAAAACTCAATGAAAAATTTCTCTAAAGCAAAAGCTATGAGAAAACTATCTCAAGAACTCTCTCGGTTTCTTTCTAGAAATGTGAGGGAAAAAGTGCTAAGTGTGAAATGAAAATGTTAGAGGGTGTGATATAAGGGAGGGACTGATGGAAGGGTGGCTGAGTGAACCTTGGATGGGAGGGTGGCAGCCGAAAAGAGGGGGACAAAAGAGCAGCACACCTGCTGTTTTCAGCTATAGTTTGGCCAAGTGGATGGGCCATCAAGTTACTATTTGAGGCTAGCAAATGATTGGCATGACAACCATAGCCTTGGCCTTCGGAAGAGGAAGAAGCTTGACTTGGTTGTGGTTTTCAGTATGCCAAAGATGGGCCTAACTCAGTGGGCTTCAATTTGGGGTATATATATGGTTTTCATTGAGGGTTTCGGTTGGACTAAGTCCAAATCAAAATTTTCTTGGTCTAATGTAATTACTAAGATGTAAGAGAGTGGTTATGGGTGTATGAGTGTATAGTTGAGTAGTTAATAACATGTGCAAGTGATTTAATCCAGTGATAACATACTTAATCAAAATTGGCCACTTTAGGGTTTGGAAATCAAGTTTAGGTTAGTGCCCTAATAGAAGGCCCAAGCCACATGACCTATACTCTAAAAGAACTAGTCAATGATACAATTGGAGCCCCATTGGAACCTTATAAAGAGCAAGAACTTCTCATTCCCAAGCAATGTGGGATCCAATACACCCTTTACCCTTATGCTTATCATATAGGATATCACATTTAGGATTTTGGTTAGTTTATAATAATTTTCACTAGAGTTGAAACTCTCTGTAGTTGACCAAATAGTGTTTGACATGGCTGACATGATGACATGGCTTGATTTACCCATCATTCCATCATACTTCAACTTCGGTGTGACAAGTGTCCTATTACTATTCCAATTAATGGCTAGGATTGTGCCATGTGTCTAAACAAAAGTAATCCTAGTTATTCTAAGTGGATTTGGATATTCTATATGGCGATTTGACAATTGCTCCAATCGATTGTGAAATGGGCTATCTCGGGTGTTACTATTCATCTAAAAAAGTTGCGAAACTTTTTATTGAACCATAAAATATTAAATAATCATACAAGTCTAGTAGTGCAATCCATTTACCGAAATTCGACTCTTAAGTGCCTTAATTAAATAAAAAGGCACTCTCGTTCACTACTTATCCAAAAAGTTGGAAACGTATTATTACACTATAAAAACCTTAATATTCATCCGAGGCTAATGGTGCAATTCATTTCACCAACTTATACTACTAAGTGCCTTAAATACATAGAAAGGCAAATCTGTCACCATAGTGAGTTAGGATCCGACTGTGCTGATAGACTAAAATCTAATTGGTTGCTCGATTCGTAAAATCTTTTTGAGTTTTCATGACGTTCTCTAATATCTAAAGAAATTCATTCATTGAATTTGTTTTTGGGTCATTACAATCGTGACCACACTAGAATGTACGATTAGAATAGCATTAGCTGAAAAGGTATCGGATTGTGGGTATTGTGTTCTCAAAGAATTTAATGACTCCAATGTGACAGTTGGACATTGGGTGGTGCAAATCCAGGGTTTGCACCCAATCCAAACAGGAGATAATCCCAATAATCATATGTCATTAAGTTTAACCTACTAAATGAAAATGATATCTAATCAAATTACCAATTTTATTTAAAACTAAAATTATTAACAGTTTTGCTTCTAAGTGGTTCGACCGATATTACAAATATAATAGCCTCCCTTTCATTTGTTGCCACGTTAGAAATCTTACCAAACACACAATAGTCTTAGTCACATAGTGTAACAGCCCGCTAGAAATTCAATGGTGGAATTTCTATAGATTTTAGGAATCTCGTGAAAACTCGATAAGTTTTCACGAATCGACTAATCGCAAATGTTTTAGTCTGTCAATATAGTCAGTGTTGTCACTCACTATAGTGCCAGAAATGCGATTTTAATTGTTTGAGGTAGTTAGAAGTGTCAGTTTACGTTATAGTTTACGCCACTAGACTCAGTTGAATATTTAGGATTTTATAGCACAATAACCCATTTTCATAATTTCGGACAAAATGACTGTTCGAAACTGTGAATTTATTTATAGGGGGCACTTCGGGGTTGAGTTTTGGTAAACGGTTTTTACTGTAGGTTAATATGAATATTTAAGATTTTTCAATACTAAGTTTATTACGCTTTTTTTGGGAGTGAATAGTAACATCGATAAGCGTACTAAGTGCAGTGTTTTCAAAATCACAGTGGCGAATGTCCAAATTAGGTTAGAGAAGTTTTATTTGGATACTCAGAAAAATCTTAGCCGAACATAGTGAATAATATCAGACACTTGGCACAAAGAGGAATCATTAGATGGATTTGTGAAGGAAATCAAGGTGTGAGATCATGCCACCTAAGCAAAACCTTTTTCATCTGATCAACCAAATTGAGCTAGATCAAAGAGGGTTTCAACTCTAGTGAAACCCTAAATGGTTGGAATCCAATTGAAACCCCAAAAACTTGGTTGAAACCGAAACCCTAAATGGTTTCCCCAAACCCTAAAGTTGGCCTTCAAAACCTTTTTGATCCAATTTCTAGCATTGTGTTTAATCACTTGATTAAATCACTTCCACATTCTATTAATTTCTCAAATCCTTGTTTTGACATCATTATCTAACCTTTTAAACGTTGGAAATTTGATTGGGCTAAGAAAAATTGGATTTGAGCTTGATAGCATCTCAAACCCTAACCAAAACCCCTTTAAACCCCAAATTGAAGCCCACTTGGTTGAGGCCCACCAAGGCCCACGAATTTGGCTACCTTGGCAAGGCTTCTTGGAGAAGTTTCCTCCCCCACATGGTAGACCATCCACTACCCTTGGCTGTACCCTATTGTGCCTTGATGATATGGAGAAACCCACTCCATCAACCTCCATACCTCATAGCTTCTGCAGGCAGTCCTTTGCCCCCCACTATTCTCCACTTTATGTCACATAGCCACCTCCAATCAAGGGTCTTTCAAGCCCATATCTTCCCCCTCCAGAAGTTTGGAGTTGTGCAAGCCACACTTCTTTCACTTTAATCACTTCTTCACCCTGCTCTTAAAGAGAAACCCAAAAGAGCTCTCTCGGGCAGATTTCTAGGTCTTTTTGCGTGGAGCTTTCGACCATTTGTAAGTATTTTCACACTATGAATCCTTCATAAAAGTTGTTCCTATTTGAGTATAGTTTCCATAGATATATTATTCGTATCATTCCATGGTAATTTGGTTGGTCAAAAGTATTTTTAACCATGGAAAGGTCATTCTGGGCGTGAAACTGGAGAGTATGTTATGTTTTGGAATTTTTGACCAAGCTAATGGACATACTCCGAAAATTTTATGGAGTGCTGTTAGCATGTGTTTAAGAGTTTTCATTGAGGTTTTGTTGTATGACTAAAGATTTTGATGATAGATTTTCTTAGATCTAGAAACTTGAAAACTGGAAGTGGAAAAAAATAGTTTTTATTTTGAGAAAGTTTGAATATTTCATGGTTTGATCTTACTCTAATGGCTTTGATATTTTTATACGATAATCCTAAGTCTCTTATTTTTATTTTAGTATGTTATTTTGAAGATATTTAGTATTAGTTTCAAAGATATGATTTTTCTATACAAGAGGATTTCGGCTAGGCCTAAGATTTGATGTTTTTGGATTAGATCAATGTTTTTTTGATTTTTAGCCATGTGATTTTAAGTTTTATGGTTGGATCCTATTTAAGACACATTCTTAAACCATGTGATGCTTTATTTCGAAGATCTCACCTTCTTAAGCCATTGATCAAGAGATTTATCAAAGCTAGTTGAGGAGAAAGTTTATGTTTTTGGACTAAGTGTAAAACCAAAAACTCCAAGTGTTATTTTGTGATTTTGGTGACTTTAGTTTGATGATTTAAAGAATAGTTGATCTTAGAATTATGTTATGAATATGTTAGAAGTAAGATTTGATTTTTAGAATTCTTGGAGATGTTTTGATTTAGGGTCAAAGCTTGTGATTAAGTGTTTGGATCTTTTTACTAAAAGTTTGGTGTTGATTATTAGCTTTTTTTGAATGGATGTTTTAAGTATGGTTGTAAACTTAGAATAGGAAGATCTTTGTTGCAAAATTTTGGTTTAAGCATGAGTTTTGAAGTTGGAAGGAATTGCAACAAAAATCAAGAGAAATGGCCTATGGATGTTTTGGCCATAGTGTGTTTTCCATAGTTGTGTTTTGTTTTAAATCTTTTTGAGTTAATATTTGAGTTTAGGACAAAATTTGCATGAGGAATGTAAATTTTGAAAGTTTTTGGAGTTAGGATGTGAAATCCTTAAGCTAGGGGTAAAATGGTCATTTTTCCACATGTAGAGGGTAAAATGATAATTTTATTCTAAGTTAGCTTGTTTTCATGTTTCTAATTGTTAGTAATTAAATTTCTAACTTTTAGAATATCCTCTTACAGTTCATCGTGTTTCGCGCTTTATTCTCGTAGAACGTGACGGTGGAAGTAAGTTAGCTTCTAACTTACTATCAGTTTACTATGTATGTATGATGGGTAAGGGAACTACAATTTATGTATGTATGTTATCATATATGCCATGCCATGCCACGTCATTACATGTTTATCTGTTATGCATGATTTATTTTGTCATGAATATTTATCTGTTACACAATCTATTCTGTCATGTATTGCTATATGTTATAAGTATGCCAAGTTAAATATGATATCTACTACATGTATGTCAAGTCATGTAATATTCACTGTTGCAAGTATGTCATGTTAAATATGTTGTCTATTACATGTCATACCTTGTTACGAAATGTTTCTATCTCAAGTAAGTCATATCTTTCGAGTTACGTTCAAGTCAGTTATGTCTAGGATACTTGTGATGTAATCATTACGATTGGCTGAGCATCTCCATTTGTAATTCACACGAGGCACTTTTGGCGAAATCATTTTGATTGTCAGAATGCAGTTCAAGTTCAGTTATGCAGATACTCCGAGCATAATCATTTTGATTGTTAGGGTATCTTATTTAAAATACTCGTGATGAAATCATTCTGATTGTCAGAGTATTACTAGGTACACCTGGTGTAATCATTTTGATTACTAGGGTACGTGTTTTAAAATACTCGTTATGGAATCATTCTGATTGTCAGAGTATTACTAGGTACTCTTGGTGTAATCATTTTGATTGCTAGGATACGTGTTTTAAAATACTTATGATGGAATCATTCTGATTATCTGAGTATCTCTGATGGAATATGTTGGGTGGAATCATTCTGATTGTTCAATATTCTTGATGAAACGACTGACGGAATCATTTTGATTGTCAGAATTCAAGTCCAAGTTCATGTTAAGTAAAGAAGTCAGATCAACTTTATGTTAAGTCAAGTTTTAGATCACATTCATGTTAAATTATTCATGTCAATCACGACCCTAAGTGCTAGGATGGGGTAATATCCTAGTGGAACTCCTTTGGTCACGCTGGAGTGTCTAAATAGGTGTGAAATTTCTTGGGTTGATGAAGTACAGTCAACAGGTTGCAAATGAGGCCTAATTAGCTGGTCATCGGAGCGTGCCAGACACTAACGTCGATGGAGCCATATGTTATTTTATGTGTGTGTTCACAACAAGTGTGGCACAAACAATTCATGGGGCCACAACAACTGTGGAGCATACACTATGTTAGATACAACAATTGTGACACGTAGAATACGTTGGACCACAATAACTGTGGAGTACGTATTAATGCATTCACAGCTAGTGTAGATACCCGTGTTGTGATGCGGTAATCGGCAAGGACACACGGCTCAAAAGGACCCGTGTAGCACCCATATGGTCACGTTATTTGTGACGCCCCCAAATTCCGCTTGGGATCGAACGGACATCTGAAGCGTTGGGACATGCAACACTTGGTTACCTGCTCCCGTTCATGACATATAAGATGCAATGTTCCTAACATGCATCTAGCATTATGCAATATTCGCAACGGATAATTTTTTTTTTCTTGAGCAATACTATGCACCAAACTTATAATATCCCAAATAGTTAAATCGTAAACCAAGCATACTTAACAAAATAAACATCCACGATTTTAGTACGAGTCTTAGAAGACTGTAACCTCAAAAATATGGGAGACCAGACTCCATATTTACATTACCAAAATACACTATTGAGGAAATTTGTCTAGTAACTCGACTAACGAGGCCAGAAAACTATCCAAAAACTAATTATGGAAGTTTTAAGTTCCGTGTCGTGTCTGTGGCGTCCAGTCAACCTCCTTTAGTCTACCAATGTCCGCTCTCTGCTCTGATCGTGATACATCGCCTACCATTCGGGGGGAATGGTAGTTGGGACTACCACAGTGAGATTTGATTATGAATCTCAATAAGTTAACAGGAAACTCTCACACAGATTAATGATGCATGCACAGCAGTAAAAGCATGAATGCATAATTAAAGTCGTAAGTAAGCATAGCATAACTTGACATATAGCATGACATAATTGACATAACTTGAACTTAAACGTGAAGTGAACTTGACTTAACATGACATGAACTTGATCTTAAAACATAACATGGACTAGCAACATAACATGAACGTGAACTTGAAACATAACATGGACTTGAAACATAGCATGAATGTGAACATGCATAACATAAATATGAACTTGAACTTAACATAAACCTAAGCATAACATGACATAAACGTGAACTTAAGACATAATGTGAATGTGAACATAACATAACATGAACGTGAAATTGAAAATAACATGTACGTGAACATAATATGACAGAAACGTGAACTTGAAACATAACGTGAACATGAACATAACAGAACATGAACGTGAGCTTGAACATATCATAAACATGAAGTTAACATGATATGAACATGAACTTGAAAGTTAACATGAACATGGACATAACATGTACGTGAACATAACATAACATAACATAAACTTGATCTGAAACTTGACTTAACATAAACTTGGAATCTTGCTTCTTTACTTAACATGAACTTGGACTTGAATTCTGACAATCAAAAATGATTTCGCCAGTCATTTCGTCAGAAATAGTGAACAATCAGAATGATTCCGCCCAACATATTCCATCAGAGATACTCAGACAATCAGAATGATTCCATCATGAGTATTTTAAAACCCGTACCCTAGCAATCAGAATGATTACACCAGGAGTACCAAAAAATACTCTGACAATCAGAATGATTCCATCACGAGTATCTTAAAACACGTACCCTAGCAATCAGAATGATTACCATTGTTTTGAAAATCGTATCGTACCGGCCACTGGGTTGGTACAGATATTGGGGCTATTTCGTACCGGCCGTACCGGCCCATATTTCGGCCTGTACCAACCTATATTTCGGCTTGTATCGGCCTGCGTACTGGCCGGTATTTCGGCCTCTTTTTTTTTTCATTTCTTCATACTATAAGCTTATTTTTTGACCTCCAATTCAAGCCATACTATTTATAATTTATATATATATGTATTTATGTATAATTTCTTCATATATAGACTATTATTTTGAAATATAATTTATATATATATTTATATATATAATTTATTCATGTATCGACTATCCGAAACAGTACACGAAATGGTACCGGTACCGAAATATTTCATTCCAGCGCCTTGACCGGTACGCCATCCGGTACGGTATTCAAAACACTGATGATTACACCAGGAGTACCTAGTAATACTTTGACAATCAGAATGATTCCAACACGAGTATCTTAAAACACGTACCCTAGCAATACTTTGACAATCAGAATGATTACACCAGGAATACCTAGTAATACTTTGACAATCAAAATGATTCCATGATGAGTATTTTAAAACATGTACCCTAGCAATCAGAATGCTTACACCAGGAGTACCTAGTAATACTCTAACAATCAGAATGATTCTATCACGAGTATTTTAAATAAGATACCCTAACAATCAGAATGATTACGATATGAGTATCTGCATAACTAAATTTGAACGACACTCTGACAATCAAAATGATTTCGCCAAAAGTACCTCGTGTGAATTACAAGTGGAGATGCTCGGATAATCATAATGATTACATCACAAGTATGCTAGACATAACTGACTTAAACATAACTTGAAAGACATGACTTACTTGAGATGGAAACAATTCGTAACATGACCGAAGATGTAACAGATGTCATACTTGACGTGACATACTTGCAACAGTGAATATTATATGTGTGATGACCCGCTTTTATGTGTATTTTCACTGAAGGGATATTTTAATTTAATTAAATATTTTATAGTGCTTTTATTTTAAATTATCGAGTTTTAAATGGATTTTATTGGCTGTTGGATTTAAATTGTGATTTAATTTATTTTGGCTTGTTTTTGGTTTTAAAAATTTAAATAATTGGTTTTTACTAGTTATTTATTTTATTTTAGCTTATTGATGTGTTTAAAATATTTTATTGGTGTTTATTTATTTATTTGATGTAGTGTTAATTTATTTTAATCGTTTTATGTTTTTACCGTTTTCGGCTGATCAGTTTTTGGACTTCCGACGTGAGGACTGGACCTCATTAATTTCCTTCATCTTTTCTTTTCCTCTTCTTTTTCTTTTTTCCTTTTTTCTTTTTTCTTTTTCCTTTTTTTCCCTCTCCCGTTCGGCTCTCTCTCTCTCTCCCCGCGTCCCTCTCTTTCTCTCTCTCTCCTCACCCACGCCGGAAAGCCTTCCCGCCCAGGCCCGCCGTTCGCCGGCGTCGTGCCCGACGCCACCCCTGCCGGTCGACTCCCCTCCGGCCGGTGATCATCCCCTCCGACTCCCAGCCCCAACCGGCCGGCCGTTTGGCCGGAAAAAGCCCAACAAGCCGCACGGCTTGAGGCCCGATCCGCCGCCGTCGCTCCACCTCCGGCCACCACCTCTTCACCACTTCTTCCCCTACTCCTTGCCGACCTAACCCACCCATCCCCGGCCTCAAACGGTCACCGGAGCGGCTCCCACGAGCTCAACTCCGATTTGCCCTTTTTCCGCCCCTACCGGCGTTTTCGCCGCCACCCACGGCCAAAACTCACTTCCACTAGCTTCATAAACATCTCTAGACCATTCCCTATCAATTTGGTGTCTTGGTTTGTCCCCGGTCAAAAGTGGGTATTTTGCGACCCACGGGAACAGTGCATTTGCACTGTTACGTTGCTTTCGCATCGCCGTTCGCTTCGCGCCGAACCTTCTAAAAATCCTATATAGCGCTGTAAGTATTTTCCAAACGCTACTTTTAGATTTAAATGTATTTTACTCTTTCAATAAATTATTTGGTTGGTTCGCTGATTCCGGACTGAGTCCGAGGAGTTCGGGGGTCGGATGGATGGAGGACGGAGTTGCTTGATTTGTTGTGCTATGGTTGAATTTATTTGTCGAGCATTGAAATTGGCATTTACATGATGCATGCACTTGTATTTTATTTTATTGGATAAAATCATGTTTTATTGGCGTAAATGGTTTTTGGGAGTGTGCGTATCACGAGCCCAAGCCGGGATGGGTTATTATCTCGGTGGAGCTCCTCTGGTCACTCGGGAGTGGATAATACTGAGTGACATCCCCTGGGTTGTCGCCGGGCGACGACCGGATCGCACGATACGGTAACGCTGTCGTGTCGACTCCGTGGTCCTTTTAGTGGCGGGGACTAGAGGATGGCCTGGCCAGGTACGCGCGAGTTGGAGGCGCGAGTCTGGGCATCACTCGTGTAGGTGTCACACGCGTAGACGTTACCTGCGGTGTGGCACAGAGCCAGAGTGTGCGGATGATCCCTAGGGGAGATCATGGTGCATGCATAATTGGTTGGTTTTCATGGTTTTCGGATATGGGCCATTTTCTGGGAAAATGGCGATGGTCTTGTGATCCATTTTCGGGGAAAATGGTGGTTTGGGCCATTATCTGGGATAATGGCGAGGCTTGGTTTTAAAGGTTATGTTTTTAAGCCAGTTGGGTTTTTGGCGTGCGTGGAAAATATGATTTATGAGTTTTGGAGCATTGACATTCATTCATACTTGTTGTTTGAGTTTAATATGCTTTTATCTAGTGGTGTTTGGGTTTTACTTACCTGCGGCACCATTTTTGGTACCGTAGATTTTGATGCAGCGTTCGAGGAGGAGGAGGAGGCTGAGCCCGAGGATGCGGCTCCGCCGGAGTTCTGATTTGAAGTTATGCTTTGTACTTAGTTTTAAAAACCATATTTATATCATGTAATATTTTATTCTATACCTTTGAACCGTTTGTATTTTATTTAAGAAAAAATTCTGGTACTTAGCATTTGACTTTGCTATCCGCTGCGTATCTTCTTGTGCACATTTGTCGCTTGCACACACTTGGCACTCGTCGTTAGGATGGTGACCCGTGATGTCACCATCCGGGCGCCTCGAATTCCCCGTTTTCCGTACGTGGGGATTTTGGGGGCGCCACAATATGATATGACATACATGTAACATATGGCATACTTAACTTGACATACTTATAACATACAACATTACATGACAGATTAGATTGTGTAATAGATAAATATTCATGAAAGAATAAATCATGCGTAACAGATAAACATGTAATGACATGGCATGACATAGCATATATGATAACATACATACATAAATTGTAGTTTCCTTACTCATCATACATACACAGTAAACTGATAGTAAGTTAGAAGCTAACTTACCTCGATCGTCGCGTTCTACGAGAATAAAGCACGAAACACGAGGAACTGTACGAGGGTATTCTAAAAGTTAGAAATTTAATTACTAACAATTAGAAGCATGAAGACAAGCTAACTTAGAGTAAAATTACCAATTTACCCTCTACATGTGGGAAAATGACCATTTTACCCCTAACGTAAGGATTTCACATCCTAACTCCAAAAATTTCCAAAATTTACATTCCTCTTGTAAATTTTGTCCTAAACTCAAATATTAACTCAAAAAGATTTAAAACAAAACACAACTATGGAAAACATACTATGCCCAAAACATCCATTTCTCTTGATTTTTGTTGCAATTCCTTCCAACTTCAAAACTCATGCTTAAACCAAAATTTTGCAACAAAGATCTTCCTATTCTAAGTTTACAACCATACTTAAAACATCCATTCAGAAACAGCTAATAATCAATACCAAACGTTTTGTAAAAAGATCCAAACACTTAATCACAAGCTTTGACCCTAAATCAAAACATCTCCAAGAATTCTAAAAATCAAATCTTACTTCTAACATATTCATAACATAATTCTAAGATAAACTATTCTTGAAATTATCAAACTAAAGTCACCAAAATCACAAAATAACACTTGGAGTTTTTGGTTTTACACTTAGTCCAAAAACAGAAACTTTTTCCTTAACTAGCTTTGATAAATCTTTTGATCAAGGGCTTAAGAAGGTTGGATCTTTGAAATAAAGCACCACATGGTTTAAGAATGTGTATTAAATAGGATCCAACCATCAAACTTAAAATCACATGGTTAAAAATCAATAAAACATGGATCTAATCCAAAAAATCAAATCTTAAGCCTAACCGAAATCCTCTTGTATAGAAAAATCATATCTTTGAAACTAATACTAAATATCTTCAAAATAACATCCTAACATGAAAATAAGAGACTTAGGATCATTATATAAAAATATCAAAGCCTTTAGAGTAAGATCAAACTTCTAAATATTCAAACTTTCTCCAAATAAAAACTGTTTTGCCACTTCCAATTTTCAAGTTTCTAGATCTAAGAAAATCTATCATCAAAAGTTTTATTCATGCAACAAAACCTCATTGAACACTCTTAAACACATGCTAAAAACACTCCATAAAATTTTCGGACCAAGATATGTCCATTAGCTTGGCCAAAAACTCCAAAACGTAACATACTCTCCAGATTCACACCCAGAATGACCTTACCATGGTTAAAAATACTTTTGACCGACCGAATGACCATGGAATGATACAAATAATATATCTATAGAAATGATACTCAAAGAGGAACAACTTGTATGAAGGATTCAGCCTGTGAAAATACAAAGGGTCGAAAATCTCCACGTAAAAAGACCCAGAAATCTGTCCGAGAGAGCTCTTTTGGGTTTCTCTCTAAGAACGGGGTGAAGAAGTGATTAAAGGGAAAGAAGTGTGTCTTGCACAACTCTATAATTCTGGAGGGGGAAGATATGGACTTGAATGACCATTTATTGGAGGTAGATATATGACATAAAGTGGAAAATAGAGAGGGGAAAGGACTGCCTGCAGAAGCTGTGAGGTATGAAGGTTGATGGGGTGGGTTTCTCCATCTCATCAAGGCACTGTTGGGAGCAGCCAAGGGTAGAGGATGGTTTGCCATGTGGGGTAGGAAACTTCTTCAAGAATCCTTGCCAAGGTGGCCAAATTTGTGGGCCTTGGTGGGCCTCAACCAAGTGGGCTTCAATTTGGGGTTTAAAGGGGGTTTGGTTAGGGTTTGAGATGCTATCAAGCGCAAATCCAATTTTTCTTGACCCAATCAAATTTTCAAGGTTTAAAAGGTTGGATAATGATGTCATAACAAGAATTTGAGAAATTAATAGCCTATGGAAGTGATTTAATCAAGTGATTAAACACAATGCTAGAAATTGGATCAAAAAGGGTTTGGAGGCCAACTTTAGGGTTTGGGGAAACCGTTTAGGGTTTCGGTTTCAACCAAGTTTTTGGAGTTTCAATTGAATTCCAACCATTTAGGTTTTCACTAGGTTTGAAACTCTCTTTGATCTGGCTCAATTTGATTGATCAGATGAAAAGGGTTTTGCTTAGGTCGCATGATTTCCTTCACAAATCCATCTGATGGTTCCTCTTTGTGCCAAGTGTCTAATACTATTCACTATATGTGGCTAAGATCTTGCCAAGTGTCCAAATAAAACTTCTCTAATCTAATTTGGGCATTCCACACTGTGATTTTGAAAACACTGCACTTAGTACGCTTATCGAGGTTACTATTTACTAAAAAAAAGCATAATAAACTCAGTACTGAAAAATTCTAAATATTCATATTAACATACAGTAAAAACCATTTTCGAAAACTCAACCCCAAAGTGCCCCTATAAATAAATTCACAGTTTCGAATAGCCGTTTCGTCCGAAATTATGAGAATGAGTTATTGGGCCATAAAATCCTAAATATTCAACTGATTCTAGTGGTGTAGACTATAACATATTCTGACACTTCTAACTACCTCAAACAATTAAAATTGCATTTCTGGCACCATAATGAGTGATAATACTGATTATGTTGACAGACTAAAAACTTTGCGATTAGACGATTCCTAAAAACTTACGGAGTTTTCACGAGGTTCCTAAAATCTATAGAAATTTCACTATTGAATTTCTAACGGGCTGTTACACCACAGTTGTTGTGGCCCCACGTATTCTACGTGTCACAATTGCTGTGTCTCACGTAGTGCATGCTCCACAGTTGTTGTGGCCCCATGAATTGTTTGTACCACACTTGCTGTGAACACACGTAAAATAAAATATGGCTCCATCGGCGTTAGTGCCCAGCGCGCTCTGATGACCAGCTAGTTAGGCCCTATTCGCAACCTGTTGACTGTACTTCGTCAACCTAGGGAATTTCACACCTATTTAGACACTCCAACATGAACAAACGAGTTTCACTAGGATATTACCCCATCCTACCACTTAGGGTCGCAATTAACATGAATAACTTAACTTGAACTTGATCTGAATCTTGACTTAACATAAACTTGATCTGACTTCTTTACTTAACATGACATACTTGCAATGGTGAATATTACATGATATGACATACATGTAACATATGGCATCCTTAACATGGCATACTTATAACATATAACAATATATGACAGAATAGATTGTGTAACAAATAAATATTCTTGATAGAATAAGTCATGCATAATAGATAAACATGTAATGACGTGGGATGATATGGCATATATGATAACATACATACATAAATTCTAGTTCCCTTACCCATCATACATACACAGTAAACTGATAGTAAGTTAGAAGCTAACTTACCTTGATCGTTACGTTCTACGAGAATAAAGCACGAAACACGAGGAACTGTAAGAGGGTATTCTAAAAGTTAAAAATTTAATTACTAACAATTAGAAATATGAAAACAAGCTAACTTAGAGTAAAATGACCATTTTACCTTCTAAATGCGGGAAAATGACCATTTTACCCCTAACTTAAGGATTTCACATCCTAACTCCAAAAATTTCTGAAATTTACATTTCTCATGTAAATTTTGTCCTAAACTCAAATATTTCTCAGAAAGATTTAAAACAAATCACAACTATGAAAAACACACTATGGCTGAAACATCCATAGGCCATTTCTCTTGATTTTTGTTGCAATTCTTTCCAACTTCAAAACTCATGCTTAAACCAAAATTTTGCAACAAAGATCTTCCTATCATAAGTTTAAAACCATACTTAAAATATCCATTTAGAAAAAGCTAATAATCAACACCAAACTTTTTGTAAAAAGATCCAAACACTTGAATCACAAGTTTTGACCCTAAATCAAAACATCTCCAAGAATTCCAAAAAATCAAATCTTACTTCTAACATATTCATAACATCATCCTAAGATGAAACATGCTTTAAATCATCAAACTAAATTCACCAAAATCACAAAATAACACTTGGAGTTTTTGGTTTTACACTTAGTCCAAAAACGGAAACTTTTCCTCAACTAGCTTTGATAAATCTCTTGATCAATGGCTTAAGAAGGTGAGATCTTAAAATAAAACATCACATGGTTTAAGAATGTGTCTTAAATAGGATCCAACCATCAAACTTAAATCACATGGCTAAAAATCAATAAAACATGGATCTAATCCAAAAACATCAAATCTTAGACCTAACCGAAATCCTCTTGCATAGAAAACTCATATCTTTGAAACTAATACTAAATATCGTCAAAATAACATCCTAATATGAAAATAAGAGACTTAGGATCATCATATAAAAATATCAAAGCCTTTAGAGTAAGATCAAACCTCGAAATATTCAAACTTTCTCCAAATAAAAATTGTTTTGCCACTTCCAGTTTTCAAGTTTCTAGATCTAAGAAAATCTATTATCAAAAGCTTTATTCATGCAAGAAAACCTCAATGAAAACTCTTTAACACATGCTAAAAACACTCCATAAAAGTTTCGGACCAATATATGTCTATTAGCTTGGTCAAAAACTTCAAAACATAACATACTCTCTAGATTCACGCCCACAATGACCTTTCCGTGGTTAAAAATACTTTTGACCAACCAAAGGACTATGGAATGATATGAATAATATATCTAAGGAAATTATACTCAAAGAGGAACAACTTTTATGAAGGAGTCATCGTTTGAAAATACTTAAAAAAGGTCGAAACTCTCCACGTAAAAAGACATAAAAATCTGCCCGAGAGAGCTCTTTTGGGTTTCTCTCTAAGAACGTTGTGAAGAAGTGATTAAAGGGAAAGAAGATATGGACTTGAATGACCATTGATTGGAGGTAGCTATGTGACATAAAGTGGAGAATAGAGAGGGGAAAGGACAGCCTGCAGAAGCTGTGAGGTATTGAGATTGATGGGGTGGGCTTCTTCATCTCATCAAGGCACTATTGGGTGTAGCCAAGGGCAGTGGATGGTCTGTCATGTGGGGGAGGAAACTTCTCCAAGAAGCCTTGCCAAGGTGGCCAAATTCATGGGCCTTGGTGGGCCTCAACCAAGTGGGCTTCAATTTGGGGTTTAAAGGGGGTTTGGTTAGGGTTTGAGATGCTATCAAGCCCAAATCCAATTTTTCTTGGCCTAATCAAATTTCCTAGAATTAAAATGCTGGATAATGATGTCATAACAAGGATTTGAGAAATTAATAGCATATGGAAGTGATTTAATCAAGTGATTAAACATAATGCTAGAAATTGGATCAAAAAGGATTTGAAGGCCAACTTTAGGGTTTGGGCAAATCGTTTAGGGTTTCGGTTTCAACCAAGCTTTTGGGGTTTCAATTGGATTCCAAGTATTTAGGGTTTCACTAGGGTTGAAACCCTCTTTGATCTGGCTCAAATGGTTTTGCTTAGGTGGCATGATCTCACATTTTGATTTCCTTCACAAATCCATCTGATGGTTCCTCTTTGTACCAAGTGTCTAATACTATTCACTATGTGTGGCTAGGATCTTGCCAAGTGTCCAAATAAAACTTCTCTAACCTAATTTGGACATTCCACATTGTGATTTTGAAAACACTGCACTTAGTACGCTTATCGATGTTACTATTCACTCCAAAAAAAAGCGTAATAAACTTAGTACTGAAAAATTTTAAATATTCATATTAACCTACAGTAAAAACCGTTTACCAAAACTCAACACCGAAGTGACCCTATAAAATATTTCACAGTTTCAAACAGACATTTCGTCTGAAATTATGAAAATGAGTTATTGCACTATAAAATCCTAAATAATCAACTAAGTCTAGTGGTATAGACTATAACGTATTCTGACACTATAGTGAGTGATAACACTGATTATGATGACAGATTAAAACTGTTGCGATTAGCCGATTCGTGAAAACTTACGGAGTTTCCACGAGGTTCCTGAAGTCTATGGAAATTCTACCATTGAATTTCTAGTGGGCTGTTACATTATTAATTAAGTCTATTGAATAAGATTTCAAGTTCATGTCAAGAAGTTAAGAATAAGCAATCATGGTAACTCCATGAGATAAGAATAAGCAATCATGGAGACCCCATGAGATAATAATAAGTTTAAGATCAAGTTCATGTTATGTTATGTTATGTTCACGTACATGTTATGTTCATGTTCACGTTAAGTTTCAAGTTCATGTTCATATCATATTATGTTCACGTTTATGTTATGTTCAAACTCACGTTCATGTTATTTTATATTCATGTTCACGTTATGTTTCAAGTTCAGGTTCATGTCATGTTATATTCACGTACATGTTATGTTCAAGTTCACGTTCATGTTATGTTATGTTCATGTTTACATTATGTCTCAAGTTCACGTTTATGTTATGTTATGCTCAAGTTTATGTTAAATTCAAGTTCATATTTATGTTATGTATGTTCACGTTCATGCTATGATTCAAGTCCATGTTATGTTTTAAGTTCACGTTCATGTTATGTTGCTAGCCCATATTACATTATAAGTTTAAGTTCATGTCATGTCAAGTCAAGTTCAGTTCATGTTTCAGTTCAAGTTCTGTCAGTTATGCCATGCTATATGTCAAGTTATGAAATGCTTACTTATGACTTTAATTATGTATTCATGCTTTTACTGCCATGCATGCATCATTAACTTGTGTGGGAGTTTTATGTTAACTTATTGAGATTTGTAATTAAATCTCATCGTGGTAGTCCCAACTACCTTTCCCCCTGAATGGTAGGCGATGTGTTAGGATCTGAGCAGGGAGCGGACATTGGTAGACTAAATGAGGTTGACTAGACGCCGCAGACACGACGCGGAGCTTACAGCTTACATAGTTAGTTTTTGGACAGTATTCTGGCCTCGTTAATCGAGTTATACGAGTTACTCGACGAACTTCCTCAACGGTGTAAATATGGAGTCTGGTCTCCCATGTTTTGAGGTTACAGTCTTCTAAGACTCGTACTGAAATCATGGATATTTATTTTGTTAAGTATGCTTGGTTATGATTTAACTATTTAGGATATTATAAGTTTGATGCATAGTATTGCTCAAAAGAAAATTTATCCGCTGTGAATATTGCATAATGCTAGATACATGTTAGGAATATTACATCTTATATGTCATGAACGGGGGCAGTTAACCTTGTGTTGCATGTCCCGACGCTTCAGATGTCCGTTCGATCCCAAGCGGAATTTGGGGGCGTCACACATAGTATAACTCTCGTTTGCAGAAAAGCTCAACTTCACCAGCACGATAGCACTTCCTTTTGCCCTCGTTGTTTCCATCTCTTTGCACCACTACATGACATCAAGTTCAGTTTCATCACCACCAGTCCAATGCTGACCATCAGTTGCCTACCTTGGTGTTGCCCACCATCTTAGTTGTTTGCCCACACAGAGTTCGCACCACTATTTCATCACCCACATAGATTTCTTCCACCACTAGTCCGTCGTCCACATTGATTTCTGTTGCCACTGGTCCATCGCAGTAGATGACATTGACCACCCCATCCTTTTATAGCTTGACTCCCCACCAAAACATTAGATGTGCCTACCTAAATCGTTCATTGCTATCCTTAAAAAGCTTTGATCCCTTCCCATGGCTGAAAGCAAGCTCCATGCAACATTTGTGCAATCAGAAAGAGTGTTTCCCCGAACCCCATCTAATTTCTCTCTTAGTTCACTGAGTTTCCACCACTTAAAATGCCTAGAAAAAGACCCATTCTCCAAAAGGTCTCAAATCTTCTCTAGTTCTCCGTTTTCATTACCAAAATGAGAAAACTAGCTATACAAAACTCATCTTTCTTATAAGGAAAGCAAGAGGGGTCAAAAGTTAAAGCTTCTCAAACATTACAACTATGGGTTTCAGGAGGAGTATCAGTTCTCTCCTTCAAGCACTCCTCTCATTCATTACAGTAGAACTTACCACTTCAAGAACAAAAGGCCTCGAGATGGGATGTGAAGGGGCTGAGAGTGTGAGAGGGGGATGCGAATGGGCTGAGAGTGCAAAGGGGTAGATGAAAACGTTGAGAGCTTTTTTGTAAATTTGAGAATTTGATGTTGTGCATCTACATGATAGTTCTGGTGGGAAGCCTACGTGTCACTTAACCATTGGTGGGCTTTTAATTGGGTAAGGTTGGATGGACTAGTGCTAAGGTTTTCTCAATTATTAAATATATTATATGCATGCTTAAGTAGTGCCAAGCAAAACTATCTTCTACCCAAGCAAAATTCATGGCATTGACAGAAGCTTGCAAAGAATTGGTGTGGCTTCAAGGTTTTGTGGGTGAGATTGGTTTGAATTCAAGAGCCATGGAGTTCTTTTGTGATAAAATGAGGGCTATTTGCTCGTCCAAGAATCAAGAATCCAATAGAACATTATATAAGAACAAAGCATATTCCGGTTCAATAACACTTTGTGCGTGAAGTTGTTGAAGATGTCAAGGTCCATATGTTGAAAGTTGGAACCAAGGGAACCTTGCCGACATGTACGTGTTTACTAAAATGGTCACACTAGAGAAGTACTTGGAGGGGAGCTTGATTTCTCTACTCTTAACTTCTCTAGGGGTCATGTCAAGGTGAGTCGATGGGTTTGGCAATGACAAAGGTGATTTTCCATCAAGGGGTGGAGATTTTTGGGAATGTGATAAAAAATCACATGTCTATTCCATAATCTTGTATTTGGAATTTTCTTCTTTGTGAATAGGCATTTTCGGACCTGTCATTTAAAATTAGTAGCACTGTAGACGTCTTTTTGATTTCTTAATTAAACTTGTACCATTTTTTAGAAATCAACTTGCTGAATCAGAATTTTTAGAGATAAAATGATATATTGAGACCCTTTTTTCTATATTGCTCTATCCATTAATGCATAATATATACCTCAACATATGCATGCTTGCTTAGTTAATTACAAGAGTGTTTTCATTTAATAAATTTTCTATTTTTGCGTTTCATGCAAGTTTTATACAACTAATAATATCTAATTAATTCTCCAATCAAGAAACTTTACTCCTATTTGGATATATCGCCCACCCCTATTTACATAATAGAAAAATTCAAATTAACGTCATACGTGAGATAAGATGAACAATTAAATTAGAAATTTTAATTTGAAGTTGGTATTCAAACGCAAGTTTTGTTCCCAAGTCGTCATGGCTTTTAGTTTTGTACCCAATTGATTCATAGAAAAAGAATTAAATTTTATAGAAAGTAAAAAACCGCACGCACGTACGTGTTATTACTTTAAATATATAGTTTTACTTTGACACACTATAAATACAACTATATATATATATATATATATACAGCTACAGATATATATAGCAATGGGTTAATCGAAGGTGAGTCTCGGCTTTTTGTCGCTAGTCTTTCTTCCCCTAGTCTTGCGAGTGAATGTCTTTTTACGATAAGGTTCCAACTCAAATGCTCTAAAGTGCCCAACTAAACTTTAGAGATCATCAAGATTCTAACATTCATAACTCTTTTAAAGAATTTGATTATTGTATAATGACTCCATGTTAGCTATAATATTGTTATATATATATATATATATATCTGTGTGCGCGCGCGCAGGGAACAAGCATGAGCAATTTTCCCCATAAACGAAAGGAGTCAAACTTAAATCATGATAACCATACTGAGAAAATAACAGGAATATTCAATGGAGGCTATATATTCCCCAGTTCATCATTCTTCACTCAACTACAACTCGAGATCAGTAGTGCCTTCTTTTATCATTAGAACAGCAACGACATCTTTTAGTGCATGCAGCAGCACTTCCACTTCCATCTGGGTTCTGCACTTTATTGATCTCATCTGATCCCTATTTGACCATTAATATCGATATTGTTTCATTCTAAGGATTGTACTTTTTCCCTTCCATCAACTTGGTTTCTAGAAATTATTATTTTCGTGGTTCTGAGAGACTTCAAATCTTTTACTCAGTAAGGTAGATCAGACAAAGCAACGTGGGTGGCCACCTTTGAAAAGCATTTAAGCCTTCTTAAAGTTGGTGGACTTAATTGGGTAGTCAGGTCACTACACTATTACATGAACAGATCTTACATTTAACCCTTCTTAGTGCTAATTAACAAGGAATAAACTGCTCAGTAAGAGACAGGCAAATAGTAATGATCTGTTCTAATAGAGAATAATGAAAATCTCGTGGACAATAATATTCCAATTCCGCCTGCCAAAGGAAAAAACAAAATTTTAGAATAGATACAAAGTTCGATAGTGACATATTTGACGGGTCATAGGGTCATGTAGTAAGGCTTAGATAATCCGAATTGAATTGATAATTGGGATGACCGATTCAATGAATTAGACGATTAGATTTGTAGAGTTTGGAAAATTCATGATAATTTTCAATCAGATATTAAGATATAATGAAAAAAATTAAAAATATATAATGAAATCCAACCATTTGAAATCATGTATTAAATAGTTTAAAATATGCATTCATTAACTAATTCAATTAATAATATGATATCAATATTAATAGTTTCTATAAGCAACTGTTTTGGGATTTAAGTGCTTCGGTACCATGATATCTGTCTTATTCTATTTGACCTAAGTAGAATTTCCACTGCGATATACGGCATAATGTTAGATCAATAGGTGCATTCCATCTTAACTGTCATGTATGAGGGGTATGTAGCCTTATGTCATATATTCCGACACTTCAATCACCATTCAATCCCAAGCGGGGGCTGAGGGCATCACAAAGTTGGAAAGAATTGCATCAAAAATCAAGGCTTTTACCTTAACTATGTTTCAGCCATTTCTTGGTTTGTATGGTTGTGTATCGTTTTAAATTTTTCTAACTACATAGTTGGATTTAGGATAAAATTTATGTAAGGAATGTAAATTTTGGTAGAATTTGGACTTAGTATGCAAAACGCTTAATTTAGGAGCAAAATAGTCATTTCTTACAAGTAGAGGGTAAAATGGTAATTTAATCAAAGTCAATGAGTTTTGAGTTTCTAAGTGCTTAGTGGGATATTCTAACCGTTACAATTATCTCATTTTATTCCACCATATTTCACACCTTTAATGTAGGTTACGCTATAGTCACTATAAGTTAGCCTTTAACTTAACTCTTAGTGTATTTTTGGATGTGCTATGGTAAACTATACTTATCATATTCTTGCCACTTATGATTGTTACATATTTTCTAATGTGGCATGCCATATTAAATTATTTCAAGCTCATATTCATTTGCAACATCCCATATGTCACACATTCATTGTTACATGCCATATCATACACCATGCATAGAGTATATCATGAAAAATAGTATTTTCAAGTCAATGGAATCTTTCATTTTTACCACTGCTCCAAGTGCTAGGATGTGGTAGTATCCTAATGGAACTCTATTGTTCATGTTAAAGGTTTAGAATATCTCACTTAACCCTCTTAATAATAAAACTCATTAACTTGGGAACATATTTTCAAAGTTACCCCTTAAGTTATGGGAAACTAAAATTTTGCCCCTAAAAGGTGATTTTAGGAAACAAATTTGCAAACTTACACTTCAAGTAAGTTAGACGCTAACTTAGAAATTGCCATATAAAAGTTAGCTTAGTAAAAAAGAGTGCAAACTGAAATGATAGACGTTATAGGGCCAGAATATCTCACTTAACCCTCCTAATAATAAAAGAAAAATTCTATTCATCATCGCACCACACACCACATCTCTTTTAATTTTTCTTTTCTTTTTCCCATAACAAATATGTGGTGTATGGATGATGAGAAGAACACCTTCAGTTGTGTACGCTGCACCCCCTCTCCCTTGCATTTTCTCTCGGCAGCTCAGCCCCACGCCACCGCAAGCCAAGTTGGCCACCACCAGCGACAGTTCCCCCCCCCCTCTCTCTCTCTCTCCTTTTGCAGTAACCCAACCCAAAATGGGTTTCATCCATGGGTTCTCCACCCATGCCGCCACCGTACGCCAACCCAGCCACCACCACCAATCCCCACAACCTCCTGGCAACCCATTTTGGGGCTGGTATGTTCTTTATCTTGGGTGGGGCTGGTATATTTTTTGAAATGTTGTTGCTTGTTTTCAATTTGGGATGATTAGGTTGATTGGTAATGGTTGTCTATCAACGATCATGGATGTATTTTGCAGAATGTTGATTTTGATTAAGGTAGTGAGAGCTAACGGAGAAGTATGAGTGATAATTCATGAAGAAAGAGTATTTTCTAACAAAATGTGATAAGATTTTTCTTGTTAGTAGGTGTTGAGCTAGCTTGTACTCGATGGTGTTAATTTATGAGGGCATAATTTGGCGATTTATCAGAGTGTGTAGCGAAAGTGTGGGGCCCATACAGGTGGCATTTTGTGATATAGTTGGGGTTCAAACTTTGTGCTAATCTTGAGGAATTAGTGGTGACTTGAAATCTTGAGACTATACTTGCTGTTGGAGATTTATCATTCAGTTGTACAAGTTTTGTTTATTCATGGTTAACTTGGGGAAGCAGCTAATAGGTTACCAAAGTGTAGCATACATTGAAGGTATGGAAGTTTAGGAGTCAATTGAGGTTAGTGCAGTTATCATATGCAGCTATTAATCATTGGGATTCATTGGGTGTTGTATTAAGGTTCTTGTGGAAATGGAGATTTTGGATTACATGGCTGCCCTAGGAGTACTAGACATGATGTGCCATTGAGAGACAAGTGCGAGTATGATAGAATCGCCTATAGAAGTAGATTTGAGAGGGTAGCACCCATATTTGTTTGGGCATCATCGATGGTATGCTTTTCTTAAATTTGTTCTGAGTTGTATCTTGTATCCTGCCTTGGTGTTAACATTTGACTTTGCCAATTTTGAGGACAAAATTTCTTTTAAGGGGGGAGGATGTGACATCCCTCAGTTCCTTGTATTTTTTAATTAGTTATTTTACTACTTATTTTATTAGTTCCTGTACTTTAAATTGATTACTATTGTTATTATAGTATTCTATCGTTTTTACTGCTTAAGTTGTCTAATTTATTTTAATGTGTTTTTTCTTGTTATTAATTATTGCCTATTATTTATTGGCTCTTTATTTCAAATAATTTTTATTGTTGGTTTTACTATTTTATTTTACTAAGTTGGGTTTTAATTGTCTTCTTATTTATTTATTCCTTTTAAGTTAGTTAATTCTATGTTTAAATCCTCACCGTTGGATCAATTTGAAGACCCCAAGATGAAGGGCCAAGATTTAATACCCAAGCCCTTTCTTTTTCCCCATTTCATTTTCCCTCCCTCTCTCTCCTCCCTAAAGTTGTGTATGCCGCACCCCCCTCTCCCTTGCATTTTCTCTAGACAGGTCAGCCTCAGACAACCACAAGCCATGCTGGCCACCACCAACAATAGCTCCTCTCACTCCAGCGACTGCCTACCTGCCTGACCCAAGTCATGAGCCTTTCTCTGTCCTTTTGCAGTACCCCAACTCAAAATGGGTTTCATCCATGGGTTCTCCACCCATCCACCACCACCACCAATCCCCACAACCTCCTAGCAACCTCCACTGTCAAACGCAGCCCATGACAACCACTCCTCCCTCTCCAATCGCATGCACATAGCCCCTTTACATGCACCTCACTGCTACCAGTATTAGCTTCGCTACTCTTTGGCAAGTCCTCCCTAGCCTTCCCATGCCTAACCATGCCTCTACCTTCCCCCACTCTCCCTCACTCTCCCACGACCCCTCTTCACCACTCAAGCTAGATCCACTGCCCTTCAGCAGAAGTACCACCTCCCTGACGCCACCACCTGCCTCCCAGCACCACCTTGTCCCTCCATGCCCCTTCATAGCCAACCAAGCTCCCCCTCCACTTCTCTTGTTTGAGACCGACGGTCAACCCATTGAAAAACACTGTCTGCTACCGCTTCACCACTTTTGGCAATGCCCATAGTCTTGCACACCCTTGATCTTTTAGAGTTGCCTTTTCATTGTTGTAAGTAATTTTTTAAAGAACTCTATGAGATTTAAATATATTTTTACGCTAGCATACTTTCTGTAGTCTGTTTGGTTGTGTCGGGCCTTGGGTCTGAGGAGTATGGAGGTTGGGTCAGATTGGAGGATGAGATTGTTTATGAAATTGGATTATGTTTGAGTGTTTATATGTTGTGTTTGGTTTCATGACATTCATCATTATATTCATGCATTTTCATGTGTTATAAATAAAAACTGGGTTTTCATATTGAGAAAGGATTTTTGGGTGCGTGCATAATATGACCCCAAGTCGAGATGGTGGATTATCTCGGCGAAACTCATTAGGTTACTTGGGAGCGTAATATACTGGGTGATGTCCCCTAGGTTGTCACTGGGCGATAACGAGATCGAACTAGACGATAATACTCTCGTGCCGACTCTGGGCCACTCTATTGGCAAGGGTTAGAGGATGCTTGGTCATGAATGCATTGGGTGCAGAGCTGGGCATCGCTTGTTGCGAAGTCACACGGACGATTAATACCCGTGGTGTGACACAAGGAGCCAGGATGTGTGGATGGTCCCCAGGGGAATCATGGTGCATACGGGATAATTTGGATAATGGGTCATTTTCTGGGAAAATGGTGGATTTGATAAATGAACATGTGGACCATTTTCTGGGAAAGTGGTGGTTTTATACTTGGGATATTTTCTGGGAAAATGATGATTGTTTATTTGAATGGACTTGTTTTGGGCTGAATGAGACTTTTGGCGTGTGTTGGAAAAATAGTCATTTTTTGGAAAAATAATGTTTTGGGCTCACGCATGTTTCAACATGTGCATGCATACATGTTAGTGTGTAAATGTGTTTTAATCTCTTGGGTTGTTTTGATGGTTACTTACTGAGATTCATAATCTCACGTGGTATTCTTCTTTGTGGTTTCATTTTATGGAATTGTAAATTTTGATGTAGATGAGGATGTTGAGCCTAAGGTTTCGGCTTTGCCAAAGGAGTGACCTGGGGTCACTTCTCATATCTTGGGATTTCTTTGGATGGTTACTTACTGAGATTCATAATCTCACGTGGTATTCTTCCCTGTGGTTTCTTTTTATGGAATTGTAAATTTTGATGTAGATGAGGATGTTGAGCCTAAGGTTTCGGCTTTGCCGAAGGAGTGACCTGGGGTCACTTCTCATGTCTTGGGATTTGTTTCCCGCTTTTGAACATGTATTTTGGTTTGTATTCTATTTTTATTGGATAACTGTATAATTCTTAAATGCATTTTATTTTGAAAAATCTGTGTTTCAAATTTTGGAACTTAGTTGATTATCCTTTATGTATCTGCTGCAATTTTCATTGTACACTTTTTGCATGTGCACACACTTAACACTTGTTGTTTGGGATGCGTGACCTGTGTTGTCATCATTCCGATGTCACGATTCTCGCATTTCCGTACGTGGGAGTCAGGGGCATCACAACATTACTCATGAAAATTCTGTATAAGAATAAAATATTTTCTAGCATGACTAGTGTAGACATGAGCTATTTTGGCATTTTGTTTTGAACTATGCAAAAGATAGTGAATATGAAATTTTGTGCATAAATTATATTTTGTGATCTGATTCTGTTATTTTGAAGATGTTCTCTAGTCTGATATGATATGATGTGATTTCTAAAAACCTCTAGCATGACATTCTGTTTCTATTTTTGTTCCATTCTGACCTTACCACAGGTGTAAAAGTGTAGCCTCTATTTGGGTTGGTACCAACTTTTCTATTTTTGGTAGACCGTTTTGGAAGCAAAGTGACTTTCGGCATGGTCTTTCCTGTATGCACACTGGGGGCTCCGAGAAAAATAAGGAGAAGATTCACATTCTGTTTCTGCTCGGTTAGCTGTTGGGATTTGCACAACTCTATCACGGGGGTTAAACATGGTCTCTATTTTGATATGGTATGATAAAATGAAGATGTTCAGTTATGCTATGCCCAAGGAACTTTAAATAAGAACATTTTTTGAAACTTTCGCTTTGATATTTTGATAACATTTTTTGCTTCCGCACTTTTAAAATAAAAATGTTTTGTTTTTCATTGTGAACTTTGTAAATGCTCATGTTTACACACTGGTATATGTTCTCTGCTTACTGAGTGATTTCTAATTCATCCCCTTATGTAACAGCCCGCTAGAAATTCAATAGTGGAATTTTTATAAACTTTAGGAACCTCGTGAAAACTCTATAAGTTTTCATGAATCGACTAATCGCAAATGTTTTAGTTTGTCAATATAGTCAGTGTTATCACTCACTATGGTGCCAGAAATGCGATTTTAATTGTTTGAATCAGTTAGAAGTGTTAGAATATGTTATAGTCTACTCCACTAAACTTAGTTGAATATTTTGGATTTTATGGTACAATAACTTATTTTCATAATTTCGGACGAAATGCCTATTTGAAACTGTGAAATCTTTTTTATGGGCATTTCGGGGTTGAGTTTTGGTAAGCGATTTTCACTGTAGGTTAATATGAATATTTAGGATTTTTCAGTACTACGTTTATTACATTTTTTTGGAGTGAATAGTAACCTCGATAAAAGTTATTCAAGTTCATGTTCATGTTATGTTATGTTCATGTTTAAATTATGCCTCAAGCTCACGTTTATGTCATGTTATGCTCAGGTTTATGTTAAATTCAAGTGCATGTTTATGTTACGTATGTTCATGTTCATGCTATGATTCAAGTTCATGTTATGTTTCAAGTTCACGTTCATGTTATGTTGCTAGCCCATGTGATATTTTAAGTTCAAATTCATGTCATGCCAAGTCAAGTTCAGTTCACGTTTCAGTTCAGGTTATGTCAGTTATGCCATGCTATATGTCAAGTTATATTATGCTTATTTACTACTTTAATTATGCATTCATGCTTTTACTATCATGCATTCATAATTAACTTGTGTGGGAGTTTTCGGTTAACTTACTGAGATTTGTAATCAAAAGTCACCGTAGTAGTCCCAACTACCATTCCCCCCGAATGTTAGGCGATGTGTCAGGATCAGAGTAGGGAGCAGACATTGGTAGATTGAAGGAGGTTGACTAGATGGAGTAGACACGATGCGGAGCTTACAGCTTCCATAGTTAGTTTTTGGACAGTATTCTGGCCTCGTTAGTTGAGTTACACGAGTTACTCCACAAACTTCCTCAATAGCGTATATTGGTAATGTAAATATGGAATATGGTCTCCCATGTTTTTGAGGTTACAGTCTTTTAAGACTCGTACTGAAATCGTGGATGTTTATTTTGTTAAGTATGCTTGGATTACGATTTAACTATTTGAGATATTATAGTATTGCTAAAAAAAAAAAATTATCTACTGCGAATATTGCATAATGCTAGATGCATGGTAGGAACATTACATCTTATATGTCATGAACGGGGGTAGGTAACCACGTGTTGTATGTCCCGATGCTTCAGATGTCCGTTCGATCCCAAGCGGAATCTGGGGGCATCACAGGGCAGGTTGCATTGATACAAGAAAAAGTGTTACCGGATTTGCAATCTTCTTAGGTAATTCATTGATCTCATGGAAGTCCAAAAAGCAGGCAACCATCAGTCGATCTTCTGCTAAAGCATAATATCGAGCTCTTGTAGCAATAACTTGTGAAGTTCAATGGCTAGTATATGCCTTACAAGATTTATAGATTAATCATCCTCAACCAACACTATTATACACTAACACCAAATTTGCCATGTCCATTGCAACAAATCCAGTTCAACATGAAAGAACCAAACACATCCAGATTGATTGCCATCTTGTTAGAGAGAAGCTGCAACAGAATCTTATCAAATTGTTCTACATTCCTTCTCGATTACAGTTGGCAGATATTCTTACCAAGCCACTTGGTTGTTTACCTTTTTCATCACGCTCTTCACAAGATGAACATTCTTAGTTTTCATGTTCGTCTTGAAGGGGGGGTGTTGGAGTATAGCCTCACATATTGAAAATATGGAATTAAAGTCCAAAGAAGAAAAAGTCAAACTAAAGAATTGACATTTCTATTATCTGTTATTTTCCCTTCATTTTAGTATAAATACAATGTAAATTTACTTGTATTAATCAATTTCATTCAATACAATTCAGCACAAGTTCATCTTCCTTCTCTTCTTTCTCTCTTTTCTCAAGTTCTTAACAATATCTATTGTTAAAAGGGTTGTTTCCATATTATTGGTTCTATAGATATTCTACTTTGTTAGTGAAATACCTCATCCTTTCAACTTGATTATAGTTAGTCAACTAACACTAAGCGGGTATTTGATGGTATGAAGTGCATGCAATTTGGAGGTGACAAAAATGGCTTGAGTTAAAGAAATTGCACATAAATAGATGAAAAAGAGATATACAGAAAGTTACTAGATGCTTGCTATGTTTGCCTTTGACCAAAGTAACCATAGAGAGTTTTATAGCTTGTTTATCAATTCTGGTCGAGCAAAATGTGTGATCAGAGTTCTCCAAACACGCGGTAAACATTGTGGTGGAGTGACCTAGCCTATTTTAATTTATTTTATTTATTTTTCCAGTATCACACATGGTTATGGTGTTGAAGGTAAACAAAAAATTGATGATTTGCTTGTATTTTATCAACCTAAACGAAGCTTGCCTAAAAGGTAGTTTTCTCTTGATGTGCATTGACATGCATCTTGATTGGCTTAGCCGCATGACATAAGTTTTTATTATTTAAGATGCCTTCTCAATATGTAAATAGATAAAGATTCATTAACTGGTTTAGCAGATCAGACCTTAATCACAATTAATTAACAACTAATTTGTTAAATGGTTATCACCACGTCTACTCGTCCCATTATGTATATATCTAATGAGGTGCAATTTGCTCTCTATGTTTTCATTGTGTTTTTTCGGTTCCTTGGATTGGGCAAGTAGCCCATTATTTTTGTATACAATGTCATCACGATCCATCAAGAAATTGCAAAGCAAATAGCCTATTTGTTTCTTTCGTGGTAGCAGCATATTAAGCATCCATGATGAATTCAACAATGCAATATTGCTTTATAGTTCTCAAACTAAAAGCTCGGCTACTATCCAGGGTGAACACATGACCTAATGTTGTGGTCTCAAATTTGACTAAAATCTATTGAGAATGCCAACAAAAATGCATAAAAGACGCTTCCTACAACTAAAGCATGCATGTAGTTCTCTCATCATATCCTCTTTCTTTTGTTCATGTGTCTTACGTTACTGCTCCTTTGATATAGGTATCATAATACCCCAAGCATAACACTTGTAATTAAAACCATAGAAGCAATTAGAATCATAAATTTTGTTGGGATTTGAATATATGAAAATCTCAAGTTATAAGGAAAGCTGCGTTAGGACTTAAGCCTTAACATCAAGACCATAGGACACCCACTCCATATGTTGGCACAACATGCATTTGGTTAAGAACGAGAAAAAAATTTGTATGAACATCAAACTATAGATACTTGGATGGTAAGTTATTCTATCTGCACGTTAAACAACCCCCCCCCCCAAAAAAAAAAAAACACCAACAGGAGCTGCATTTTTACAGATTGTGTCATGACACAATATGGTTGGTGGAAGGGATGTTTGTATCCCTTATCGAGCTGGGCCTAACTAGAAAGAATATTTGCACCCCACCAAGGCCAGGCAGAGCTTACCTTGGAGGCCCAGTGATTAGCAACATAGTCGGCCCATGATTTGCTTAAGAAAGAAGAAGGCCCAAGGCTTGCGCAGGAAATTGGTTGATGTAGAAAGATAGGAAGTTGCATTAAAGGCATGATGTGGTATCTCATACGAGAGGCAAGAGCCTCTAACATGGGGTACGGAGTGCCATCTCGGCAAGTAATATAAAAACAAGGCTCCAAGTTAGAATTCAGGACTTATGTTCTCTAGCTTACTGAAATTCTCTCCAAAGAGCAAAACCTGACTTAGGCATCGGACGTGACCCTTCAACTGCGGGCCCTGATTCTCTTTGTGTTGTAGGTGATTGAGCCCAATACCTAGTGTACGAAACACATTGCCAATAGTGGTGCTGTATATTGGAACTTTATAAAAATAGCATGCCCTTTGTATGCCTGTTGCTCTCAGTCAACTTGTGGGCAGGAAGCTTCATCAACAAGCATGAAAGGAAGGTTTGCAAAAAGGGAGGAGTGCATGAGGAAGATGGCGAAGGAAGTCAGGAACCTTCAATGATAAAATGAAGCCTTTAAAAGGAGGAACAGGGAGCCACAGAAGGACGCAAGGCCGAGTCAAAAAGAACATGCAAAATCTCAGAGCTTTGGTGGGGTAGACACCAACGTGGAAGAAATGAGTGCACCATGAACTATGTAGTCTCTTGGATAAGTATGAGGAGATGAAAAAGAGGATGGAAGCTTCATCTATTAACCAGATGCTCACCAGCATAGGCCTGCCCTATAGTGCAGAAGAGATGGCTGCATTACTACCTCCAAAATTCATAATTTCCTAGATGGAGATGTACCATGGATTCAAGGATCCTCATAAACATCTTGAGGCCTTCAAGACCCATATGACTCTGCACGGGTTCCCTAGAAAGATAGCTTGTAGAGCTTTTCCGTTGACCTTAAATGGAGGTGCAAGAAGGGGGTTTAGGGTGCTATCGCCTGGCTCAATTGATAGTTTCAATGAGTTGGCCCAATTATTGTTGATGCAGTTTGTGGCAAGTAGAAGAAGAAGACATTCGGCTATTTAACCCCTAACCGTTAAGTAGTGGGAGGATGAGAGCCTAAAAGTATACTTGTCTAGGTTCAGTAAAGAGCGAATGACAACTAATGACCAAGATGTGAAGATCATGCTGGTAGTGCTTCTGGGAGGCATATGGCCTCAAATCCTGTTCATGGCGAAGTTAGTAAGGAGAACTCCCACAACATTGCGAGAGTTCAAAAAAAGGCAGATAGTTTCATCAATGCTGAGGACACACTTCGGGCCCTGACCGACTTGAGGAAAATCGAATTGGACCTAGCTAATAGAATGTCCAAACATCAAGGCAAGCAAAAGCCCTAGCAAAACTCAAAAAAGGGCAGTAAGGGGGGAGACGAGATGAGACTGCCCCTTCAAGAGGACAAGGGTGCTAGACACGCATAGTCTAGCCTTAATGTGCAAGAAGAAAGCATACCAAAGGCCTAAGAAACTAACAATCGTGACCTGGCTAACTGCTATTTTTGCACCTGCTACTACAATGAAACCCACAACACTAAGGACTGTTACACCCTTAGGAGGAAAAGGGATTAGTTGGAGCACCTTGCCACCTAGTATCCAAGGTTGTGAAGGCAGAGGATGAAGTGAGAACTTGCATGGTAGCCCCCCTCCCAATAGCCGGGGTGGCCCCACCTTATCTAGCAGAAAACTGCATGCTCGAAGGCACCCTCAACAACAACAGTTGTCTTTGGTGACAATGACAAAGAACGGGTCTTGTACCCCCACGATAACAAGAAGAAGAGGATGCGGTAGTGAGACCCCCCACCATGTAAAGGAGGTGCTCAACGACAATAGTCATTTCCTTCAGTGATGACAACAAACGACAAAGAAGGGGTCCTGTATCCCCACGATGACACGCTTGTAGTAACCATGCTTGTTGCCAACTTCATGACCTAGATGTGACGCCCCCAAATCCCCACGCACGGACACGGGGAATTCGAGACGTCCGGATGGTGACATCACGGGTCGCCATCCTATCGACGGGTGCCAAGTGTGTGCAAGCAACAAATGTGCACGAAGAGATACGCAGCGGATAGCAAAGGCATAAAACTAAGTACCAGAATTTCTTGATTAAAACATAAAGCTGTTCAAATCATACGTAATAAAATATTACAAATACAAATATTGTTCAAAGCCAACTCCCAAGCACTCAAAACTCCGGCGGAGCCGCCTCCCCGGGCTCAGCCTCCTCCTCCTCCTCGCTCCCTGCACCAAAATCTACGGTACCAAAAATGGTACTGCAGGTAAGTAAAATCCAAAAGCCACTAGATAAAAACATAAAGAACTCAAACAATATGCATGAATAAATGCCAATGCACGTCACCCATAAAACCATATTTTTCCACACACGCCAAAAATCCCATTTGGCCCAAAAATATATCCTTTCCAAATATCACGCCAAAAGTCCATTTGGCCTATTTCCAACTCAAACCATTTAATTCGTATGCACCATGACCTCCCCTAGGGGTCATCCGCACACCCTGGCTCCTGTGCCACATCGCGGGTATCCGCCATGCGTATGACACTAAACGAGCGATGCCCAGTTCCGCGCCCCGCGCGTTCATAGCCAAGCATCCTCTAGCCCTCACCAGCGAAGGGCCACGGAGTCGGTGCATAGGGCGATGTCCAGTTCCGCGCCCGGCGTGTTCATAGCCAAGCATCCCCTAGCCCCCGCTCCCATTGTCGCTCGGTTCTGTGCCCGGCGCATTCATAGCCAAGCTTCAACTCAGGGGACGTCACTCAGTATATTATGCTCCCGAGTGACCAGAGGAGCTCCACCAAGATAATACCCCATCCCGGCTTGGGGTCGTGGTACACACGCACCCTTAAATCCATTTACGCCAATAAAACATGATTTTCTCAATTTAAATAAAATGCACGTGCATGCACCATGCAAATGCAATCTCAATGCTCGACAAAATCAACCAACCATAAAACAAAAAAATCAAACAACTCCGTCCTCCATCCATCCGACCCCCGAACTCCTCGGACTCAGTCCGGAATCAACAAACCATCCAGATAAATTATTGAAAGAGTAAAATACATTTAAATCTAAAAGTAGCGTTTGGAAAATACTTACAGCGCTATAAGGTATTTTTAGAAGGTTCGGCGCGCACCAAAAGATGAGCGGAAAGCAACGTAACAGTGCACATGCACTGTAGTTGTTGGTCGCAAAATACTCACTTTTGAACGGGGACAAACCAAGACACTAAATTGATAGGGAATGGTCTAGGGATGTTTATGAAGCTAGTGGAAGTGAGTTTCGGCTGTGGGTGGCGGCGAAAACGCCGGTAGAAGCGAAAAACGTGCAAATCGGAGTTGAGCTCGTGGGAGCCGCTCCGGTGACCGTTTGAGGCCGGAAATGGGTGGGTTAGGTCGGCAAGAGGTAGGGGAAGAAGTGTTGAAGAGGTGGTGGCCGGAGGTGGAGCGACGGTGTCGGAAACGGTGAAAAACCGTGCGGCTTAGATGCGTTTTTCCGGCTAAACGGCCGACCGGTTGGGGGAGATAAACGGCCTTGACTTGACGGCACGTGTGGCATTTCTCAACATACAAGGCAATATCCCTCTTCATTCCATCCCACCAAAAATTTTTCTTCAAGTCCCGGTACATCTTCGTACTGCCGAGATGTACAGAATAAGGGGCCGCATGAGCTTCTGCCATGATCTGCTCCTTGAATTCTGAATCTTTGGGAACCACTCTGCGATCTCGGAACCGAAGTATTCCATCTTTACCCATACTATAGTGCAACGGCCCTCGAGATTTTTTGACTCTTTTTCTGATATCCAACAGCTTCGGATCTTTTCTTTGAAGAGTCTTCAATTCCTCAAAATCAGTTACCCGAATATCAAGAACTGAAGATAAAATCTCCTCTTGCTGTGAACTTGCAATAAGGAGTCTTCTCATCCCACAAAGCAAAGAATCCAATCCTGACGACTCGGCCTCATCTTCCAAATGCGATTTTCGGCTCAAAGCATCAGCAACTATATTTGCCTTCCCCGGATGGTACTTGATCTCTCACTGGTAATCACTGATTAGCTCTAGCCATCGCCTCTGCCTCATGTTCAAATTATTTTGGGAAAACAAGTGCTTCAAGCTCTTGTGATCAGTGTATACTTCGCAAGCTTCCCCATACAAGAAGTGCCGCCAGATCTTGAGAGCAAAAACGATCGCAGCCAATTCCAAATCGTGCGTCAGATAATTCTTCTCATGATCCTTTAGCTGACGGGATGCATAAGCAACAACTCGTCCTTCCTGCATAAGGACACAACCCAAACCAAATTTAGATGCATCACTAAAAACTACAAATAGCTTATGTGGTTCTGGAAGTGCTAATACTGGCGCAGTTGTCAATCTGTTCTTCAATTCCTGGAAACTCCTCTCGCACTTGTCTGACCAAACAAACTCTGCATTCTTTCTAGTCAAAGCGGTGAGAGGTCCGGATAATCGGGAAAATCCCTCAACAAATCTTCTATAGTATCCAGCAAGTCCCAAGAAACTTCGAATCTCGCGCACAGTCGAAGGACGCTGCCATGATAAAATAGTTTCCACCTTACTAGGATCAACAGCCACACCGTCTCGGGAAATCACATGCCCAAGAAATCTGACTTCCTCCAACCAGAATTCACACTTGCTGAGCTTAGCATACAACTAGTGTTCTCTTAATTTCCCAAGAACTGAACGAAGGTGGTAAACATGCTCTTAAACATCTCGGGAATAAATCAGAATATCATCAATGAATACTACCACAAAGGAATCTAAATAAGGTCAAAATACCCGATTCATTAAATTCATGAAAGCAGCAGGGGCATTGGCCAACCCAAACGGCATCACCTTAAATTCATAGTGCCCATATCTCGACCTGAAAGCAGTTTTGGGCACATCCTTGTCTCTTATTCTCAATTGGTAGTATCTTGACCTCAGATCAATCTTCGAGAACACAGCAGCTCCTTGAAGCTGATCAAATAAATCGTCGATCCGTGGGAGAGGATATTTATTTTTGATGGTCACCTTATTTAATTCCCGATAATCGATACACATACGGAGGGTTCCATCTTTCATTTTAACGAACAACACTGGCGCACCCCATGGCGAAGTACTTGGTTGAATGAACCCCTTATCCACCAGCTCTTGCAACTGAGTCTTCAACTCTTTCAATTCAGCCGGTGCCATGCGGTAAGGAGCTTTATGTACAGGAGCTGCTCCATGTTCCAAGTCTATAACAAACTCCATTTCACGAACAGGGGGTAGTCCAGGCAAATCTTCCACAAACACATCCGAAAATTCCTCCACAACGGGAATGTTTACCAAAGACTTCTTCTCAGACGGCGTAGACACCATTTGAACTAAGAAGGCATCCGCTCCCCATGCAATCTCTCTTCTTGCTTGAATCGCCAATATAATTACTGGCTTTTCCTTTAGCTTACTCCCCGCAAATTCTAGACAATTGCCATCGGGAAGCTGAAAGCTAATTACACGACTTCTACAATTAATACTCGCAAAATATCGGTATAGCCAATCCATCCCGAGGATGATATCAAAACCCAACAGCTTAAACACCACCAAATCAGCATCCAAGAATCTTCCATTAAAATTTAACGGGCAACCCAAAGCAACCTTGGAACACCATACCATTTCACCATTAGGAAGACTCACCACTAATGACTTTGGTAGGGGTCCCGTAACCAAATTACATATCCGTGCGAAAGTAGATGACACAAATGATTGAGATGCACCCGAATCAAACAATGTGCACGCATAAAAATCATACAACCGGACTCTTCCTGAACCAATCACATATACCCATGAAATCCAAAAATAAAGAAAAAACCAAACCACACCGAATATTAAATCCAGAAATTAATTTAGAATCATACCTGTAATCACTCCAACATCGTGGGTCGCTGGCGCCTCATCATCCACCTCTCCAGTGGTAACAGCATATACTCGAGCCTGCGCTACTTGCCTCTGATTAGTCCTTCCACCACGTCGACCTCCACGGCTTTCTTGAACTCTAATGGGGCACTCACGAGCAATATGTCCCATTTGGCCGCATCGGTAACACTGGGGCCCACCACTCTGCCGACACTCGCCCTCATGGGCTCTATTACAAAGTCCACAAATTGGTACTCGTCCACCCATACGGACATCTGAAGCCGCTTGAGGCTGGGTCCCGGTCCACTGAACAAATTTCTGAGGCGAACCTGAACTACTTCCCTCACCAGAAAAATTCCACCTCTTATGTCCTGGAGGGGAGCCCATACTTAGATTATTCTCTCGTCTACAAGAGTGGCCACGTCCACTAAATCTTGAAAAGTGGATATCCTGTGACTGACTACCATACGGCGTATATTGGGGCGTAGACCCTCCTGGAAACGCTCAGCTTGCATTTCCTCTGTGGCGATGAGGTGGGGAGCAAATCGCCCAAGTTCTACAAATTTGCCGGCGTACTGTTCCACTGTCATGCTCCCTTGGACCAAGTGTGAGAACTCTCTTGCTTTTTGCCGCCTTACAGAAGCAGGAAGAAGCGATCATTAAACTCTTTCTTGAAGCGCTGCCAGGTCACAGCGGCGAAAGACCCCAATTCTGATGATTGAGCTGAAATATTGCATATTTTAGATATTTAAAACCAATGTATTTTAAATTCCTCATGACATTATTATTGGTTTTAAATGGAAAAATAGTTAATAAGCATAAATTCGAGTTGTAATTTTTAAATTGATTAATATCATGTTTATGCTTAATTTTATAACTATGGTTTAATTGGACAATATTTCCTCACATATATAATATATTTTCAATAATCTATTTGTTTCTTGTTAATTTATTTCGAGTGTTATCTCCTTATTTGCAGTTTAAATAAATTTCAAAAGAGATCCATACATTGTTTATCATCTTTTCCTAGAACATGCTGAGCAAAGGAAGTTGGATGTTGCACTTTATCATGCAAAGCAGCTGTTGGAACTTGAGGCTGGGTCTAGTGTTGAAGGACTGGGAGGTGGGACCAAGGAGAACTGTTGCGAACTAGAGCTAAACTTCAGATTGCACAGGGTCGGTTAAAGAATGCTATAGAGACATATACTCAACTTCTTGCTTTTCTTCAAGTTTGCACTAAAAGCTTAGGTTTTGGGAAGAATCTCCTAAAGAATAGGAGAGACCGTCACCGAAGTTTGGAAATGGAAATATGGAATGATTTAGCTAATGTATATACAAGATTATCACAGTGGCGGGATGCTGAGGTTTGCCTTTCAAAATCTCGGGCTATCAATCCTTATTCTGCTTCTAGATGGCATTCTACAGGTTTACTCTATGAAGCCAAAGGTCTCCACCAAGAAGCGCTGAAATTATTTCGAAAGGCATTAGATGTTGAACCTACGCATTCCCCAAGCTTGATATCTGCTGCCTGTGTCCTCCGAGAGCTTGGTGGCCAATCATTGTCGGTTGTGAGAAGCCTTCTGACTGATGCACTTCGACTTGACAGAACAAACCCTTTGGCTTGGTACAATCTTGGGCAGCACTACAAAGCTGACATCGGGGCAACAGAACTAGAAGCTGCTGAATGCTTTGAGGCTGAAGCTCTTCTTGAAGAATCTGCACCTGTTGAACCTTTCAGATGATCAGTTTTCCACGCACACTTTGTTTTAAGCACATGAAGCAGAGAACTTCGACAGCAACTCAACAACCAACACATGCAGTCCACATATGCAGAAAATGAAGAAACAAATGCAGGAAAATCACTCACATGCATCACGGCTAGAATTTCCACCGAAAACATGCATCACTCACAGCATGCAGAAAAGTCAAGCAAAGCTGCAGAAAAAAAACACATGCAGCTCAACACAACAATCTCACGGCACCTCAAGCTCACACATGCAGAAAGTAAGAAAATACATGCCGAAAATCACGGAAGAAACAGCACACTTGCAGCAGAAAGTATCCCACGGCAGCAGCAACTTGCACCTGCAGAAAAATACACAAACACATGCAGAAAAGTCAAGCAAAGCAGCAGAAAATCAACCACACGGACAGCACCTGCATAAATTCACACACATAAAGCAGTTCATAGGAAGAAGCAGACCAGCTCACATGCATAATTGGACAGCAACTCATCAGCTTAACACATGCAACAATCACTGCAAAAAAATCACGCACACATGCACTTGGACAGCAACTCACACCTGCAGAAAACAGCTCTCATCACATATGCATCAGAAAGTGGACAGCTATGCAGAATAAAAAGCCACTCAACAGCACCTGAAAAAAATCAAAACCTGGACAGCAGCAAAACAAGCAGCAAATCATGGCACCTAAAACATAAAATCAGCAATGCAGAAAATCAGGAAGTTAACAACACATGCAGAAAATCAGATGCAGAAAAACAAGCTGAAATCAAGGCAACAAACACACATGCAGACCCTATAAAGCTTACGGGCTGGAAGTTGAATGGACACACATAGAATTTTACTCTGCACTTGAAGTTACAGCAGAAGTTTTTTTCATTTTATACTTGAGTTTACATTGGTTTAGTTTTTTTTCTGTTTTCATTTCAGACTTGAAAAAGAGCAGCACTTGTTTTATTTTTCTGCATTCAATTTGTTTTGTTGTTGTTTTCCATACCTAAACTAAGTGGTTTGAATTCATTTTTTTCCTTTCAGTTGCTGGTTTAGACACAAGATAGAATTGTTTTCATTTTTCTGCTTATGTTTTATTTTGTTCGGTGTTACAGACCAAGAACTTACTCTGCATTTGAACGGACTGCAGTAAAAAAATAGAGGAGAAAGCTTACGGGTTGAGAAAAAATTTATGTAGAGAGTTTACGTTCAGTGGGTCTTCCGCTACGCTTGAACGGACGAAAAACTTTCCTTAGTTTTGAGTTTTCGTTTTTTTTTTTTCTTTTTGTTCAGGCTGTTTTTTTTCGTTGGGTTGAGTATTTTTATTTGCTTGTTTCGGTTATTTTATCTCATTTAAGTTTTAGAGTTTAGATTTCACTTCAGTCTCATTTTATTTCATTCGGCAACTTTAGTTTCATTTTATTTCATTCGGCAGCACTTCATTTTTATTTGTTTTTTCTGCAGTTTACGTGGAGCAATGTTTATCTTATGTTTTCATTCCATGCAATTTTTTTTCGGTAGATTTCATGTTTTAACATGTCGTTTTCTTATTTTTCTGTTTAGCTAGAGGTAGCAAAGTAATTTATTTTTTTCCTTTCTTTCTTTTTCAGTTTTAGACGGAGTTTCTTTATTTTTTTTCGTTTCCATAGTAGTAGGGTAGTCTTGAATTTTATTTCTTTTCTTCTTGTTTAGAGAGGCGGCTTATTTTATTCTTCTTGTTTTCGTTTAGACGAAGGTGCAGTAGAGTAGAGTTTTAGTTTATTTTTAGGAGAGTTCCAAGACCTTGTTAAATATAGCGAGTTATTTTATTTTTTTACTTTGTTGTTCTTATTTGGTTCATGTTTCATTTTTACGTTGGAGACAATTTTTCTTCATTCTTACTGTTCTTATTCTCTGTTTACATTTTCTTGTTCCGTTCAGCAATTTAATTGCTTTTCAGTTCAGCATTTCTTTTCTTTCGGATACTTTTCTCTTTTATTTTCTTTGGAGTAGAGCATCTTTATTTATTTTTTATCTTTTCTTTCACTTTTATGTTCTTGTGCTATTTTCGTGTATTTTATTTTTGTAATATACAATGTTTATTTAATTTTCAAAACTTTGTGTTGAACCTTTAATTTGGGGCTTTTCAATATGTAGTGCATGTTTGTCAATTACTTTCTAATCTAGTTTAAATTCTTAATTTAGTTTTATTAATTTCTGAATTTAATCTATTAGTCATTTATATTCTAATCCGACAATCAAAAATCTAAAAACATGAATCTAGTCCATGACTAGTAACCTTTCCATTCATTGCACATACCATCTGTTTCTTTTCTCTTTGTGAAGTTTTTCACACTTTTTCAACGAGTTTAATTTTTGAGTAACTTTCCCTGAGGAGACGATCTAGGAATTTATTCCTTATTATTACACGACATCCTCCTGCACTTGGGAGAGCATTAGTGCTACTCATTTTTGAGTGAGTCATCTGACTCCAGCATCATTCTCTTGGTATCCCACCATTCAAAAGCAGTGCCTTGCAACAGATAGCTGGCATAGAGTACTTGTTGCGCCTCAATGCAACCACACACCTCAAAAGTTCTTTCCAAATCTCTGACCCACTTTCCAACTTGGAGTAGATCCTCTTCTCCCGTGAAGTGTGGAGTTCTATGCGCCAGAAAGCGCTCGTAGGTGCGCCCAGCTTGCACCCCTCCACTAGACCCTCCAGGTAGCAGCCAGGGCCCTCCTTGTTGCTAAGGCCCTCCTTGCTGTGGCCAAGGACCTCCTGGTTGTGGCCAAGGCCCTCCTTGTTGTGGGTAAGGCCCTCCTTGTTGTGGCCTAAAGTTTTGTTGCATAAATTCTGTCATTTGCCGTATAGTTTGCTCTATGGAATCATCTCTCTGTGTATCATCCCGTGGCCCTTGCGTAGATTTCCTTGGTCTCACCATTTTTCCTGCCACCACAACCTTTGACCCCCTTTTAGAAAACAAAAACAAAACCAACACCACATAACAAGAAACAAAAGAAACCAGCATGCAATAACATAACTAAATAAAACACGTCAAGTAGCAACTTTACTTAAAATAAATTTTAAAACACAACTTAAAAAAAAACATTCTGGTACTACCTACGGGACATGTGGTTTTACCCAGACCGGACTGCTCTGATACCACTTGTGACGCCCCCAAATCCCCACGCATGGACACGGGGAATTCGAGACGTCCGGATGGTGACATCACGGGTCGCCATCCTATCGACGGGTGCCAAGTGTGTGCAAGCAACAAATGTGCATGAAGAGATACGCAGCGGATAGCAAAGACATAAAACTAAGTACCAGAATTTCTTGATTAAAACATAAAGCTGTTCAAATCATACGTAATAAAATATTACAAATACAAATAATGTTCAAAGCCAACTCCCAAGCACTCAAAACTCCGGCGGAGCCGCCTCCCCGGGCTCAGCCTCCTCCTCTTCCTCGCTCCCTGCACCAAAATCTACGGTACCAAAAATGGTACCGAAGGTAAGTAAAATCCAAAAGCCACTAAATAAAAACATAAAGAACTCAAACAATATGCATGAATAAATGCCAATGCACGTCACCCATAAAACCATATTTTTCCACACATGCCAAAAATCCCATTTGGCCCAAAAACATATCCTTTCCAAATATCACGCCAAAAGTCCATTTGGCCTATTTCCAACTCAAACCATTTAATTCGTATGCACCATGACCTCCCCTAGGGGTCATCCGCACACCCTGACTCCTGTGCCACATCGCGGGTATCCGCCACGCGTATGACACTAAACGAGCGATGCCCAGTTCCGCGCCCTGCGCGTTCATAGCCAAGCATCCTCTAGCCCTCGCCAGCGAAGGGCCACGGAGTCGGTGCATAGGGCGATGTCCAGTTTCGCGCCCCGCGCGTTCGTAGCCAAGCATCCCCTAGCCCCCGCTCCCATTGTCGCTCGGTTCCGCGCCCGGCGCGTTCGTAGCCAAGCTTCGACTCAGGGGACGTCACTCAGTATATTACGCTCCCGAGTGACCAGAGGAGCTCCACCGAGATAATACCCCATCTCGGCTTGGGGTCGTGGTACACACGCACCCTTAAATCCATTTACGCCAATAAAACATGATTTTCTCAATTTAAATAAAATGCACGTGCATGCACCATGCAAATGCAATCTCAATTCTCGACAAAATCAACCAACCATAAAACAACAAAATCAAGCAACTTCGTCCTCCATCCATCCGACCCCCGAACTCCTCGGGCTCAGTCCGGAATCAACAAACCAACCAGATAAATTATTGAAAGAGCAAAATACATTTAAATCTAAAAGTAGCGTTTGGAAAATACTTACAGCGCTATAAGGTATTTTTAGAAGGTTCGGCGCGCACCAAAAGATTAGCGGAAAGCAACGTAACAGTGCAAATGCACTGTAGCCGTGGGTCGTAAAATACCCACTTTTGAACGAGGACTAACCAAGACACCAAATTGATAGGGAATGGTCTAGGGATGTTTATGAAACTAGTGGAAGTGAGTTTCGGCCGTGGGTGGTGGCGAAAACGCCGGTAGAAGCGAAAAACGTGCAAATCGGAGTTGATGTGACGCCCCCAAATCCCCACGCCCGGACACGGGGAAATTGAGACGTCCGGATGGTGACAACACGGGTCACCACCCTATCGACGAGTGCCGAGTGTGTGCAAGCGACAAAAGTGCACGAAGAGATACGCAGCGGATAACAAAGACATATAACTAAGTACCAGAATTTTTCTTAAATAAAATATTACAAGTCACAAATATTGTTTCCGCATCCTCGGGCTCAGCCTCCTCCTCCTCCTCGAACTCTGCACCAAAATCTACGGTACCAAAAATGGTGCCGCAGGTAAGTAAAATCCAAACACCACTAGATAAAAGTATATTAAACCCAAACAATATGCATGAATAAATGCCAATGCACAAAACTCATAATCCATACTTTCCACGCACGCCAAAAGCCCATTTGGCCCAAAAACATATCCTTTAAACAAAAACTCGCCATTATCCTCGATAACGGCCCAAAACATATCGTAAAAAAAACAAGCCTCGCCATTATCCCAGATAATGGCCCAAACCACCATTTTCCCAGAAAATGGATCACAAGTCCTCAACACATCCTCGCCATTTTCCCAGAAAATGGCCCGTATGCATGCACCATGATCCCCCCTAGGGATCATCTGCACACTCTGGCTCTGTGCCACACCGCAGGTAACGACTACACGTATGACACCTACACGAGTGATGCCCAGACTCGCGCCCAGCGCGTACCTGGCCAGACCATCCTCTAGTCCCCGCTACTCTAGGAACCACGGAGTCGACACGACAGCGTTACCGTATCGTGCGATCCGGTCGTCGCCCAGCGACAACCCAGGGGATGTCACTCAGTATTATCCACTCCCGAGTGACCAGAGGAGCTCCACCGAGATAATAACCCATCCCGGTTTGGGCTCATGATACGCACGCACCCGAAAATCCATTTACGCCAACAAAACAGGATTTTTCACAATTAAAATAAAATACACGTACATGCACCATGTAAATGCAATATCAATGCTCAATAAAATCAACCAACCATAATACAACAAAACAAGCAACTCCGTCCTCCATCCATCTGACCCCCGAACTCCTCGGACTCAGTCCGGAATCAACAAACCAACCAAATAATTTATTGTAAGAGCAAAATATATTTAAATCTAAAAGTAGACTTTAGAAAATATTTACAGCGCTATATATGATTTTTAGAAGGTTCGGCGCGCGGCAAACGATGAGCGGAAAGCAACGTAACAGTGCAAATGCACTGTAGCCGTGGGTCGCAAAATACCCACTTTTGAACGGGGACAAACCAAGACACCAAATTGATAGGGAATGGTCTAGGGATGTTTATGAAGCTAGTGGAAGTGAGTTTTGGCCGTGGGTGGCGGTGGAAACGGCGGTAGAGGGCAAAAATGGCCAAATTGGAGTTGAGCTCGTGGGAGCTGCTCCGGCGACGGATCTAGGCCGGAAATGGGTGGGTTAGGTCAGCAAGAGGTAGGGGAAGAAGTGGTGAAGAGATGGTGGTTGGAGGTGGTACGACGGCGCCGGAAACGGTGAAAAACCGTGCGGCTTAGATGCACTTTTCCGGCCAAACGGCGGCACGGTTGGGGGAGATCTTTGGTGGGGTGGTGCGCCGGAGGGAGGGGAAGTTTTCTGGGTGGGTGGTGTAGGCCACGCCTCCGGTAAGGGGCGATTCTGGGCGGAGGAAGAATTCGGCAACAAGGGGAAAAACAGAGTTGGGGCAGCGACTTTGAGGGGCTCGTGGCGGCTAGCGGTGGGTCCGATGGTCCTGAAAATTGGTAGGGTTGTAGTCTGGTGAGAGGGGAAGAGAACGGCGGGGGTGGTGTACGACACCTCCACTGGACGGCGGAGATACGGCCGGCCAAAGAGGGCTGCGCGGAAGAGATAAAAGGGAAGGGAGAGAGAGAATCCGAAAACGCACGGGCGACGGGGGAGGAAAGAAGAAAAAAAAAAGAAGAAAAAAGAAAAGAAGGAAAAGAAAAAGGAAGGAAAAAGAAAAAGGAAAAAGAAAAGAAGGGGAAAAGAAATGAAGTCCAAACTTCACTTTCGGGATCCAGAAACTGATCGGCCGAAAACGATATTAAAAACATAAACGACTAAAATAAATTAAACACTACATCAAATAAATAAATAAACACCAAGAAAATATTTTAAACGCAACGTCAAGCTAAAATATAATAAATAACTAGTAAAAACCAACTATTAAATTTTAAATCCGAAAACAAGCTAAAATAAATTTAAACAGCAATTTAAATTCAACAGCCAATAAAATCCAATTAAAATCCAATAATTTAAAATAAAAACACTATAATATTAATTAAATTAAAATATTCCTTCAGTGAAAATATACGTAAAAGCGGGTCATCACAGTTGAGCTCGTGGGAGCCGCTCCGGTGACCGTTTGAGGCCAGAAATGGGTGGGTTAGGTCGGCAAGAGGTAGGGGAAGAAGTGGTGAAGAGGTGGTGGCCGGAGGTGGAGCGACGGCGTCGGAAACGGTGAAAAACTGTGCGGCTTAGATGCGTTTTTCCGGCTAAACGGCCGGCCGGTTGGGGGAGATATTCGGTGGGGTGGTTCACCGAAGGGAGGGGGTTCTTTTGGTGGGGGTGGTGTGGGCCACGCCGGCCAGACGGCGGTGGGCTGGGGGTGGCAGCTGGACGGCGACGGGAAGAGGAGAGAGAGAGAATCGCGCGCACGGGAGGAAGAAGAAGAAAAAAGAAAAAGAAGAAAAAAGAAAATGGGAAAGAAAAAGAAAAGAAAAAGCAAAAAGGAAAAAGAAAAGATGAAGGAAAGAAATGAGATCCAGTCCTCACTTCCGGGATCCAGAAACTGATCCGCCAAAAACGATATTAAAAACATAAAACGACTAAAATAAATCAAACACTACATCAAAAAAATAAAAACCAACTAAAACACGTCGATAAGCTAAAATAAATAAAATAGCTAGTGAAAACCAAATATTAAATTTTAAATCCAAAAACAAGCTAAAATAAATTAAACAGCAATTTTAAACTCACATCAAATAAAATCCAATTAAAATCTGATAATTTAAAATAAAAGCACTATAATATTAATTAAATTAAAACCACTCCTTCAGTGAAAATACACGCAAAAGCGGGTCATCACACTAGAGGATCCTAATGAACAATGGTAGCTGAGTAAATATTCTTTTATGGGACACCTTTACCAAAATGGAGATCTATCCCAATTGCCATCGACCCCAATTGCTGGTCACCTTCACCAGGCTCATGCCAAGTTCTTAACAAAGAAGGGTTCTTAGGGGATGTCTTCTAGCTAGTGGGAACGATCACCATGTTGGTCTTGGCTGGTAAAGCCCCTAACAAGGCCACAACAATGATTGATTTCTTGGTGGTAAAGGCCCCTTTGCGTTACAATGCCATATTGGGTTGACCAACCCTAAATAATCTAAAGGTAGTAACACCAACTTACCTCCTAAAGATGAAATTCCCAATGGCGACCGGGGTAGGAGAAGTTTGGGGTGAGCAAGTGCTAGCTCATGTGACGCCCCTAGATTCTGCTTGGGATTGAACGGACATTTGAAGCATCGGGACATGCAACACAAGGTTACATGCCCCCGTTCATGACATATAAGATGCAATATTCCTAACATGCATCTAGCATTATGTAATATTTGCAGCAAATAATTTTTTTTTTGAGCAATACTATGCATTAAACTTATAATATCCCAAATAGTTAAATTATAATCTAAGTATACTTAACAAAAAAAACATCCATGATTTCAGTACAAATCTCAGAAGACTGTAATCTCAAAAACATGGGAGGCCAGACTCCATATTTACATTATCAAAATACACTATTGAGGAAGTTCGTCGAGCAACTCATGTAATTCGACTAACAAGGCCAGAATACTGTCCAAAAACTAACTAGGGAAGCCGTAAGCCCTGCGTCATGTCTGCGGCGTCTAGTCAACCTCCTTCAGTCTACCAAGTTCGCTCCCTGCTCTGATCCTGATACATTGCCTACTATTCGGGGGGAGTGGTAGTTAGGACTACCATGGTGAAATTTGATTACAAATCTTAGTAAGTTAACATGAAACTCCCACACAGGTTAAAGATGCATGCATGGCAATAAAATTATGAATGCATAATTAAAGTCGTAAGTAAGCATAACATAACTTGACATATAACATGGCATAACTTACATAACCTAAACTGAAACGTGAATTGAAATTGACTTGACATGACATGAACTTGAACTAAAAATATAACATGGGCTAGCAACATAACATGAACGCGAACTTGAAACATAATATGGACTTGAATCATAGCATGAACGTGAACATACATAACAAAAACATGAACTTGAATTTAACATAAACATGAACAGAAAATGACATAAACATGAACTTGAAGCATAATGTAAACATGAACATAATATAACATGAACGTGAACTTGAACATGACATGAATGTGAACTTGAAACATAACGTGAACAAAGGAGTTCCACTAGGATATTACCCCATCTTAGCACTTAGGGTCGTGATTGAGATGAATAACTTAACATGAATGTGTTCTAAAACTTGACTTAACATAAACTTGATCTGACTTCTTTACTTAACATGACATACTTGCAATGGTGAATATTACATGATATGACATACATGTAACATATGGTATACTTAACATGGCATACTTATAACATATATGTTGAACCTAAGGTTTCAAGTTTTGTGTAATTATATATTTACACATGGATTTTGATGATAACAAATGAATTCAAAGAATGAAGGAGTCTCAATCTCAAGTTGTCCACACAATGGAGTCAAGCACATCAAGGAACCAAGCATGAGCTGTGACGCCCCCAAATCCCCAAGTACCAACACGGGGAATTCGAGACGTCCGGATGGTGACAACCCGGGTCACCATCCTATCGACGAGTGCCAAGTGTGTGCAAGCGACGCATGTGCATAAGGAAATACGCAGCAGATAGCAAAGTCATAAAATTTAGTTCAAGAATTTTTTCTTAAATAAAATACAAAGCGGTTCAAAGGTACATAATAAAATATTACAAGACATAAATATTGTTTCAAAGCCAACTACAAAACATAAACTCCAACTCAGAACTCCGGCGGAGCCGCATCCTAGGGCTCAGCCTCCTCCTCCTCCTCGAACTCTGCACCAAAATCTACGGTACCAAAAATGGTGCCGCAGGTAAGTAAAATCCAAACACCACTAGATAAAAGCATATTAAACTCAAACAATATGCATGAATAAATGCCAATGCACAAAACTCACAAACCATATTTTTTCCACGCACGCCAAAAACCCATTTGGCTCAAAAACATATCCTTTAAACAAACCTCGCCGTTATCCCCGATAACGGCCCACACATACCGTTTAAAACCAAGCCTCGCCATTATCCCAGATAATGGCCCAAACCACCATTTTCCCAGAAAATGGATCACAAGTCCTCAACACATCCTCGCCATTTTCCCAGAAAATGGCCCGTATCCGAAAACCATAAAAACCAACCGATTATGCATGCACCATGATCTCCCCTAGGGATCATCCGCACACTCTGGCTCTGTGCCACACCGCAGGTAACGTCTACGCGTGTGACACCTACACGAGTGATGCCCAGACTCGCGCCTCCGCCTCGCGCGTACCTGGCCAGGCCATCCTCTAGTCCCCGCCACTCTAGGGACCACGGAGTCGACACGACAGCGTTACCGTATCGTGCGATCCGGTCGTCGCCCAGCGACAACCCAGGGGATGTCACTCAGTATTATCCACTCCCGAGTGACCAGAGGAGCTCCACCGAGATAATAACCCATCCCGGCTTGGGCTCGTGATACGCACACTCCCAAAAATCCATTTACGCCAATAAAACAGGATTTTCTCAATTAAAATAAAATACACGTGCATGCACCATGTAAATGTAAATTTCAATGCTCGAAAAATACAACCAACCATAGAACAACAATTCAAGCAACTCCGTCCTCCATCCATCCGACCCCCGAACTCCTCGGACTCAGTCCGGAATCAGCAAACCAACCAAATAAATTATTGTAAGAGCAAAATATATTTAAATCTAAAAGTAGAGTTTAGAAAATACTTACAGAGCTATATAGGATTTTTAGAAGGTTCGGCGCGCGGCAAACGATGGGCGGAAAGCAACGTAACAGTGCAAATGCACTGTAGCCGTGGGTCGCAAAATACCCACTTTTGAACGGGGACAAACCAAGACACCAAATTGATAGGGAATGGTCTAGGGATGTTTATGAAGCTAGTGGAAGTGAGTTTTGGCCGTGGGTGGCGGCGAAAACGCCGGTAGAAGCGAAAAACGAGCAAATCGGAGTTGAGCTCGTGGGAGCTGCTCCGGTGGCCGATCTAGGCCGGAAATGGGTGGGTTAGGTCGGCAAGAGGTAGGGGAAGAAGTGGTGAAAAGATGGTGGCCGAGGTGGTGCGACGGCGCCGGAAACGGTGACACACCGTGCGGCTTAGATGCGCTTTTCCGGCCGGCCGGTTGGGGGAGATCTTCGGAGGGGTGGTGCACCGGAGGGAGGGGAAGTTTTCTGGGTGGGTGGTGGAGGCCACGCTGCCGGCACGTGGCGGTTCTGGGTGGAGGAAATTTTCGGAAACAGGGGAAAATTTTGGGTTGGTGCCACTACTTTGAGGGCTCGTGGCGGCTAACGGTGGCTCCGATGACTCTGAAAATTGGAGGGGTTGTAGTCTGCCGTGAGGGGAAGAGAATGGTGGGGGTGGTGTACTACACCTCCACCGGACGGCGGAGATATGGCCGGCCAAAGGTGGCTGCGCGAAATGAAAAAAGAGAGAAGGGAGAGAGAATTTCCGGAAACGCACGGGCAACGGGGAGAAAGAAGAGGAAAAAGAAAGAAAAGGAAAGAAAAGGAGAAAAAGAAAAAGGAAAAAGGGAAAAAGAAAAAGAGAAGAGAAAAGAAATGAGGTCCAATCCTCACTTCCGGGATCCAGAAACTGATCCGCCGAAAACGATATTAAAAACATAAAACGACTAAAATAAATTAAACACTACATCAAATAAATAAATAAACACCAAGAAAATATTTTAAACACAACGTCAAGCTAAAATATAATAAATAACTAGTAAAAACCAACTATTAAATTTTAAATCCAAAAACGAGCTAAAATAAATTAAACAGCAAATTTTAAACTCAACAGCAAATAAAATCTAATTAAAATCCGATAATTTAAAATAAAAGCACTATAATATTAATTAAATTAAAACCACTCCTTCAGTGAAAATACACGTAAAAGCGGGTCATCACATGAGCAAGAAGGAAACAAGTTCACATTAAAGTCATAGAGAATGTTGTAAATCTCTTCAAAATTCGAAATTAGGATTAAGGCTCAAAAATTAATATTTTATCATAAAGCATTAAAATACATTTTCCACATGTGCATGAATATTTTGAAAATTAAATTTGAAAATTTTGAAAGATAATTGATTGTCATCTTTCACATGTGCATGACATGATTAAAGGTTTGAACTTTGAAAATATTAAAGATGATTGATTGTCATCTTTCACATGTGCATGTTTTATTTGAATATTTTCAAAAGTGATTGATGCTTTTCTTGACTTATGCAAAAGGAAGATGTCTTTGTTTGAAAAGTTTGAAAAGTAAAGTGTGCTCCTTTTGTCATATGCAAAAAGTAAAAGATTAGGTTTGAAATTTTTGAAAAGCAAAGTGTGCTCCTTTTGTCATATGCAAAAAGTAAAAGATTAGGTTTGATTTTTTTTAAAAGCAAAGTGTGCTCCTTTTGTCATATGCAAAAAGTAAAAAGATTAGGTTTGATTTTTTGAAAAGTGAATGATGATGTTTTTGACATGTGAATCTTTTTAAATTTGAATATGAAGTCTCATATGCCTATAAATAGATCATTTGAGAGCTTCACATTCACAACACCAAGAGCATACAATATTCATTCAAAGCTTTCATTCTCTCTTCTTTAAGCATTGAGCCTTAACTCTTATTCATTTTGAGAGATATAGTTTGTGCTTGTATTGTTCTTATTTCACTCATTGAGGAGTGTTTTCTGATATCCTACCCACTATCAATTCTTGTATCAGTAAAAGGGTGTGTACAACCCTTGTGCGTGTAGAAAGTGTTCTACACAGGGAATCGTTGAATCACCACGTGTAAGGTGATTGCAAGTGTAGAGGGTGTTCTACACGGATCCTTTGTAGCGGTATTGTTCAAAGGTGTAATAGGTTTCTATCTCCACCTGAAGGAGATTGAATAGTGAATTCGGGGATCCTCAAGGGGTAGCTTGAGGCGAGGACGTAGGCAGTGGGGCCGAACCTCGTTAACATACTGAGTTTGCTTCTCTCTTACCCTTACTCTTTATATTTATTGTTATTTCGTATTTTGTTTATATTTTAAATTGTATATTTGATTTATAATTGTTATTTTTTTTAATACAACTCAATTCACCCCCCCTCTTGTGTTAGTCATCTGGGCAACAACATAGCAATACGAGACTCACTCAAAATTGAGTAGCACAAAGGCTATCCCAAGTGCAGGAGGATGTCACGTAATAATTAGGAATAAATTCCTAGATCGTCTTCTCAGGAGCTACTTAAACTCAAACTCGTTGAAAATGGTGAAAATCTTCACAAAGAGAAAATAAAGATGATGGTATGTGCAATGGATGGAAGAGTGCAACAAGAATGAAAAAGGGCACTAGCCATGGACTAGATTCATATTTTAAGATTTTTAAGTGTTGAATTGAAATGTAAAAGACTAAGAGATTAATAAAACTAAGATAAGAATTAAACTAGATTATAAAGTAATTGAAAAAATACGAACTGAAAATTGAAAAGCCCCAAAATCAAGATTCTAGGGTTCATCCTTGTATTCAAATCACAAATTCTCAAAATTAATCCATAGTAATTGTAATCACTATTAAATGAAAGCTTAACGAAGCAAGAAAAATAAATAACACGAAGTAAATAAATAACAAATAAATTGCTCAAACTTCTAAGCCAAAAATCTCAAAAATATTCCATAAACTTAAAACTGAAATTAAATAAAAAGTAAGGAATGAAAAGATCAAACCAATTGAATGGAGATGAAGATTTGAAGTGGTGGAGGATGCTGGGATGCAGTAGCAATTGGACCCCTCAAGGAGCTCTTCAATATGCTCCGTGTGAGTGACTGCTCCAGAAGAATTTTTGTGTTGCTGCATGAATGATTGCTCGAGAGAATCCCCCTTTTTGAGAAACTGAGTGAAAAATGGAAGGAAAAAAATAAATTCTAAGTGTTGCTTGTAATCCCACAGTGTTTTTCAGGCCAAAAGTCCGGCCATATGAAGTAAAATCCCATATATATACCCTAACGGCGGAAAAAACCCTAGATCTATAAAATACGATGTTAGCTCGAGCGGCATGTTGAGCGGACATCGAGCTTTCAACTCTGCCTGACTTCGTTCGAGCGGCCAATGCCTCCGCTCGAGCTCACTATCGAGCAGCATTCGACCATTTGAATCTGCCTGGATTTCGCTTGAGCGGCCAAAGCCTCTGCTCGAGCGATGTGGACCAGACTCCACAGTAATCAACAGTTAGTAAAATTAAGCATAAATTCATGCTATTAATAAATTTAAATCACAACTTAGATTTATTCATCTTAATCATTTTTCCATATAAAACCAATGAGAATGTAATGAAAGAATTAAAATATATTGGTTTCAAGTGTATTAAAATATGCAATAACTCAGCTCAATCACACCCCCTAACCAGCATTTGGCTAATCCTTGAGCAAAATAGTGAAAATTAATTGAGATGAATATTGCATAAGGATCGAAATTCAAACAGAAACAATCAAACACAATTCTGAATTCTCACAAAAGTGACATGTTACTTCTCAACCTCCAGGGGTTATACCCACCAAGACTACCTCAACAATCTTTCACATAGAATTAAGGCAAATGTCTCAGAACTCAAATGTGTGTGTGGAGCTAAACTGGTTCTGTGTTCCTCATTACTAGCCATGATTTGTCATAGGATTTTTCAACCTTAAGATTAATCATTGTTGATTCTAACTACCTTAAAGCCTAAGGGACTAGCAGTTTTCACGCCAGCTCTGTTCTTAAAGGTTGAACACTCAACCCCCAAAGTCTTGGGTAACTATTTCTAACATTTTTACTTAGGAAGGTTCACTAAGTCGCCTTTATTCCTTTTTTTCTCTATTTTTTTAATCTTTTCAAATCCTTTTTTCTTTTTTCTTTTTTATCTCCTTTTTTTTCATTTTCTTCTTCCTTTTTTTTTTAGGCATGGCTCGGTGGTCCTGCAGTTTACTTCTCCTGTGTTAAATCAATGAATAGTAAATAAGGAACACTACAAGCGTAAGCATGTGAAAATGTCCTTCAAAATTTGCCTTTCATTCTACAAAAATATTATCAAGTTTCATCTTAATAAGTATAGCATCCTGGTGTTTCAAGCCACACATCAACAAAATATGATGCGTAAAAAATCATGCTCTATGCTTAAGCTTGAAAATAAATCTTCACAAAATGATTCCGCTCAACTACTCCACCAAGATGCTCAAATTCTACCAAGATGCTCAATCATAAATATATCAATGCACATTATGTTATTCTTTATTATTTATTTATTTATTTAAACTGCGCACACACACTACCCCCCAACTAGTGAGAGACATGGTCCTCAATGAATTGAACGAAAGAAAACAAAGTGCATAGAAATAAGCAAGCAAAACAAAAAAAAAATCAACATGAAATATAAAATCAAAGCAAAATAACAAATAATAATAATAATAATAAAAGCAAATAAAGAAAACTGTAAAGAGGGAAAAAAATCAAAACACTTCCCTAGGATCTTGCACAAGCAAGATCTCTTCATGTGGATCAAAGACCTTTAGAAATGACTTTAGACATTGTCCGTTGACAGTGAAGCTATTGTCATTCTTCGGATCGACAATGTCTACTGCTCCGTGAGGATGAACGTTCTTTACGATGTACGGCCCACTCCATCGGGATTTCAATTTACTAGGAAAAATATGCAAGCGAGAGCTTCCTGGCCAAGTGTAAAATGCTTTGGATGAATTTTCTGATCATGTAGAATTTTCATGTGTTCCTTTACCAACTGAGCGTTGTCAGAAGCATTCTGAAGAGTTTCATCCAATTCATTGATCTGCAATTTTCTCAACCCTGAAACTTCATCAAGTGACATGTTAACATGTTTTATGGCCTAAAGAGCTCAATGCTGAATATTAACAAGTAAATGACAAGCTTTACCATAAACTAATCGATAAGGAGACATCCCTAGATTTGCTTTAAAAGCTCTCCTATAAGCCCACAAAGCATCAAGAAGTTTAATTGACCAATCTTTCCTATTAGGCTTGATAGTTTTCTCTAAAATGATTTTTATCTCTCTGTTTGCCAATTTTGCTTGCCCATTTGTTTGAGGGTGATAAGGGGTAGAAACTTGGTGTGTGATACCATATTTCTTCATGAGTGTAGAAAATGGTTTGTTGCAAAAATGAGAACCCCCATTACTTATGATAACTTTGGGCATGCCAAAACGAGCAAACAGAGACTACAAAAATTTTAGGACAACACGATGGTCATTTGTTTTGCAAGCGACAGCCTCCACCCATTTTTAAACATAATCCACAGCTAATAAAAATATATGTGTTTCCAAAGGAAACTGGAAAAGGTCCCATGAAGTCTATTCCCCAACAATCAAAAATTTCTAAGGTAAGAATAGGGGAAAGAGGCATCATGTCTCTTTTGCTAATGGATCCCAATTTTTGACAAGGCTCACAAGCCTTACAAAATTTATAAGCATTTTTAAACATGGAAGGTCAGTAGAAACCGCTTTGCAAAATTTTAGCGACTGTTTTCTTTGCTGAAAAATGACCACCACATGCACCCATATGACAAAATCTCAATACCGAAGAAAACACATCATCAGGAATGCATCTTCGAATTAATTGGTCCAAACAATATTTGAAAAGATATAGATCATCAAAGTAAAAGTGTCGTACCTCAGAGAGAAATCGACGCTTGTCTTGGGTGGACCATTCAGAAGGCATTCGCTCAGTCACTAGATAATTGACTATGTCAGCATACTAGGGAGCTCTATTAATCACAAACAGCTGCTCATCCGGGAAACTATTATCAAGAGGACGGCTGACATTTGAAGAGGAGGATGATGGTAATCTAGAGAGGTGGTCAGCTACCACGTTTTCAACTCCTATCTTGTCCTTAATGTTGATGTTGAACTCTTGAACTAGTAGAATCTAGCGAATCAAGCGTGGTTTTGCATCTTTCTTAGCCAACAACTACTTAAGAGCAGAGTAGTCAGTGAAAATAGTAACAGGAGAACCAAGAATATAAGTCCAGAATTTATTAAGTGCAAAAACCACTGCAAGCAATTCTTTTTTAGTAGTGGTATAATTTTTCTGGGCATCATTCAAGGTTTTACTGGCATAATAAATCACAAAATGTCTATTATCCACACGCTGCCCTAAAACAGCTCCTAAGGCATAATCACTGGCATCTGTCATGATTTCAAAGAGAAGGTCCCACTGCGGGGGTTGCACAATAGGGGCAATGGTAAGCGATTTTTTAAGGGTATCAAAAGCTTTTTAGCACTCATCAGTCCAAACAAATTCAATATCATTTTGTAAAAGGGTGCACAAAGGTTTTGCAATAGAACTAAACCCTTGAACAAACCGCCTATAAAAGCCAGCATGACCAAGAAAAGAATGAATATCCTTAAACGTCCTAGGGATAGGAAGTTTAGATATTAATTCAATTTTTGCCTTGTCGACCTTTATACCTTCAGAAGAAACAATATGTCCCAAGACAATGCCCTGAGTAACCATAAATTGACATTTTTCCCAATTAAGTAAAAGATTTTTTTCCTCACATCTCTGGAGAATACATGCCAAATTATGCAAACAACTATCAAAAGATTTTCCAAAAACAAAGAAGTCATCCATGAATATTTCACAAATATCATTAATTATGTCAAAAAAAATACTCATCATACATCTCTGAAAAGTGGCTGGAGCATTACACAAACCAAAAGGCATTCTAGTAAAAGCAAAAGTGCCAAAAAGACAGGTGAAAGTGGTTTTTTCCTGGTCCTCAGGCGCTATAGCAATTTGATAATAACCAGAATATCCATCCAAGAAGCAATAATATGCATTATCAGCCACTCTTTCTAAAATTTGATCCAAGAATGGTAAAGGAAAATGATACTTCCTACTGGTTGAATTTAGTTTTCTATAATCAATGCACATTCTCCAGCCAGTAACCATTCTAGTAGGAATCAACTCATTTTTATCATTTTTTACACTTGAGTTGGACTTACCCACTTACTGTCTGAGATAGGGTAAATGATACCCACTGCGAGCAGCTTAAGTACTTCCTCTTTAACAACTTCCTTCATGGTAGGATTAAGCCTACGTTGAGCATCACGAACCGGTCTAGCATCATCTTCAAGATGGATTTTATGGGTACAAACAGCAGCATCAATACCTTTGATGTCGGCTATTGTCCAACCAATTGCACCTCAATGCTTTTTTAAAACTTCAATCAACTGGGCTTCATCCTTCTGGTTTAACTTGAGGAAATCACCACAAGAAAAGTGCCTTCTTCAGGACCAAGAAACACATACTTTAAATCTTGAGGAAGTGGTTTCAATTCCAACTGGGGAACTTCTTCCTCTGAAGATTTAAGTATGTTTGGTGGTGGTAAAGTTTCAAACTGGGGTTTCCATCTTGGGCCTGCAAATTGTACTTCAAGTGGTAAAGAAGAATCTGCAAAACAATCCAAAAATTCAAAGTCATCTTCATTGATATGGTCAATTTTTTCATCAAGTAAAATCCAGGTGTCTGAAAAATAGAATCATTATCAGAGAAGGGAGAAGTTGAGCAAATAAACTCTGTTGGTGTCAAACTCTGTTGCTCGAGAGAATCCCCCCTTTTGTGAAACTAAGTGAAAAAAGGAAGGAAAAAAATAAATTCTAAGTGTTGCTTGATAGTGTTTTTCAGGCTAAAATTCCGGCCATATGAAGTAAAATCCCATATATATACCCTAACGGTGGAAAAAACCCTAGATCTGTAAAATACGATGTTAGCTCCAGCGGCGTGTCGAGCGAACATCGAGCGTTCAACTCTGCCTGACTTCGCTCAAGCGGCCAATGCCTCCGCTCGAGCTAACTCATTTCCCGCAACCCAATCGAACTCACTGTTGAGTGGCATTCGAGCGTTTGAATCTGTTTGAATTTCGCTCGAGCGGCCAATGCCTCCACTCGAGCAATGTGGACCAGACTCCACAGTAATCAACAGTGGGTAAAATTAAGCTCAAATTCATGCTATTAATCAATTTAAATCACAACTTAGATTTATTCATCTTAATCATTTTTCCATATAAAACCAATGATAATGTAATGAAAGAATTAAAATATATTGGTTCCAAATGTATTAAAATATGCAATAACTCAGCTCAATCAATATGTGATAAAATAGATTGTGTAACAGAGAAATATTCGTGACAGAATAAATCATGCATAACAGATAAACATGTAATGACGTGGCATGTCATGGCATATATAATAACATACATACATAAATTGTAGTTCCCTTACCCATCATACATACACAGTAAACTGTTTGTAAGTTAGAAGCTAACTTACCTTGATCGTCGCATTCTAGGAGAATAAAACGGGAAACATGAGGAGCTGTAAGAAGGTATTCTAAAAGTTAGACATTTAATTACTAGCAATTAGAAATGTGTAAAAGAGACAACTTAGAGTAAGATTATCATTTTACCCTCTACATGTGGAAAAATGACTATTTTACCCCTAACTTAAGGATTTCACATCTTAACTCCAAAAATTTTCAAAATTTACATTCCGCGTGTAAATTTTGTCCTAAACTCAAATATCAATTCAGAAAAAATTAAAACAAATCATAACTATGGAAAGTACACTATGGTCGAAACATCCATAGGCCATTTTTCTTAATTTTTGTTGCAATTTCTTACAACTTCAAAACTGATGCTTAACCCAAAATTTTGCAACAATGATCTTCTTATCCAAATTTTAAAACCATACTTAAAACATCAATTTAGGAAAAACTAATAATCAACACCAAACATTTTGTAAACAGATCGAAATACTTGAATTACAAGCTTTGACCCTAAATCAAAATGTCTCCAAGAATTCCGAAAAATGAAATCTTACTTCTAACATATTCATAACATCATCCTAAGATCAAACATGCTTTAAATCATCAAAATAAAGTCACCAAAGTCACAAAATAACACTTGGAATTTTTGATTTTACACTTAGTCCAAAAACAGAAACCTTTTCCTCAACTAGCTTTGATAAATCTCTTGATCAATGGCTTAAGAAGGTGAGATCTTCGAAATAAAGAATCACATGGTTTAAAAATATTTCCTAAAGAATATCCAACCATAAAAATTAAAATCACATGACTAAAAATCAATAAACCATGGATCTGATCCTAAAACATCAAATCTTAGGCCTAACCGAAATCCTCTTGCATAGAAAAATCATATCTTTGAAAATAATACTTAATATCTTCAAAATAAAATTCTAACATGAAAATAAGAGAATTGGGATCATCATATAAAAATATCAAAGCCTTTAGAGTAAGATCAAACCTCGAAATATTCAAACTTTCACAAAATAAAAACTGTTTTGCCACTTCCTGTTTTCAAGTTTCTAGATCTAAGAAAACCTATAATCAAAAGCTTTAGTCATGCAAAAAAACCTCAATGAACACTCTTAAACACATTCTATCAACACTCCATAAAATTTTCAGACCAAGATATGTCCATTAGCTTGGTCAAAAACTGCAAAACATAACATACTCTCTAGTTTCGGGCCCAGAATGACATTTATATGATTAAAAATAATTTTTACTGACCAAATAACCATGTAATGATACGAATAATATATCTATGGAAACTATACTCAAAGGGAACAACTTTTATGAATGAGTCATCATGTGAAAATACTTAAAAGGGGTAGAAAAGCTCCACACAAAAAGACCCAGAAATCTGCCCGAGAGAGCTCTTTTGGGTTTCTCTCTAAGAACGGGGTGAAGAAGTGATGAAAGGGAAGGAAGTGTGTCTTACACGACCCAAGACTTCTAGAGGGGGAAGATATGAACTTGAATGAACCTTTATTTGAGGTGGCTATGTGACATAAAGTGGAGAATAGTGAGGGGAATGGACTGCCTGCAGAAGCTGTGAGGTATGGAGGTTGATAGGGTGGGTTTCTCCATCTCATCAAGGCAGTATTGGGTGCAGCCAAGGGAAGTGGATGGTATGCCATGTGGGGGAGGAAACTTCTTCAAGAAGCTTTGCCAAGGTGGCCAATTTTGTGGGCCTTGGTCGGCCTCAACCAAGTGGGCTTCAATTTGGGGGTTTAAAAGGGGTTTGGTTAGGGTTTGAGATGTGACGCCCCCAAATTCCGCTTGGGATTGAACGGACATTTGAAGCGTCGGGACATGCAACACAAGGTTACCTGCCCCCGTTCATGACATATAAGATGCAATGTTTCTAACATGCATCTAGCATTATGCAATATTCGCAGCGGATAATCTTTTTCTTTAGCAATACTATGCACCAAACTAAATATATCCCAAATACTTGAAACATAATTCATACATAAAGGCATACTAAAAAGCCGTGATCACCACACTAGTCTAAAATGGTTGTGATCAAAAGAATACTTGAGATACAACTCCAAAAGTACAAGTATTAACCTAAGTTAAATACTATACCATCATCAACATCGCACCGTGGCCTAGTCGACCGTATTCAGTTGGTCAGATTCCAATTCTCCTTTGGGTCCTGTAACAAGATCTACCATTCGGGGGAATGGTAGTTGGGACTACCACAGTGAGATTTGATTACAAATCTCAGTAAGTTAACATAAAACTCACACACAGGTTAAAAATGCATGCATGGCAGTAAAAGCATAAATGCATAATTATAGTCATACATAAACATAGTATAACTTGACATATAGCATGACTTAACCAGAACTTAAGCGTGAACTGAACTTGACTTAACATGGCATGAACTTAAGCTTAAAACATAACATGAACAATCAACATAACATGAACGTGAAACATAACATGGACATGAACATAACATAACATGAACGTGAGCTTGAACGTATCATAAACGTGAACATAACATGATGTGAACAAATGGAACTAACATAACATGAACATAACATGTACGTGAGCATAACATAACATGAGACTTGATCTAAACTTGACTTATCATAGTATTTGATCTGAAACTGGACTTAACATAAACTTGGAATCTTATTCAATTGTCTTGATTAATAAGTGCGTTAATACGTACTCCACAGTTGTTGTGGCCCCACGTATTCAAGTAACATAAAACATAATACGTACTCCACAGTTGTTGTGGCCCCACGTATTCTACATGTCACAATTGCTGTGTCTCATGTAGTGTATGCTCCACAGTTGTTGTGGCCCCATGAATACACATAACATAAAATATAATACGTACTCCACAGTTGTTGTGGCCCCACGTATTCTACATGTCACAATTGCTGTGTCTCATGTAGTGTATGCTCCACAGTTGTTGTGGCCCCATACTTCATGTAACATAAAATATAATACGTACTCCACAGTTGTTGTGGCCCCACGCATTATAAGTAACATAAATATAATACGTACTCCACAGTTGTTGTGGCCCCACGCATTATAAGTCATAACATAAATATAATACGTACTCCACAGTTGTTGTGGCCCCACGCATTATAAGTAACATAACAAAATATAATACGTACTCCACAGTTGTTGTGGCCCCACGCATTATAAGTAACATAACATAAATATAATACGTACTCCACAGTTGTTGTGGCCCCACGCATTATAAGTAACATAAATATAATACGTACTCCACAGTTGTTGTGGCCCCACGATTATACGTAACATAACATAAATATAATACGTACTCCACAGTTGTTGTGGCCCCACGCATTATAAGTAACATAAATATAATACGTACTCCACAGTTGTTGTGGCCCCACGTATTATCATAACATAACATAAGATATAATACGTACTCCACAGTTGTTGTGGCCCCACGTATTATAAGTAACATAACATGTCTTATCTTTCTTAATGCATGAGATATTAATTAATATCATATACTTTTCTAACATGGCGTATACTTGTAAATGGCACAATATGATTTAATCATAACATTTCATGGCATACTTAACATGGCATACTTATAACATACATCATTGTATGACAGAAAAGATTATGTAACAGATAATTATTCATGAGAGATTAAATCATTCGTAGCAGATAAACATGTAATGACATAGCATGACATGGCATATACGATAACATACATACATAAATTGTAGTTCTCTTACACATCACACATACACAATAAACTGATAGTAAGTTAGAGGCTAACTTACCTCGATCGTCGCGTTCTATGAGAAAAGGGTGCGAAACACGAGGAACTGCACAACAGCTGGAAGAGGAACACTCAAGTCCTTAAGATTTTCACTTCTGAACTCAATTGTCATATTATGAGCACTTGCAACACCACGGCAACTTGAGGTTTCACTATACTCAGAAGAGATAATTTGACTTCATAAAGCCTTTGCACTAAAACAAGTTCATTAAAATTATCAATAATAACCAACAAACAATTCCTTTCTCAATCCATATACTCTTAGCCATAGTCAACCACAAGATGACACCAGTCACCCCAGACTATAATCCATAACACCACTGCTTCGGGACACTGTCATACAGTTTCCCAACACTACACCATGCTCTACACTTCTCTGTTACGCCATCCAACCCTTCGTGACACGCCATCCAACCCTTCGTCACACGCCATCCAACCCTTCGTCACGAACATGCGTCGGAGGAACGTACGTGGCGGCGTACGGTGGCTGTCCACCACATAAAGTGGTAGTTTGGGCTTGAGAAAGGCTAGGCGTGGTCTTGGAAGACTCATGATTTTACAGCTGTCGATGAAGAACAAATTACGTGATTTACGGAAAAGATAATCTATACGCGTGATTCCAGATGAGGGTAAAGATGAGAGAGATGTGATTGCTGTCGGGATAATCCAAAACTGATAATTTTAGCGGGCTGTTACATCCTCCCCTCCTAAAAAGAAGATTTCGTCCTCGAAATCGACGCAAGTACAAACGTAAAACACGCTTAAAACACTGTAGATAGTTTGAAAAAAAAGAACCGTTCGTCACCCGACAAGTGCTGCAAAGTCTAGGGGCCTACTCTATGAATTTAATACAGCTGGCGATTTGAACAAACGCCTGATGTTGATAACAACCGTGATTGAAGGCTTTGAGTTTCTATAAAGAAACAGGATCATCTTCATCCATCGGAAAGAAAAACATCGCTTCTTGACCTGTGTTTTGTTTTTCCATAACAAAATAATGGCTGGGCAAAACTCTTCCACTAATGTTCCAGACTTGAATCAGGAACCCTTGACGCATCAACCATCAATCTTTTCTCCTGAGGTCGTCAATACTACGATAGGAGCAGCGAACTGTTCTTCTAGTAGGACTGATTCTGAGATTATTACAGAATCATGGAAGCTCAGTAGTCAATATGCTGCCTCTGTTACGATCATGTCTCGGAGGTTACTGGCGAGGGTAAGTGAGATTGATCATCTTAACATCCGAATATCTGAATTACAACAGAAACTTGCTAATAAGGATATGGAGAATAAAAGGCTACAGCAAGAAAACCAAGAGTTGAAGAAATTTGCAGATTGGTATGCTCATGATCTACAACCACGAATAGAAGAGCTGGAACGAGAAAGGATTCAGATACAGGGTCAACATCGACAGATAACAGCAGAGGTTCATCGTTTTCTAGAGAAATAGGGACAAACTACTGTTAATCTAGCTGGCTTAGTAAGAAACTTTTGACAAAGCGTGTCCAGCAATCTTGTATTTCTTTTGACTAAAATAAGATTTGAAGAGAAACTAGTTTGTCTTCTTCTTTATGTTATCTCTATAAAAGCCAGTCTTCAACTCAATCCAATATGCATCAAAACTTATTCTCATCTCTATAACTCCTCTGCATTCCTTCAACATTCTCGCCTTAAGTTTTCAGTTCTTTTCTCAATGGCTCAATCTTCTAACATTTCCCTAGATCCATCCATGAGGTATTCAGCACCTCAATCTCCTGTCCTTTCTGCAGCTGCCATAGGTGCCATGCTGCAGCAAGAAAATACTAGTATGGCTAATAAGTCAGACTCCGATGCTGTCTACGACTTGGTGAGTCTTGGGACTCGCTACTCATCCTTCTATAATTGCTTTTTCCCAGCGGGTACAAGCCAAAAACCATGAGGTTGAAAGGCTTAAGGAACAAATTGTTGTACTTCAACGAATTGTTCAAGATCTCACACCAGGGAAGGAATCCTTCGGCAGCAGAATAAACAGCTGAAAACTCTACTGGATTCTTCATTCCGCTTGCCAGCTCCCATGAATAGGGATGATATGATATTGTATGAAGAGAGTGAGCGTCTCCAACATGAGGCTAAGAACCTCAAGTTTATGTAGAAGCATTTTATTAAAAAAAATATCTCTCTATATTTATGAACTCTGGTTTTATCCTTTAAGAGATATTCGTAACATGCTTCATACCTATTTCTCTTCTAATCATATATAATCTATCTTCTGGTAAAGGTTTTGCGAAAATATCTGCTAACTGATCAAGTGTGTTTGTGAACTCTAACACTATATCGCTTTTCAGCACATGATCTCAAAGAAATTCACGCCTAATGAAAACTAAAATCTCAAGCCTAGTATTTGGTGCATTTCTTAAGGACATGTGGATTTACAACCCAGAGACGTATTGCTCTGATACCACCTGTGACGCCCCCAAATTCCGCTTGGGATTGAACGGACATTTGAAGCGTCGGGACATGCAACACAAGGTTACCTGCCCCCGTTCATGACATATAAGATGCAATGTTTCTAACATGCATCTAGCATTATGCAATATTCGCAGCGGATAATCTTTTTCTTTAGCAATACTATGCACCAAACTAAATATATCCCAAATACTTGAAACATAATTCATACATAAAGGCATACTAAAAAGCCGTGATCACCACACTAGTCTAAAATGGTTGTGATCAAAAGAATACTTGAGATACAACTCCAAAAGTACAAGTATTAACCTAAGTTAAATACTATACCATCATCAACATCGCACCGTGGCCTAGTCGACCGTATTCAGTTGGTCAGATTCCAATTCTCCTTTGGGTCCTGTAACAAGATCTACCATTCGGGGGGAATGGTAGTTGGGACTACCACAGTGAGATTTGATTACAAATCTCAGTAAGTTAACATAAAACTTATACACAGGTTAAAAATGCATGCATGGCAGTAAAAGCATAAATGCATAATTATAGTCATACATAAACATAGTATAACTTGACATATAGCATGACTTAACCAGAACTTAAGCGTGAACTGAACTTGACTTAACATGGCATGAACTTAAGCTTAAAACATAACATGAACAATCAACATAACATGAACGTGAAACATAACATGGACATGAACATAACATAACATGAACGTGAGCTTGAACGTATCATAAACGTGAACATAACATGATGTGAACATGAACTTGGAACATAACATGAACATGAACATAACATGTACGTGAGCATAACATAACATGAACTTGATCTGAAACTTGACTTATCATATATTTGATCTGAAACTGGACTTAACATAAACTTGGAATCTTATTCAATTGTCTTGATTAATAACGTGCGTTAATACGTACTCCACAGTTGTTGTGGCCCCACGTATTCAAGTAACATAAAACATAATACGTACTCCACAGTTGTTGTGGCCCCACGTATTCTACATGTCACAATTGCTGTGTCTCATGTAGTGTATGCTCCACAGTTGTTGTGGCCCCATGAATACACATAACATAAAATATAATACGTACTCCACAGTTGTTGTGGCCCCACGTATTCTACATGTCACAATTGCTGTGTCTCATGTAGTGTATGCTCCACAGTTGTTGTGGCCCCATACTTCATGTAACATAAAATATAATACGTACTCCACAGTTGTTGTGGCCCCACGCATTATAAGTAACATAAATATAATACGTACTCCACAGTTGTTGTGGCCCCACGCATTATAAGTAAATAACATAAATATAATACGTACTCCACAGTTGTTGTGGCCCCACGCATTATAAGTAACATAACATAAATATAATACGTACTCCACAGTTGTTGTGGCCCCACGCATTATAATAACATAACATAAATATAATACGTACTCCACAGTTGTTGTGGCCCCACGCATTATAAGTAACATAAATATAATACGTACTCCACAGTTGTTGTGGCCCCACGCATTATAGTAACATAACATAAATATAATACGTACTCCACAGTTGTTGTGGCCCCACGCATTATAAGTAACATAAATATAATACGTACTCCACAGTTGTTGTGGCCCCACGTATTATAGTAACATAACATAAATATAATACGTACTCCACAGTTGTTGTGGCCCCACGTATTATACGTAACATAACATGTCTTATCTTTCTTAATGCATGAGATATTAATTAATATCATATACTTTTCTAACATGGCGTATACTTGTAAATGGCACAATATGATTTAATCATAACATTTCATGGCATACTTAACATGGCATACTTATAACATACATCATTGTATGACAGAAAAGATTATGTAACAGATAATTATTCATGAGAGATTAAATCATTCGTAGCAGATAAACATGTAATGACATAGCATGACATGGCATATACGATAACATACATACATAAATTGTAGTTCTCTTACACATCACACATACACAATAAACTGATAGTAAGTTAGAGGCTAACTTACCTCGATCGTCGCGTTCTATGAGAAAAGGGTGCGAAACACGAGGAACTGCACAACAGCTGGAAGAGGAACACTCAAGTCCTTAAGATTTTCACTTCTGAACTCAATTGTCATATTATGAGCACTTGCAACACCACGGCAACTTGAGGTTTCACTATACTCAGAAGAGATAATTTGACTTCATAAAGCCTTTGCACTAAAACAAGTTCATTAAAATTATCAATAATAACCAACAAACAATTCCTTTCTCAATCCATATACTCTTAGCCATAGTCAACCACAAGATGACACCAGTCACCCCAGACTATAATCCATAACACCACTGCTTCGGGACACTGTCATACAGTTTCCCAACACTACACCATGCTCTACACTTCTCTGTTACGCCATCCAACCCTTCGTGACACGCCATCCAACCCTTCGTCACACGCCATCCAACCCTTCGTCACGAACATGCGTCGGAGGAACGTACGTGGCGGCGTACGGTGGCTGTCCACCACATAAAGTGGTAGTTTGGGCTTGAGAAAGGCTAGGCGTGGTCTTGGAAGACTCATGATTTTACAGCTGTCGATGAAGAACAAATTACGTGATTTACGGAAAAGATAATCTATACGCGTGATTCCAGATGAGGGTAAAGATGAGAGAGATGTGATTGCTGTCGGGATAATCCAAAACTGATAATTTTAGCGGGCTGTTACATGAGATGCTATCAAGCTCAAATCCAATTTTTCTTGGCCCAATCAAAATTTCAAAGTTTAAAAGGTTGGATAATGATGTCATTACAAGAATTTGAGAAATTAATCAAGTGGAAGTGATTTAATCAAGTGATCAAACACAATGCTATATATTGGATCAAAAAGGGTTTGAAGGCCATCTATAGGGTTTGGGGAAACCGTTTAGGGTTTCGGTTTCAACCAAGCTTTTGGGGTTTCAATTAAATTCCAACCATTTATGGTTTCAATAGGGTTGAAACCCTCTTTGATCTGGCTCAATTCGGTTGGTCAGATAAAAAAAAAGTTTTACTTAGGTGGCATGATCTCACACCTTGATTTCCTTCACAAATCCATCTAATGATTCCTCTTTGTGCCAAGTGTCTAATACTATTTACTATGTGTGGCTAAGATCTTGCCAAGTGTCCAAATAAAACTTCTATAACCTAATTTGGCCATTTCCCACTGTGATTTTGAAAACACTGCACTTAGTACGCTTATCAAGGTTACTATTCACTCTAAAAAAATGCATAATAAACTTAGTACTGAAAAATCCTAAATATTCATATTAACTTACAATGAAAATCGTTTACCAAAGCTTAACCCCAAAGTGCCCTTAAAAAAGGTTTCACAGTTTCAAACAGGCATTTCATCCAAAATTATGAAAATGAGTTATTGCATCATAAAAATCTAGATAATCAATTGAGTCTAGTGACGTAGACCATAATGTATTTTGATATTTCTAACTATCTCAAACAAATAAAATCGCATTTCTGGCATCATAGTGAGCGAGAACATTGACTATGTTGACAGATTAAAACTTTTGCGATTAGCCGATTCATGAAAACTTAGAGTTTTTACGAGGTTCCTAAAGGCTATAGAAATTCCACCATTGAATTTCTAACGGGTTGTTACAGTTCTAGAGTGCTATGTACAGGAGCTGAAGATTGAGGTGGGCGAGGTTTGGATAGTTGAAGGCCCAACCTATGAAAAGGAATGACCACCCGCCTCCACAATTTGCTAGCAAGGAAGAAGAGTTTAGTGATGAGTTAACCCTCAGGCAGTCAGAGCTGAATGAGCCATTAAAGCTAGTCTCCTTGGACCTAAATCACCTTGAAGACACTGTTAGATTGGGGACCAAGCTAATAGAACTAGAAATAAGACATGCGATGATGCGACTCTTGACCAAACACTGGGATGTGTTCGCCTGGAGTCACTTAGACATGCTCGGGATAGATAATGTGATCATTGAACACCACCTCTGTGTATTCCACTACAGGTCATCGCATAAGTGTCAAAGTTTGAAAGCAGAGAAATGCACTCCCATAGATGAGAAGCACACTACCCACATTGATCTAATTGTGGACCACACCACAATTCATCACATTTTAAGCTTTATGGATGGTTACTCAGGGTATAACCAAATCTAGATGAACCCTAATGATGAAGAGAAGACATTGTTTATCAAGGACCGAAGGCTATAGTGCTACCGAGCCATGCCATTTAGGCTCAAGAATGTGGTAGCCACCTACAAGAAATTGGTCAATCACAAGTTTCTAAGAGCCAGACAGAGCACAATACTTTCAAGTGCTTGAATAGCATTTGGCAGACTTATGCGAGGCCTTTGCAGTGTTAAGATGGTACCAGATGAAGCCTAATCTAGTCAAATGTGCTTTTGGCGTAGAGTCAAGAAAGTTTTTAGGTTTCATGGTGTAAGAAAGAGGAATAGAAGCGAACTTCGAAAAGGTAAAAGCCATAATGGACATGTCCCTATCCTAGAATGTAAACGAAGTGTAGAGATTAGCTAGGAAGGTGGTACCCCTTAATTGTTTTTTATTTTATTTTTATTTTATCAAAATACAAGTGTCTACCATTCTTCAAAGTGTTATGGAAAGCACAGGCCTAGGATGGTGAGTGTGACTGAGCATTTGAGAAACTGAAGGAGTATCTTACCAATTTGCCAGTCCTTGGCCAAGCCAAACTTGGAGAAGCTCTGAACCTATACCTATTCATCTCCCTCCACGCCATCTCTGCGGCCTTGGTAAAGGACATGAAGGGCTTTTAGGAACTGGTATACTACACTAGCCAGGCCTTCCGGGGAGGAAAGGGGAGATAGCCCTGGATGGACATGCTGGCCTTTACACTGGTAATGATAGCCTGGCAACTAAGGCCCTATTTCCAAGCCCACTCGATCAAATTTCTGACAGAAGCACCTCTAAATAAGATCTTACAATGACCATATGTCTCTATCCATTTAATGTACTCAGTAATCGAATTGAGTGAATTCAACATCGACCATCTCCCTTGAAATGTGACAAATGGACATGTATTGGGCAACTTTGTTGCAGAATTCATCGGCTTCCTTGAAGAAATCTCTGATGCAACTGGGGTGAAGCCCTAGTAGATCTTCATTGATGACTTATCCTATCAGACTGGTAGGGGAGTAAGGGTGCACATTATCATGAATACCAAGGGAGAACATAACTACACAATCAAGATGGCTTTCTAGACCACCACCAACAAGGTAGGATATGAAGCACTATCAGCCAGACTAGTGGCCATCGAGTCTATTAGGGCCACCAAAAGTGAAAGTAAGATCTGACTCCCAAGTAGTTTAGCCAAGTCTTGGGAGAATCATTCACAAAAGGCAAGAAACTGAACATGTAGTTGGTGTGGGAATAGCGCAACTAATAAGTATGATTTTTATGTTATTTTTATTACTCTTTTATTTATGAAAAGTTTTAGTTTTCCTTTTAAAGAAGAGACTACAATTCTAGAACAACGAGAGGCAATGAGATTTGAAGAGAGACGGGGAGATTTGGGCAAGAAGCCTTGCCCTGCAGGCAGCAAAGAGGTTTATCTCACCCAAAGGTGAGGACACTTACCACTCGGTAGCTGAATACTCTTTTCCACTCGGTGGGCAAAGAGACCCAAGGGTAACCATAGTTGGAGACAAGGTTTTGAGTGTTTAGATTGGGTGACTAACTTGTGCGATGAAATTTTTCCCTAAGCAACCAACTTAAGCGACCAACCTAAATGACATCATGGGCAACAACTACTTAAGGCGAGTAGCTTTACCGCTCGGTAGGTTGGCGAGAGAGGTCTATCATCTTGATCGGCAGTCTTTCACCTCTATCAGGAACCTTACATCTCGGCCATTGGGCAAGAGACCAATTATATTCAACGTACATGACGTCTACATAGTGGGACCCTCCCGAGCTCTGCAATTCAAGCTACAAATCACTGAATCTTCCATTTTAAATAATCCCATTATTTTTTAGATATTTTTCTCTTTTGCTAATATTTATCTTTAGAAACTATTTTCCAAATCTTTACGCAAGATTATAGCTATAAGTCTCTGATTTTGTTTTTTTCAATTTTAATAGCCATTTGATCCTGGCTTGTGGGACAAATTAGGAGAGTTTTGGAGAGTTCGATTGTCTAGAGTCTAGTTTCTTAGTTAGTTTTTATTCTTTATTATTCTAAGGAGGAGGTAGATCTGGAGAGTAGAGGCGAAAGTCACATGCCTCATCAACCGACTCCTACGAAAAACACTAGTTTTATTATTTTGCTTTTCAGTTTCATTATGAACTAATTTTAATTTCTAGAGCTTTGATGTAGTCTAGCTTTGAACACTCAGTTTATATTCCAAGTATTTTATTTTCCATATTTCAATGATTGAGTGTTTATTCCTTGTACTTAATGCTTGCAAATTTCTGGCCAATTATTGTTCTATCTATTGAATCACAATGAGACCGAGAGGTGATTTGTGAGTAGAGGTCTAGGATTAAGCACCATTAGTTAAGCGAAAGTAGAGATACTTTACCATGATTAGTGTGGCTTTCAAGAAAAATCCAAAGAACTTAACGAGTCTCCAATTAGTTAAATTTACATAGAGATTTGGAGTTATTAGTTAGAGATATTTTTAATATTATTTGAGAGAAGAAATTGAATAGTTAATGGATTTTTATCATCAACTTGGGAAATTTGAAATTTTATAATGAGGAAGAATAATTTGTGTGGGATTTTCTAGGTGAAATCAAACACTCTAGATATATTGTTTTTATATTTACAATCTTAGACTTTTTGCTCTTTTATTCTTAATTTTATTTTTGTCAAGTATTTCAATTAAATTTAGATAGTAGAATCTTTCTATTTTTTTATAATAGTAATTAATTTAGTAAATTTTAGCACTAAATAACAAAAATTAATCTCTGTGGGTTCAACATTTGTTCTCTTTTACTACTTGTTACAATTCTGTGCACTTGCAAATATTCTCATGTGAACAAGTTTTTGATGCCATTGTCGGGGATTAATTGTTTGCTATTTATATTGATACCAGCTATATTATTACTAATTTGGATTTTATTTATTTATGAAAATTTGTTTAATTAGATCTCAGTTTTCCTTTTTCTTTTATTTCAGGAATCACAAGTGCATGCCCCGATCTAAACCATTAGAGCATACACTTTTTATCTAGAGCTTGAAAAAAATTTAGATCAATTAAAAAGCAGTCACCGCATCTATATTAAATATGGCCAACCAGGAGAACAAGGCTTTGAGAGACTATGTGACTCCCTTGGTTAATGGGGCTACATCTAGCATAAGGAGGCCGGCTATACATGCCAATAATTTTGAAATTAAGCTAGCTATCATTTAAATGTTACAACAAACAGTCCATTTTGGAGGGCTGTCACAGGAGGATCCAAATGTTCATATTGCAAATTTCCTAGACATTTGTGATACATTTAAACACAATGGAGTGACAGATGATGTGATTTGATTAAGACTTTTCCCTTTTTCACTTAGGGAAAAAGCAAAAGCATGGTTAACTCTTTACCGCCTGGTATCATCACCATGTGGGAAGAGTTGGCACAAAAATTCGTAGCAAAATATTTCCCTCTGGATAAGATAGTGGAGCTAAGGAATGATATTACCACATTCACATAGTTTGAGAATGAGTCATTATATGAAGCCTGGGAGCGATACAAATATTTATTGCAAAAGTGTCCTCATCATGACCTTCCGGCATGGTTGCAAGTCCAAACATTTTACAATGGTGATGGGCACCAAGGTGGATCGAGTCTTAAAGATCCCTTGCAAGTTCTAGATGGGCCAATTACAAGGTTAAGAGCAAAGAAGATCAAGGAAGCAATGTAAGAATTGGTGCAATCCACTTGGAACGTAGCTAGCAAGACTTCAACATTCAAGATGGGCTTGAAAGTAGAAGAACCGTTTTTGATCCATGTGATGCAAGCCTTTGTCATATCCACTTGAAGCAAAATGTTTTCACCGTGGGCTTTCTTATTGATGGAGTGAACCATTTCTTGCGTAAGGCTAATATTTTCAAAGATGCTTTTCCCAGGGATAAAAGCGCCTTATTTCCAAGAGATAATTCTTGAGAGGAAACTTGTCAAGTGATTAACAATGATTTTGGAGTAGATTTTATAAAATACCGAGCAAAGACTAATTGGTCTAAACCTGAAGGGATATCAACCTTCAGAATTAAGACAAGAAGAGAAGCTGTGAAAATTCTTGTAAGTTGCTAGGAAATAAAAAAATTAGAGATAGATTCCAAGACATCACCTTTCACCACTTCCACCAACTTTTGAAAAAACTCAAACCAAACCCATTAGGACCTGGAGTACTATTAGATGGCATGGAAGATAATGCTGAAGATACTTCTGCCAGAGAAGGAACGGAGCACAGACTAAGATTCTCGGCATTCGAGATAACTGATAATATGAGTTGCAACAGATTAGGTAATTCTCTAGGTGGCTCCCCTGTAAAAAATTAGAAAAGAAATCCATAGCCCCTTAATGAATACTCTCTGGCGAATAAAAAACAACCCCATTCAAAGAGTGCATTTCCACCACTCGTTTCCGCCTTTTGTTCACTAGATAGACATGAAAAAAATTGGAATTACGATCACCTTCCACTTGCCATTTTAATTTAGACATTCGAGAAAATCTTGTTTCTTCACGACTCCTCCAGATTTCCAATTTCGTAGAAGAACAAATTAGTTCGTTCTCTGTCTCTTCATCCTAGCCCAGTTGCAGTCTATTTGCAAGCCCCTCAATTCGATTCTCAAGCATATTTATATGCATAGTAGTTCTACCAAAAACCAACTTATTCCATTCAAGCAAAGGAACCTTTGTTTTCTTCAGTTTAGCTGCCATCTTTATAAGACACTAACCAGCAACTGATTTGGACCAAGCCTACCAAACATAATCTAAAAATTGTAGATGATCTACCCACATTTGTTGAAAGCAAAACGGTGAAGGACCATAAGAGACTGGGTCCATCTTGAATTCAATAACCATTGGAGAGTGATTAGATGTAGATCTTGGCAGGTAGGAACATACAACATTAGGAAATGAGGAAAGCAAGGAAACATCCATGAAGACTTGGTCTAATTTAGCCCAAGAGCGAACAAGTCCAGACTGACCATTGCACCAAGAAAAGGCTCTACCCTTCAAATTCATGTCAATCAAACCTCCCCGCTGAACCTAGTTATTGAAATCCTCCATTGCAACTCTGGGTCTTGGACATCCTCCTCTTCTCTCTGAATCATAGCGATTTACATTGAAATTGCCAGCAAATAGACAATTCTCAGAGCCCATAAGCTAAGAGCTAAGATCCTCCCACTAGAGTTTCTGGTCATGCATGTTACACCTTGCATAAATAAAATTACATAGAAACTGATAAGACCCTGTATCTACAAGATGAGAAATAAATTGCGTACCCATCCACCCCACTTGAACATCAATAGTATTTTCCCAGAGAACCTAGATCTTCCCACCTGCTGCGTTATTAGAAATAATCGAGTCAAAATGTAAAGTTCTCATCAACCCATGTGCTTTGTCTAAATTCTAAAAAGGTTCTAATATTGTCACGATCTTTGGTTTGTACTTACCAATTAACTTCTTTAAACAACTCCTGGATGTGCCAATTCCCCTAACGTTCCATACAAGAAATGATCAATAATTGAGACAAGGTAGAAGATCAGACAAGAACCGGAGTAGAACTCCTTACTTTCACAAACTGCTTCTTCTTACATTTTTTCTTTGTGGTTGTTCCTTCAGTTTTCGTATGGTAATTTTTATCCTAGGGAAGGATCTCCAGATGTTTATCAGGTTCAGGCTCTGAAGCAACATCATCTTCCAGAGAAGAGAAATTCTCATTCGGTATCACATCGTCCAAGTTTTTATCAAGGTCTAGCCCTATATTGTCGTGGTCTTCCATGATTAGAGAATTGGACTCTGCAAGAATAACCGTATCAGTTTGAGTTTGAGGTATCAAAGGGTTACCTTCATCTTCCTTGGGTGTGATAACCACCCCATCATCAACCACTATAACATCAGTTGAATTATTCCCTTGAGCAGGGGATGAGGGTGCATCCAGAATGGGACCCTCTGATTCTTGTCCTTCCGGTTCAACAGTCTTCTTCTCAAGACTTGTCTTTGCATTTTTACCCATCAGATCTACATTCGGCATTGCACCATAACTTATTCCACTATTTGATGATTCACCTTTCTTTCAGAGTCGTGCTTTCTCACCATTCACCATTTTCCCCACTCGACAGGTTTTAGAATTGTACCCTTGCATCTTACACTTATAGCAATATGTAGGCAATGTCTCATAAACAACCTCTTGCTTTCAACTTGCTGTTAACCCAGGGGCACCAATCCAGAAATAAGGGATAGGCTCCTTGGCTACATCCATCTCCAAACAGACTCTTGCCCCATCCGTCTGAGTCGCACAATGCGTAGGGTTGTCCCAGTGAATAAAACGTCCAATGGGCCTGTAATAATTCTTAAAAAGGACTCTTGGTAAAAGTTGGGTGGCAAACCTGGTAGTGAGATCCCTACGAGAATGCATGAAGGTTCTTGATCCTTGCTAAAATCTAGAGTTCAACGGAAGGCATAGTAAAGTACTCCATTCACTTTGCAGGATTCTTAGGACATGGCTTTCATGAAAGACAGTCTGACAAATATGTTACGGGATGTTTCATAGAGGAAACCACCAGGGTGGAGGACAGACCCCAATAGCTATGGATGAAGGCATGAATGGCATCCAATGAGGGTCTTTACCAAAGGAACTTCAAGACTATTGAGAACTAGAAGGGTTCTGCAGAGTGGCTAATCTCATCATTAGAGAACTAAAAAAAAATCTCATTGTCCATGAACTTCAGTGCGCGAGGAGCAACTGTAATTTCTGGGAAAGGCTGCGGAACCATAGCGACAGGATCAGCAAAGGACTGCTAGCCTACAGTGGCTACCATGCAGCCTCACATAAAAGAAAACATAGGAAGCAACCAAGCAAATGAGATTTTGCACAGTCATGTAAGGAAACCCTAGCAAAGTGAAAAAGAGTTGTCCAATCCTTTTCTCAAGCTATATGAAATGAGAAAAAATTAGAGGAGCATGAAACGATGATGTTGGCCTAGGAGAGTAGTGCTAATCTACAAAAGAAGTTGCTGCCTAAGTTGAAAGATCCTGGGAGTTTCACGATAGCTAGCACTATAGGGAATTTTTATTTTGATAAAGCTTTATGTGACTTAGGGGCAAGTATTAATCTAATGACTCTCTCTGTTTTCAGGAAGCTGGGTCTTGGTGAAGCAAAGCCAACTACTATCTCTCTACAACTTTCGGATAGATCTATCAAGTACCCGAGGGGAGTAATTAAAGATGTATTGGTGATAGTGGACAAATTTATTTTTTTGGCTAATTTTATTGTGCTAGACATGGACGAGGATGAGGAGATTCCTCTATTTTTGGGTAGACCATTCCTTGCGATAGGGAGGGCTTAAATCGTTGACCAACAAGGAAAGCTAATTTTGAGGGTCGAACACAAGTAGGTCACTTTCGATGTCTTTAAAGCCATGGAGTTTCATCCTGAGGTGCACTCTTGTTTTCAAATAAAAGACCGAGACGTGGTCATGGCTGACAAGACTTATAAAGTCAATTTTCAAAAGCGGCCACATGAACTGAATGTAGAAGAATTAAAATCCTCTTGGCCGATTTATTATAGTAAGGAACCACATAAGCCTAAGCTCAAACCCCTTCCATCAAATTTAAGGAATGAAGATGCTAGGGAGATCTCCAAGGGGTACACAGTTGCACCTTCAAGAAAAATATTCAATTGGAAGAAAAAAAAAAAAACAGGGGAGCATCTCTTACCTTCTCTCATTCTCTTCTTTAGTTTTTCTTCCTTTTTCCCATTTAGGACAACGTGATATTTAAGTTTGAGGGAAGGGAATTTATTTTATTTTTATTTATTTCAATAAATAATAATAATAATAACAGTATGGTTTGATGAATAAAAAGCCTATGATAAGAATATGATTGAAATTGATTATAATTTTTAGAAAAAATTCTCATTGCTTAAGTCAAGTTGTTAATTGTTTACTTTATTTTGCTTAATTTGATATTTTCTATGTTCAATGAATGCTTATAATCATCATTAATCATTTTGCATACCTAGAGAAATTCTATGTGAATTTTGTGAATTTGTATGGTCTAAACTTACTCTAGAACTTGTTTGATTATTCTCGAGGCAAAATCCTAGATAGAATATTACTGGGGAAATGATTAAGGCATTCTTTGGATTGATTAAGCCTTTTAAGCTTACCTATGTATTATCTTTATCCCTAGTTACCTCTTTGAGCTTCATTGAATTATGTTTTGACCTTATATTTTTCTTTGTTGTAAACCATCATATTCCCTACCTATTTGAGCTTAAACACTGATTTCCTTACCTTTCAAGAGAACTAAGTTTGCACAAAGTCACAGACTCACAAGAGCATGACAAGCAAGAGAGGTAGAAGGTCTACAAGTAAAGTTAATTATTCTGAGAGAGAGAGAGAGAGAGAGAGAGAGAGAGAGAGAGTTTGACTTGCCAAATAGAGGGGTAAGGAGAGAGATCCTTGAAAGTACAATAAAGAGAGGTATGTGGAGAGATTCACAATGATTGAGAAGAGATGTTTGTGTTAGAAGTGAGAATGCTCTATTTGTTCTTTTGGTATTCAAACTTAAGTTGTCTTGCTTTGTTTGAATCCTACCTTTTCCTTGTAGCCCTCACCCTAGCCTTACATTACATGCTTAATAAAAACCTACTGATCCCTGGTGCATAGTTTCTGATCTGCATTAAGGGAGAGTAATTTGAAAAGTAAGGCTATGGAGTTTTTAGAGATACATTATTTATTTACTTGTTTGCATAAAACCACCTAGGAAGCTAATGACGCAGAGAGAATGATAGGTAATTGATAAGTGTGATTTTTATGTGATTTTTATTACTCTTTTATTTATGAAAAGTATCAGTTTTCTTTTAATTCTATTGATTTTATTTTCTTTCTATATATTTTTCTTTATTTTCTTGGATTTGAAGGAATGAGAAGATTTAGTGCAAAAGGAGAGCATTTTGGTACAAAAGAAGAGACTACGAATCCAGACCGATTAATGGGAATGAGATCTGAAGAGAGTCGAGGAGATTTGGGCAAGGAGCCTTGTCCTGCGAGCAGCAAAGAGATTTATCTCACCCAAAGGTGAGAAGACTTACTGTGATGCCCCCAATCCCTACTTGGGATTGGATGGTGGCTGAAGTGTCAGGACATGCAACATAAGGCTACATACCCCTCATACATGATAGTTAAAATGCATGCTCCTAGAATGTTTCTATCAGTATGCAATAAATCGCAGCGGAATAAGTCATCTCATAAAATGTTTTATGAGAATAAAATTAATATTCCAATTTCATTCATAGCTTTTTTTTTTTTTTTTAAATCATACTTCTCAATAATGGAGTATCAAACTGCTTGTTACACATTAACTGACTAGCTACTCCTAGTCCTATCACAACTCCTACCATTCCGGAATTTCAGATGGGGAATGGTAGTGAAAACTACCAAAACTAGATTTTGAGAATTCTCAGCAAGTAAGCACACAACATACAATGATTAACATAAGCATACCAGTGGCAAATTGTGGTATGCATGCATGCACATGTACTTGACACATGACGTGACTGAAGACTTGACTTATGCACTTGACATTTTTCAAAAGAAATGTAACAAAATTCTTTGACTTTTTGGAAAAATATATTTTCATCATCTTTTCGTATCTTTGTTAATCACGTGATCTGGAACATATCATATCATATCACATGATTCACATCATGTGATCCATAACATAGCATGTAGGCACGTGGCCTCGTTCTTATAACACTTGTGGACACATCACGGCTCCTCTATACATCGCGTGTTCCTACTAGTTACCACACCATCAACGGTCTGTACACCATGGTGAATACATCTTAAACATATTCATATCATAGTAACACGATAGTACTTCATCGAGTTACTTGCCTTAGTCATGGTACCCACTAGCGTTAGGTGCTACCTCGCTCCAGCATTCTTTAAAAAGAATCCATTCAAGGCACACCGATGGTTCTTTGTCGACCTAGGGGTTACCACTCCATTCTTAAGCATTCTAGAGTGGATAGAGGAGTTCCACTAGGACATTCTCCCATCCTAGCATTTGGGGTCATGATAAAACTTTTTTTAAAAAACTTTACTTTATTTCCAAAACTCTTTTTGTTCTTGAAAACGTTTTTCTTTAAAAATCACTCTTCCCAAATGCATGTGACATGAGACTTAATATATATGTTCTTACACTTGACATAAGACATATGAAATGCCGTGCATGAAATAACCAAGCATAACATGTTTGATTCATGGCATGATAACATAGAACACATGAGATATCAAAATAAATACATGGAACTATGAAATTAAGCCTTGGCCGAAACATACATTCCTAAAATAATGAAAGATCATCACTTAAACATGCTTCAAACTTCATCCAAGATACTTAGAATTCATGATATAGTACAACAAGACATGAAATCATGGCATTTGAACGAGATCCGAATCACTCAAGGCATGGTAAGACCGAATCATCAAAAATCTTAAAACCTCAATATCTTTTTCAACAAAACCGAAACATGTAAGGCATTTTATCACCATTTTTCATCATAAACCGAACCAAACCATTCATTCCATATTCATATTCTAGGTTCATGTAAGCATATTCAAGCAAACAAACAAGAAATCACAATCAAAACAACAATAACAATAAAAGGATTTACACAAATATATGCAAGTATTAACCAAGAGTGAGTTGAGTGTATACTTACAAAACTCCACGTAAAGAAATGAATAGCAAGCTGTAAATCAAAGTGTAACTAGTTAGAATGAGGGTTCCAAAAGCCCTAATTTGTGATCTTGAGTGTGTGTGGTTTAGGGTTACAACTAGGGCTCAGACAAAACTAGACCATTCAGCCTCTAGGGTTTTAAGTCAAGAAACGCTTTCGTTTTCCTTGTGCTCTTATTCCAATCATAGAGATATGGTGAAAATAGTCAAGAGTGGCTGATTACATGGAGAGTTGTGCCCTCAACCATTTGGCTTGCACCATTTCTAGGAAACCCTAGTTGGTTTCCCATGAATAAGTGTTGAAATCATGCGTGCGTCACCATATTCGATTCCTTTAGAGATCCCCATCTCTTCTTGAGTTGAAAATGTATTGTGTGTGAAGAAAATCAAGGAAAACTGAGTCCTCACCGTGTCTCCTCCTTACTAATGTCGAAAATCCCTTCTTGAGTAAAGCTTCCCTTGTTTGGTTGGAAAGAAAGTGTGAGAAAGTGGAGAAAATCTCCAAGTGGTCATGTAAGAGAGTGTGGAGAGGATGAGAGCATGAGAAACCCAAAAATGGCAAAAGAGAAAAGCCATTGTGCGTGTAGCTCCTCCCCCTTTATATAGAGCTCTCCTACAAAATCCCATTGGTTGTTAGTAACCCTTTGCATGGAGGACAAGTGGCGTAGCTAGTGCATGTGGGACGAGTGGCGCCTTGGTTGGTGCATGTGGGAACAAGTGGTGCACTAGGCTAGGCTATAGGGAGCTCAAATCTGAAAAGTATTTTTGAAAAGAATAATCTTACCAATTGGCATGGGTCCTTGGAAATTTAAGAATATCCTTGCATGGATGCCATGTGTCAAAGCTCCTCTTTCTTTTTCATCCTTGTCTCTCCCTGGAAAGACCAAAAGATCCTCTATGTGAGTGACAAGTGGCATGGTTCTCTTGCCAAAATTTGAAATCCTAAGAGGCTCCTTGGGCGTGCCCCTCCAAATGGTCTAGATTCAATGAATGTCTAGGGTAAAATTTCCATTTGATAAATCCTAACCCTAAGCTTGATCCTTGTAGACTTGTGCATGCTTGCCAAGTGGCAAGTGGTGTGTAGGATGTGGGTGTGTGTTCCTCATTCATTCTTCCATTTTCTCATGTGTCTTTTCCTTTTTCCCATGTGTCTCTTCCCTTTTTCCATGGATGTCTTTTTCTTTTCCCTGAGCAGGAAGCTTCTTCTTCCTTTGCATGTTCCCTAGGTGGCTCTCACACTTCATTATGCTTCTCAAAAACTCAAATCACGACGTGTGGCAATGTGGTGGCCGAAACCCTAGGGGTACAAGGGTAATTTTCCTACATCTATTCATCTTTTCTTCTAGAAGCTCATTGCATGGTTGACACATGGAAAAACTGAGGATATCTTGAGTGTAAGCTAAGAAATTTGTAAACCCCTTGTATAACACCCGTCCTTGTGGTGGGTCCTTTAGAAAATGATTTTAATAAATATATACGGGGAATTACGGTTCCTTTTGAAATTTTCTTTTCTTTTGTGCCAGGATACAAAAGACTTCATGTTTACAAATAAAACTTGTTTTTTAATTTAAAAGGTTACAGTGGAAAATATTAAATTTCATAATTAAAGTCTCTCGTACAAAATAACTTGCCTAGGCTTTCACGCTCTTCTCCTTGGGTTGTGCCCGTTCGACGCGTCATGCTCATCTTCTTTGTTAACATGAATATGTTCTTTCTTATCGCACATTGGTTGTTGCACACTATAGCGCCCCATGTGCTGGGGTTAGCAGTCTTTTGGACTTGATTCCGCCTGTGGCCACAGGTTGGGAATCCATTCCGTCAGGGTGCAGCATTGGGTGCACTACCAGTACTACTTACCCGTCATTGCAATCTGTCCAGTCCTATCTTTTGGTACCTTTTCCTTTTCATTTATGTGGCCATCACATATTTTCATACATTCATTCATTTCAGTCTTTTCTTTCAATTCAATCCTTTCATTCCTTTTCAATTCTTACAGTCTAGTCCTTTACAGTTCTTACATTCCTTTCTTTCAATTCTTACAGTTCATTATAGTACTTACAGTCCTTTAGTCCTGTCATTTGTAAAAGTCATTTAAAAAGCATAAGCTTAAAACATCTTTCATGGCATCAATTAAAACATCAGTTCATAGGGACATTTTAAAGCACTTTCTTCGGGTCTTTTAAAGCTTAGGGCCAAAGCCTCTCGTTTCCTTTCGTGAACATACATACAATACGTACCATTTATAGCATCCATTCAGATGCATACACTTACGTACTTTGGGTGCATGAAAAGGGGCTGCCATGGAGGGCCGTTACTTATGTATACTTAAAAACTTATACTTAGCTTTCTTTTTTAGTTTGTAAAGCATCTTAAAGAAAAGCATTTTGTTTTCATCTTCATTTATTTTGAAAACTCTAGAAGAGTATGAACGCAATACTTACCTAGACTTAATGCCATATAGTCCATTCATGTTTGTTCAGTTGGCAACCTACATTCATACACATAACCTTACGTCATTCTCTATCTAATGCATAGGTTCCTTCCCTTCCCAGTTTCCTAGTTGTCAAAAGATGAGCTATATTCTGAAAAAAATATATATATAGATATATGAAACAAATTAAATCTATTATGGAATACATTTGAATGTATAACTTAACATTTGAAAGTAACATAATAACATTCAAACATGTAGTTTACAATTTTTGAACTTTAGAAATCAAACGACCAAAATGTTTGAATGTTACGAGTCAAACGGTCAAACATTCAAATGTATCCAAAAATATGTTCATACATTAGGAGTCGAACGGCCAAATGTTCGAAGTTATCCATGAATATGTTTGAACGTTAGGACTCCAACGGCCAGGAAAACATTCCATTCGAACGTTTTAGTGTAGAAACATTAGAACGTAACAATACATTCAAACCTAGATTAACATACATTCGAACATAAAGATAATTGTTTGAGTGTTTCTTGTGGGAAGTTCGAACGTTTAAACTCAAATATGGTTGAGTCAACTCAACCATTTTCGATTTCCCCAAATATGCATTTAATCTTGTAATGGCTACCATGGAAATGAAGTATATACACTGAGTGTAGACTATCTGTGGTGGCCGAGAAAGCAAGTTAGAAATTCGGCCACCAATGGAATCCAAAACCCACTAAAATGGATGATAAACATTACAAAAAACATCAGAAATGCTTATGTGATGGACACTAACATTTTTGTGACAGAAAGAATGGTTGAGTGCGATGGAGAGAGCTTTGGTTTTGGGTCAAAATGTCATTCATTGTTCGGACGCACAACACATGTATACATAACATTCAAACATGTGCTATAACATTTGAACGTAACTAATTATATTACTATAATACTATATATGCTAACTATATATAATATGGTAATATAATATATTACAATATCGTAATATTCGATGAAAGATTGCACAACCATGAAGAAAAGAGTCACTAAGCTGGCGAGCATAGGAGAATTGGAGCGAATGTTCGTAGAACGTTCAAAGCCTAAGCGGTAGTATGATTTAGGTAACAATCCACGAAGAAGTAACAATCCTGATAGGCGGCGACCGCATCGGGAAAATTCACGCAATAACGATAGGGATCAAGCACCCACAAATAATGATAGAGACTGAGATAAGGTGCCTATAGGGTAAATCAGGACCATAGTAGGTGGATTTGTTAGAGGCGGCATCTCTTCATCTACTCAAAAGGCCACTCATGAGGAGCAAGGTATGAAGAAGTATATGTGGCAGACAGGCCCCTAAATACCAAAAGCTTGGCACTTCAACAACCATATCTTTTGGGGAAGAAGACCAAGAAGAGGTGTTGTACCTGCACGACGATGCATTAGTGGTAACCCTTCTAGCCGCCAACTACACAACAAGGCACATACTTATTGATAACAGCAGCTCAACAAACATACTTCTCTGATACCATTGAAAGGATTTTCCAGAGATACAATACAACCAGGGAGCGCCATCACCCTCTCGGTAACTGCATGAATAGGAACTCGTATGATCACCACCATGACTGATGTTTTGGTCATGAAAGACCCATCATCATATCACACCATACTAGGGCGGCCAACACTCAATAACCACAGGGAGGTCACATTCACCTACCACCTTAAGATGAAATTTCGAATAGACGATGGGGTAGAGGAAGCACGGTGTAGCTGGCCCTAGCACGAGGGTGTCAGGATTTGAGAAGTAATGGGAGTGAAGTGTGTGCCATTACAAGCAGCAGCAAAAAGAATGGCAAAAAGAGATCTCACTGCCACCCTTACCCCTAGCAGTTTCCTATGAAAAGGGAGGGAAGGTCAGGGATGAACAAAACCTACAACAGATTGAAGTCAATGAACCATTGGAGATCGTGACACCGTATCTCAATCACCCTAACGCCACAACATGTATCGGGACTCAAGTCCCCTCATAGGATAGATAAGCCCTACAACAGCTACTGAGAAATCACCAAGACATATTTGACTGGAGCCATGATCAGATGCCGAGAATATACAACAACATTATTGAGCACCACCTTTGTATAGACCCCACACACAAGAAAGTATGCCAAAAATGAAGATCGTTTAGTGTTGAAAAGTACACCGCCATTATTCATGAGTAGAACACTTGCTCGTCACCGGCTTTATCAAAGAAGCCTATTACCCAAAGTGATTATCCAATGTTTTTCTTGTGAAGAAGTGATTGAGCTGAGTTATTGCATTTTTAATGCTTTTGAAACCAATATATCTTAATTCTTTCATTACTTTATCATTGGTTTTATATGAAAAAATGAATGAATCCAAGTTGTGATTTTAATTGATTAAAAGCATAAATTTTTGCTTAAATTTTACCAATTGTTGATTACTATGGATTATGGAAGCCGTCGCTCGAGCGAAGTCAGGCAGATTCAAACGCTCGATTTCCTCTCGACAGTGGGCTCGAGCGGGTTGCGGGAAAAGAGATCGCTCGAGCGGAGGCTTCTGGCCGCTCGAGCGAATTCAGGCAGAGTTGAACGCTCGATGTTTGCTCGACACTCCGCTCGAGCGAATATCGTATTTTACAGATTCGGGTTTATTCCGCCGTCAGAGTATATAAATGATTTTTTACATCTTATGGCCGACTTTTGGCCTTGGAAAACTCTGGTTTTGATTAGAGAAACACTTAGAATTTATTTTTCCATTAATTTTCATTCAGATTCGGAGAAGAGGATTCATACAAGCAATCATTCACGCAGCTACACAATTTCCACTGGATCATTCACTCACACTGCAGCAGATTGAAGAACTCCTTGAGGGGTCCAATTGCTACTGCAGCTTAGCCTCCTCTACCGCTTCGAATCTTCATCTCCAATCAATTGGCTTGATCTTTTTAATTCCCTAATTGCTATTTCATTTCAGTTTTAAGTTTCTGAATTATTTTGGAGATTTTTGATTTAGACGTTTGAGTAATTTAATTGTTATTCATTTAGTTTATGTTATTTATTTTTCTCGTTTCGTTAAGCTTTAATTTTAATAGTGATTACAATTACTGTGGTTTAATTTGAGAATTTGTGATTTGAATACAATGATGAACCCTAGAACATTGATTTTGGGGATTTTCAATTTTCAATGCATGTTCTGTCAATTATTTTCTATTCTAGTTTAATTCTTAATTTAGTCTTATTAATTTCTGAGTTTAATCTATTAGTCCTTTACTTTTCAACCCGACAATCAAAATCTAGAAAATGAATCTAGTCCATGACTAGTACCCTCTTCCATCCATTGCATATACCATCATTTTATTTTCTCTTTGTGAAGTTTTTCACCTTTTTTTCAACAAGTTTGATTTTTAAGTAACTTTCCCTAAGAATACGATCTTGGAATTTATTCCTAATTATTACACGACATCCTCCTGCACTTGGGATAGTTTTAGTGCTACTCATTTTTGAGTGAGTCAAGTTTTTGGCACCGTTGCCGGGGAAAGTAATTTAACTTAAATTTAAACTCGTTATTTTTTCTTTATGCTCTTTAAACTGATGTTTCATGTCATGGATGAGAGACAGTTCAAATAGGTTGCTTAGAGTCACATCGAGTGTTGAGAGTAGTATACACAGTTTGGAGATAGATAGCTCTTCTGTCTTTTCTATGAGTGAGTGAGGTGAGGAAATTGAAATTGAACCAGAAAACATGGCTGCACCTGCACCATGCACTCTTCAAGATTATTTGCAACCCACTCACACCACTACACCTTCATGCATAATTTTACCTGAAAATGCACCTAATTTCTCTATTAAGCATGGCATGATGTCAGTGATACCTCAGTTCCACAGGATGGATTCTGAGAGTCCTTACCAACACTTGACAGATTTTGAGTTGGCTTGCACTACTTTTATTACTAGGGCTGTTACTGATGAATTCATTAGAGTTCGTTTATTTCCTTTTTAAAGGATAAAGCGAAGATTTGATTTAATTCTTTGAGACCTAATTCTATTTCTAGTTGGTCTGATATGCAGCGTGAATTCTTACAAAAAAAAATTTCCTTTTCAGAGAACTCTGTTTTTGCAAGAGCAAATTAGCCAGTTCAATCAGAGACCTGATGAGACCTTTCAAGCCAGTTGGGAAAAATTTAAAGATTTGGTGAACATTTGTCCACATCATGGTTTTGAATCTTGGAGGTTGGTGAGCTATTTTTACACTGGTCTCACTCCAGAATGCAAGCAGTTTGTTCAGACAATGTGCAATGGGGAGTTCTTTAGCAAGGAACCTAATGAAGCACTATCATTTTTTGACTGCCTTGCTGAGAGCGCACAATAATGGAACACTCGTACTGATCGAGTTCCATTAGCAACACAGCCACTGAGGGCTATTTCTGGAGGGGGTAGATATGAGCTTAAGGAAGACACTGATGTTCAAGCCCGAATAGCTGCATTGACTAGAAGACTGGAGGTCATGGAAATGGAAAAAGTGAAAGCTGTGAAAGTAGTAGAGGCATGTTCTATATGTGCTGATTCAAACCATAAGACCCAAGACTGCCCGATTATACCAGTATTTCAAGAAGGTGGGTCTGAGCAGATGCAATCAGCTAACTGGGTTAATAGAGCACAAAATCAGCCTTTCTCCAACACATATAATCCGGGGTGGAGGAATCACCCAAATTTCTCATGGAGAAATGATCAGCCTGGTCGGTCCTCACCACCTCAACAGTAGCCATTTCATCAGGGTGCTCCTCAGCACCATTATCCGCCATATTAGAATCCTCAGAGCTATCCTTTTGTAGCTCCTCCTGGATTTCAGCCTCATGTAGCTGCACAGAGTTCTTAGCCTTCATCATCTGCAAAGAAGACTCTAGATGACAGTATGGCATAGATGGCCAATACACTTTAGCAATTCATGCAGATTCAAGCCACCACAAATAATCAGAACACTCAGGCCATAAATGAGTTGAGAGGCACTATTAATAAGATGAGCACGACCTTGAGCACCCTAGAGAAAGGGAAATTTCTAGCACAGCCTCAGCCTAATCCTCAGGTATATAGGCAACAACAATAGCAAGTGCATAATGTTTCAGGGGATGTTATTGAGACAGCGAAGACAGTTCTTACTTTGAGAAGTGAGAAGGAAGTTTCCCAACCAAAGATGCCTATAGACACATAGGTAGTTGGTCCTACACCTGAAGATGTAACAGAGACTGATGAAGTTGAGAAAGAACCAGAGGTAGTGAGATCAGAGCTGAAGAAACCTATGAGTGCAGATGCTGAGATTAGTAAGGGATATCAACCTGTGGTTCCCTATCCTCAGAGATTGGGATCTGGCCAAAAGAACAAGTATCACACAGAGATTCAAGAGATTTTCGAGCAAGTAAAGATCAATATTCCACTCTTGGATGCCATACAACAAGTGCCTTTGTATGCAAAATTTTTGAAGGACTTGTGCACAGTGAAGAGGAAGCTGAATGTAAAGAAGAAAGCCTTCCTAATGGAGCAAGTTAGTGCATTGATATTGAGCGAGACTCCTCAGAAGTTTGGAGATCCCGGTTCTCCCAACATTTTTATTATGATTGGTGAATCACGCATTGAGAGAGTTTTACTTGATTTGGGGAGTAGTGTGAACTTGCTACCATTCTCAGTATTTGAGCAGTTGGGATTGGGTGAGCTGACAAAGACTTCCATCATGCTACAGTTGGCTGACAGATCAGTTAAGGTACCGAGGGGTATTGTAGAGGACGTGTTGGTCCAGGTGGACAAATTCTATTACCCAGTAGATTTTGTGGTTCTTGATATGCAGCAGCCAGTCTCCACTATTTACCAAGCTCCCGTCATCCTAGGGAGACCATTTCTAGCTACATCAAATGCTTTGATTAATTGCAGAAGTGGAGTTTTGAAGCTTACCTTTGGGAACATGGCACTTGAGTTGAACGTTTTCAATGCTTGCAAGATGCCAGCACATTTTGATGACACAAGTGATTTGAATGTTGTGGAAAGTTTGACACCAACAGAGTTTATTTGCTCAACTTCTCCCTTCTCTGATGATGATTATATTTTTCAGACACCTGAATTTTTACTTGATGAGAAAATTGATCATATCAATGAAGATGACTTTGATTTTTTTTATTGTTTTGCAGATTCTTCTTTACCCCTTGAAGTATAATTTGCGGGAGTAAGATAGAAACCCCAGTTTGAAGCTCTACCACCACCAGACATGCTTAAATCTTTAGAGGAAGAAGTTCCCTAGTTGGAACTGAAACCACTTCCTCAAGATTTAAAGTATGTGTTTCTTGGTCCTGAAGAAGACACTTTTCTGGTGGTGATTTCCTCAAAGCTAAATCAGAAGGATGAAGCCCAGTTGATTGAAGTATTAAGAAAGCATCGAGGCGCAATTGGTTGGACAATAGCCAACATCAAAGGCATTGATGCTGCTGTATGTACCCACAGAATCTATCTTGAAGACGATGCTAGACCGGTTTGTGATGCTCAACGTAGGCTCAATCCTACCATGAAGGAAGTTGTGAAAGAGGAGGTGCTTAAGCTACTCGTAGTGGGTATCATTTACCCTATCTCAGACAGTAAGTGGGTAAGTCCAACTCAAGTGGTACCAAAAAAATCTGGTTTGACTGTCATAAAAAATGATAAAAATGAGTTGATTCCTACTAGAATGGTTACTGGCTGGAGAATGTGCATTGATTATAGAAAACTTAATTCATCTAGTAGGAAGGATCATTTTCCTTTACCATTCTTGGATCAAATTTTAGAAAGAGTAGCTGGTAATGCTTATTATTGTTTCTTGGATGGCTATTATGGTTATTATCAAATTGCTGTAGCGCCTGAGGACCAGGAGAAAACCACTTTCACTTGTCCTTTTGGCACTTTTGCTTTTACTAGAATGCATTTTGGTTTGTGTAATGCTCCAGCCACTTTTCAGAGATGCATGATGAGTATTTTTTCTGACATGATTGATGATATTTGTGAAATATTCATGGATGACTTCTCTGTTTTTGGAAAATCTTTTGAGAGTTGTTTGCATAATTTGGCACGTATTCTCCAGCGATGTGAGGAAAAAAATCTTTTACTTAATTGGGAGAAATGCCAATTTATGGTTACTCAGGGCATTGTATTGGGACATATTGTTTCTTCTGAGGGTATAAAGATCGACAAGGCAAAGATTGAATTAATATCTAAACTTCCTATCCCTAGGACGGTTAGGGATATTTGTTCTTTTCTTGGTCATGCTGGCTTTTATAGGCGGTTTATTTAAGGGTTTAGTTCTATTGCAAAACCTTTGTGCACTCTTTTACAAAATGATATTGAATTTGTTTGGATTGATGAGTGCCAAAAAGCTTTTGATACCCTTAAAAAGTCGCTTACCACTGCCCCTATTGTGCAACCCCCGCTGTGGGACCTTCCCTTTGAGATTATGACAGATGCTAGTGATTATGTCTTAGGAGCTGTTTTGGAACAACGGGTGGATAATAGGCCATTTGTGATTTATTATGCTAGTAGAACCTTGAATGATGCCCAGAAAAATTATACCTCTACTGAAAAAAAATTGCTTGCAGTGGTTTTTGCACTTGATAAATTTTGGACTTATATTCTTTGTTCTCCTGTTACTATTTTCACTGACCACTCTGCTCTTAAGTATTTGTTGGCTAAGAAAGATGCAAAACCACACTTGATTCGCTGGCTTCTATTACTTCAAGAGTTCAACATCAACATTAAGGACAAGAAAGGAGTTGAAAACGTGGTAGCTGACCACCTCTCTAGATTGTCATCATCTCCTTCTTCAAATGTCAGCCTTCCTCTTGATGATAGTTCCCCGGATGAGCAGCTGTTTGTGGTTGATAGAGCTTCTTGGTATGCTGACATAGTCAATTATCTGGTGACTGAGCGAATGCCTTCTGAATGGTCCATCCAAGATAAGCGTCGGTTTCTCTCTGAGGTATGACACTTCTACTTTGATGATCCCTATCTTTTTAAATATTGTTCGGACCAATTGATTCGAAGATGCATTCCTGATGATGAGTTTTCTTCAGTTTTGAGATTTTGTCATATGGGTGCATGTGGTGGTCATTTTTCAGCAAAGAAAATAGTTTCAAAAATTTTGCAAAACGGTTTTTACTGGCCTTCCATGTTTAAAGATGCTTATAATTTTTGCAAGGCTTGTGAGCCTTGTCAAAAATTGGGATCCATTAGCAAAAGAGACATGATGCCTCTTTCTCCTATTCTTACTTTAGAAATTTTTGATTGTTCGGGAATAGACTTCATGGGACCTTTTCCGGTTTCTTTTGGAAACACATATATTCTATTAGCTGTGGATTATGTTTCAAAATGGGTGGAGGCCATTGCTTGCAAAACAAATGACCATCATGTTGTCCTAAAATTTTTGCGATCTTTGTTTGCTCGTTTTTGGCATGCCAAAAGTTATTATAAGTGATGGGAGTTCTCATTTTTGCAATAAACCATTTTCTACACTTGTGAAGAAATATGGTATCACACACAGAGTTTCTACCCCTTATCACCCTCAAACAAATGGGCAAGCTGAATTGGCAAACAGAGAGATAAAAATTATTTTAGAGAAAATCATCAAGCCTAATAGGAAAGATTGGTCGATTAAACTTCTTGATGCTTTGTAGGCTTGTAGGACAACTTTTAAAACAAATCTAGGGATGTCTCATTATCGATTAGTTTATGGTAAAGCTTGTCATTTACCTGTTGATATTCAGCATCGAGCTCTTTGGGCCATAAAACATGTTAACATGTCACTTGATGAAGCTTCAGGGTTGAGAAAATTGCAGATCAATGAATTGGATGAAGCTCGTCGGAATGCTTATGAAAACGCTCAGCTTGCAAAGGAACGTATGAAAATTCTGCATGATCAGAAAATTCATCCAAAGCATTTCACACTTGGCCAGGAAGTTCTCCTTTACAATTCTCGCTTGCATATTTTTCCTGGTAAGTTGAAATCCCGATGGAGTGGGCCGTACATTGTAAAAACCGTTCATCCTCATGGCGCGGTAGACATTATCAATCCGAAGAATGGTAATAGCTTCACTGTCAACGGACAACGTCTAAAGTCATTTCTGAAGGTCTTTGATCCACATGAAGAGATCTTGCTTGTGCAAGACCCCAGGGAAGTGTTTTGATTTGTTTTTCCTTCTTTACAGTTTTCTTTACTTGCATTGTTTTTATTTGTTCTTTTGCTTTGATTTTATATTTCATGTTGTTTGTTTGTTTTGCTTGCTTAGTTCTGTGCACTTTGTTTTCATTCGTTCGACTCATTGAGGACTGTCTCTCACTAGTTGGGGGGTAGCATGTGTGCACAGTTATAAAAAAATAAAATAAAAAAAAAGATTTGTGAAATTTGAGCATCTTGGTGGAGTAGTTGAGCGGGATCATTTGTGAAGATTTATTTTCAAGCTTAAATATAGAGCACGATTTTTTATGCATCATATTTTGTTGATGTCTGGCTTGAAACACCGGGATGTTATACCTATATAGATGAAACTTGATAAGATTTTTGTAGAAAGAAAGGCAAAATTTTGAAGGACATTTTGCACATGCTTACGCTTGTAGTGTTCCTTATTTACCATTCATTGATTTAACACTGGAGAAGTAAACTGCAGGACTACCGAGCCATGTCAAAAAAAAAAAGGATTTGAAAAAAAAAGAGAAAAAAAAAAAGGAAAAAAAGGAATAAAGGCGACTTAGTGAACTTTCCTAAGTAAAAGGGCTAGAAACAGTTACCCAAGACTTTGGGGGTTAAGTGTCCAACCTTTAAGAACAGAGCTAGCATGAAAACTGCTAGTCCCTTGGGCTTTGAGATAGTTAGAATCAGCAATGATTAATCTTAAGGTTGAAAAATCCTATGACAAATCATGGCTAGTAATGAGGAACACACAACCAGTTTAGCTCCACACACACATTTGAGTTCTGAGACATTTGCCTTAATTCTATGTGAAAAATTGTTGAGATAGTCTTGGTGGGTATAACCCTTGGGAGTTGAGTAGTAACGTGTCACTTTTGTGAGAATTCAGAATTGTGTTTGATTGTTTTTGTTTGAATTTTGATCTTTATGCAATATTAATCTCAATTAATTTTCACTATTTTGCTCAAGGATTAGCAAAATGCTAGTTGGGGGGTGTGATTGAACTGAGTTATTGCATTTTTAATGCTTTTGGAACCAATATATCTTAATTCTTTCATTACTTTATCATTGGTTTTATATGAAAAAATGAATGAATCCAAGTTGTGATTTTAATTGATTAAAAGTATGAATTTTTGCTTAAATTTTACCAACTGTTGATTTTAAATTTTGCTTTCAGGCAGAGTTGAACGCTCGATGTTTGCTCGACACTCCGCTCGAGCGAATTTAGGCAGAGTCGAATGCTCGATGTTCGCTCGACACTGCGCTTAAGCGAATATCGTATTTTACAGATTAGGGTTTATTCCGCCGTCAGAGTATATAAATGATTTTTTACATCTTATGGCCGACTTTTGGCCTTGGAAAACTCTGGTTTTGATTAGAGAAATACTTAGAATTTATTTTTCCATTAATTTTCATTCAGATTCGGAGAAGATGATTCATACAAGCAATCATTCACGCAGCTACACAATTTCCACTGGATCATTCACTCACACTGCAGCAGATTGAAGAACTCCTTGAGGGGTCCAATTGCTACTGCAGCTCAGCCTCCTCCACCGCTTCGAATCTTCATCTCCATTCAATTGGCTTGATCTTTTTAATTCCCTACTTGCTATTTCATTTCAGTTTTAAGTTTCTGAATTATTTTGGAGATTTTTTATTCAGACGTTTGAGTAATTTAATTGTTATTCATTTAGTTTATGTTATTTATTTTTCTCGTTTCATTAAGCTTTAATTTTAATAGTGACTACAATTACTGTGGTTTAATTTGAGAATTTGTGATTTGATTACAATGATGAACCCTAGAACATTGATTTTGGGGCTTTTCAATTTTCAATGCATGTTTTGTCAATTACTTTCTATTCTAGTTTAATTCTTAATTTAGTCTTATTAATTTCTGAGTTTAATCTATTAGTCCTTTACTTTTCAACCCGACAATCAAAATCTAAAAACATGAATCTAGTCCATGACTAGTACTCTCTTCCATCCATTGCACATACCATCATTTTATTTTCTCTTTGTGAAGTTTTTCACCTTTTTTTCAACAAGTTTGATTTTTAAGTAACTTTCCCTGAGGAGACGATCTAGGAATTTATTCCTAATTATTACACAACATCCTCCTGCACTTGAGATAGTTTTAGTGCTACTCATTTTTGAGTGAGTCAAGAAGGCAGATGGAAAGTGGAGAATGTGCATAGATTTCACTGACCTGAATAAGGCTTGCCCAAAGGATAGTTTACCCTTGCCACTGATTGATGTTGTAGTAGACACCACCGCATAGTACAAGATATTGAGCTTTATAGATGCCTATTCAGGCTACAACTAGATTTGGATTGACCCAACGAACGAGGAGAAGACATCGTTTATTACGGATCGAGGACTTTATTGATAGAAAGTCATGCATTCAGTTTGAAAAATGCAAGGGCCAACTACTAGAGGCTGGTCAACTGAATATTTAAAGAACAGATAGGAAGGTCGATGGAAGTGTTTGTAGATGACTTATTAGTGAAGAGCAAGGAGCCCGCCCAACGTCTGGCCAACCTAAGGGAGGCGTTCACAATCCTACACCAGTATAAAATGAAGTTAAACCTAGCGAAATATATGTTTAGGATCAGGTTAGGAAAGTTCTTAGGTTTCATTGTGTCTGAGAGAGGAATCAAAGCATCTCCTAAAATGATTGATGTAATCCTTAACATGAAGCCACCGAAAAGCTTAAACGACACTCAACGACTGGCAAGAAAGGTAGTCACCCTGAATAGGTTTGTTTCCAGGTCGACGAACAAATGCCTCCCTTTCTTTAGAGTATTGCATAAAGTACACCCTTGGAATGAGGAATGCGATGAAGCCTTTGAAAAACTGAAGTAGCACTTGGCCAACCCTCTATTTTTTAAACAACTAGAAAAAGTCGACATACTCTACCTGTGTACTATGTAAGTCGAGCCTTGAGAGAAGCAGATGTAAGGTACCCATGAGTGGAAATGTTAACCTTCACTTTAGTAATAGCAGCTAGGGGACTCTGCCCATATTTTCAAGCTCACACAATAAGGGTGCTCACAGAAAACCCAATGGCAAAGGTGTTGCAAAGACCATACAGCTTAGGAAGGTTAGTAGGGTGGTTAGTTGAGTTAAGCGAGTTCGATATAGAATATTTTCCAAGAAAGGCGGTGAAGGGGCAAGCATTGGCGAACTTTGTAACAGATTTTTCAGACATCCCCCAGAAGCTATGGTGGCTCCGACAGGGAAGTTGTGGGCTCTCTTCATAGACGTCTTCTCTTGTCTATCTAGCAAAGGGATAGGAATCCACTTGGTTAGTCCCAAAGACCAGGAACATCATTACATGGTGACCCTTACCTTCAATACAACCAATAACGAAGCAGAGTATGAGGCACTGGTGGCAAGACTTTCGATAGCCACTACTTTGGGAGCAACTGAGGTGGATGCAAAATTAGATTCGCAGGTGGTGGTCAACTAGGCATTGGAGCTATATGCCACCAAGGGGGAGAAATTAAAGAAATATTTAGCTCAAGTTTGGGAGGCATGTGACCGGTACTAGTATTTCAACCTATCCCAATTACCTCAAGAAGATAATATAGTGGCAAACAAGTTAGCACTGGCAGAATCAAGGATGGAGGATGGGCCCCTCCCATGGCAGCTCGAAAAGAGAGTTGTTGAAGTTCTAGCCATAGGGATAGAAATGTGCATGATGGGCTCAGACATCCTTGAGTGGGCTAACGACCTTGTTAAGTACCTTGACATAGGAGAACTCCCAGGAGGGAAGAAAGAGGAGAGGAGGACAAGAAGCAAGGTGGCAAGTTTCATGCTTATCGATGGGGTTCTCTACAAAATGGGTTTTTCAACCCCCTTACTCTCCATAAGAAGCACAGTATGTCTTGGCAGAAATACACGAAGGAATATGTGAAAATCATTCAGGTGGGAAGGCCTTAGCCAGGAAGGAGGTAAGAGTTGGGTACTACTGGCCCAACACACTGAGAGACGCTCAGGAATTTACAAAGAAATGTATCAAGTGCCAGACATACACACCACTTCCTCATGCCCCCCAGAAGAATTAACCTCCATTATTGCCCCTTAGTCGTTCCCCCAATGGTGAGTGGATTTAATTGGACCTCTGCCATCTAGAAATGGGGGTGTAAAATTCATGATTGTGGCCATCGACTACTTCACCAAATGGGTAGAGGTGGAGCCATTGGCAACCATAATGAGCAAAGTCGTAACAAAGTTCTTGTGGAAGAACATCATATGTTGATATGGCATTCCACAGAGTATAGTCTCAGACAACGGGCTCCAATTTGACTTAGATCATTATCAGGAATGGTGCTCTGAACAGAAAATACAGACCAAGTACTCCTCCCTAGGGCACCCACAAGAAAACGGGCAAGCAGAGGTGAAGAAGAAGGCATTGCTAGCAATTCTAAAGAAGAAACTTGTAGAAAAGAAAGGGGAATGGATGAAAGAGCTACCAGGAGTATTATGGGCTTATAGAACCTCAGTGTAGACACCCATAGGAGTGACCCCATTCACACTGGCATATAGGTGCGAGGTCGTACCTCTAGTAGAAATGGGGCTATCGAGCTTTTGACCTCTACATTTCTCGGTGCCTCAAAACAACAAAGCTATGAAGGAGTACCTCAACCTTCTGGAAGAAGAAAGGGAGGCGGCAAAGATCAGAATGTTACACAAGAAGAAGAAAGCCGAGCAATACTTCAACAAGAGAGTGAAACCCAGAACATTCGAGATAGGAGACCTCTTCCTAAAGGAAAGCAGAGTCACCACCAAAGAAGAAGGCAAGCTAGGACCCCCTTAGGAAGGACCATATGTGGTACTAGCTAACAACAGGATAGGTTCCTACTACCTAAAGGACAACCAAGTCAAAGAGTTTCAACATCCCTAGAAAGTAGAGTATTTGAAGAAATTTTACCCATGATGGCATTTTACCCTTTACTCTTACATCCTCTATTTTCTACAAGTTGTTTGTTTATCAATTATTAAAGCTCCATCGTTATCTCTACATGACTGCTACTGTAACAGCCAGTTAGAAATTCAATGGTAGAATTTCTATAGACTTGAGGAACCTCGTGAAAACTCCGTAAGTTTTTACGAATCGGCTAATCGCAAAGATTTTAGTCTGTCAACATAATTAGTGTTATCACTCACTATGGTGCCAGAAATGCGTTTTTAATTGTTTGAGATAGTTAGAAGTATCAGAATACATTATAGTCTACACCACAAGACTCAGTTGAATATTTAGGATTTTATGGCGCAATAACTCATTTTCATAATTTCGGACGGAACGGCTGTTCGAAACTATGAATTTATTTATAGGGGAACTTCGGGGTTGAGTTTTGGTAAACGGTTTTTACTGTAGGTTAATATGAATATTTAAAAATTTTTAGTACTAAGTTTATTATGTTTTTCTGGGAGTGAATAGTAACCTCGATAAGCGTACTAAGTGCAGTGTTTTCAAAATCACAATGTAGAATGTCCAAATTAGGTTAGAGAAGTTTTATTTGGACACTTGGTAAGATCTTAGCCACACATAGTGAATAGTATTAGACATTTGGCACAAAGAGGAACCATCATATGGATTTGTGAAGGAAATCAAGGTATGAGATCATGCCACCTAAGCAAAACCCTTTTCATCTGATCAACCATTTTAGCCAGATCAATGAGGGTTTCAACTCTAGTGAAACCCTAAATGGTTGGAATCCAATTGAAACCCCAAAAACGTGGTTGAAACTGAAATCCTAAACGGTTTCCCCAAACCCTAAAGTTGGCCTTCAAACCCTTTTTGATCCAATTTCTAACATTGTGTTTAATCACTTGATTAAATCACTTCCAAATGCTATTAATTTCTCAAATTCTTGTTATGACATCATTATCCAACCTTTTAAACCTTGGAAATTTGATTGGGCCAAGAAAAATTGGATTTGAGCTTGATAGCATCTCAAACCCTAACCAAACTCAATTTAAACCCCAAATTGAAGCCCACTTGGTTAAGGCCCACGAATTTGGCCACCTTGGCAAGAATTCTTGGAGAAGTTTCCTCCCCCACATGGCAGACCATACACTACCCTTGGATGGACCCAATAGTGCCTTGATGAGATGGAGAAACCCACCCCATCAACCTCCATACCTCACAGCTTCTACAGGCTGTCCTCTCCCTTCACTATTCTCCACTTTATTTCACAAAGCCACCTCCAATCAAGGGTCTTTGAAGCCCATATCTTCCCCCACCAGAATTCTAGAGTCGTGCAAGCCACACTTCTTTCACTTTAATCACTTCTTCACCCCGTTCTTAGAGAGAAACCCAAAAGAGCTCTCTCGGGCAGATTTTTGTGTCTTTTTACGTGGAGATTTTTGACCCTTTGTAAGTATTTTCACACGATTAATCCTTCATAAAAGTTGTTTCTCTTTGAGTATAGTTTCTTTAGATATATTATCCGTATCATTACATGGTCATTTGGTGGGTCACAAGTATTTTTAACCATGGAAAGGTCATTCTAGGCGTAAATCTGGAGAGTATGTTATGTTTTGGAGTTTTTGACCAAGCTAATGGACATATCTTGGTCCGAAAATTTTATGGAGTGTTTTTAGCATGTGTTTAAGAGTGTTCATTGAGGTTTTATTGCATGAATAAAACTTTTGATGATAGATTTTCTTAGATCTAAAAACTTGAAAACTGGAAGTGGCGAAGAAGTTTTTATTTGGAGAAAGTTTGAATATTTTGAGGTTTGATGTTAGTCTAAAGGCTTTGATATTTTTATATGATGATCCTAAGTCTCTTATTTTCATGTTAGGGTGTTATTTTGAAGATATTTAGTATTAGTTTCAAAGATATGATTTTTCTATGCAAGAGAATTTCGGTTAGGCCTAAGATTTGATATTTTTGGGATAGATCCATGTTTTATTGAGTTTTAGCCATGTGATTTTAAGTTTGAAGATCTCATCTTTGTAAGCCATGGATCAAGAGATTTATCAAAGCTAGTTGAGGAAAAAGTTTATGTTTTTGGATTAAGTGTAAACCAAAAACTCCAAGTGTTATTTTGTGATTTTTGTGATGACCCGCTTTTATGTGTATTTTCACTGAATGAATATTTTAATTTAATTAAATATTTTATAGTGCTTTTATTTTAAATTATCGAGTTTTAAATGGATTTTATTGGCTGTTGGATTTAAATTGTGATTTAATTTATTTTGGCTTGTTTTTGGTTTTAAAAATTTAAATAGTTGGTTTTTACTAGTTATTTATTTTATTTTAGCTTATTGATGTGTTTAAAATATTTTATTGGTGTTTATTTATTTATTTGATGTAGTGTTAATTTATTTTAATCGTTTTATGTTTTTATACCGTTTTCGGCTGATCAGTCTTCGGACTTCCAACGTGAGGACTGGACCTCATTAATTTCCTTCCATCTTTTCTTTTCCTCTTCTTTTCTTTTTCTCCTTTTTCTTTTTTCCCTTTTTTCTTTTTCCTCTTCTCTCTCTCTCCCGCTCGGACTCTCTCTCCCCGCGTCTCTCTTTCTCTCTCTCTCCTCACCCACGCCGTGAGCCTTCACCGCCCAGCCCCGCCGTTCGCCGGCGTCGTGCCCGACACCACCCCTGCCGGTCGACTCCCCTCCGGCCGGTGATCATTCCCTCCGATTCCCAGCCCCAACCGGCCGGCCGTTTGGCCGGAAAAAGCCCAACAAGCCGCACGGCTTGAAGCCCGATCCGCCGCCGTCGCTCCACCTCCGGCCACCACCTCTTCACCACTTCATCACCGACTCCTTGCCGTCATAACCCACCCATCCCCGGCCTCAAACGGTCACCGGAGCGGCTCCCACGAGCTCAACTCCGATTTGCCCTTTTTCCGCCCCTACCGGCGTTTTCGCCGCCACCCACGGCCAAAACTCACTTCCACTAGCTTCATAATCATCCCTAGACCATTCCCTATCAATTTGGTGTCTTGGTTTGTCCCCGGTCAAAAGTGGGTATTTTGCGACCCACGGGAACAGTGCATTTGCACTGTTACGTTGCTTTCGCAACGCCGTTCGCTTCGCGCCGAACCTTCTAAAAATCCTATATAGCGCTGTAAGTATTTTCCAAACTCTACTTTTAGATTTAAATATATTTTACTCTTGCAATAATTTATTTGGTTGGTTGGCTGATTCCGGACTGAGTCCGAGGAGTTCGGGGGTCGGGTGGATGGAGGACGGAGTTGTTTGAATTGTTGTGCTATGGTTGATTTTATTTGTCGAGCATTGAAATTGGCATTTACATGATGCATGCACGTGCATTTTATTTAAATTGAGAAAATCATGTTTTATTGGCGTAAAAGGATTTTTGGGTGCGTGCGTGTCACGAGCCCAAGCCGGGATGGGTTATTATCTCGGTGGAGCTCCTCTGGTCACTCGGGAGTGGTTAATACTGAGTGACATCCCCTGGGTTGTCGCTGGGCGACGACCGGATCGCACGATACGGTAACGCTGTCGTGTCGACTCCGTGGTCCTTTTAGTGGCGGGGACTAGAGGATGGCCTGGCCAGGTACGCGCAAGGTGGAGGCGCGAGTCTGGGCATCACTCGTGTAGGTGTCACACGCGTAGACGTTACCTGCGGTGTGGCACAGAGCCAGAGTGTGCGGATGATCCCTAGGGGAGATCATGGTGCATGCATAATTGGTTGGTTTTCATGGTTTTCGGATATGGGCCATTTTCTGGGAAAATGGCGATGGTCTTGTGATCCATTTTCTGGGAAAATGGTGGTTTGGGCCATTATCTGGGATAATGGCGAGGCTTGGTTTTAAAGGTTATGTTTTTAAGCCAAATGGGTTTTTGGCGTGCGTGGAAAAATATGGTTTGGGAGTTTTGTGCATTGGCATTCATTCATGCTTGTTGTTTGAGTTTAATATGTTTTTATCTAGTGGTGTTTTGGATTTTACTTACCTGCGGCACCATTTTTGGTACCGTAGATTTTGATGCAGAGTTCGAGGAGGAGGAGGAGGCTGAGTGTGACGCCCCCAAATTCCGCTTGGGATTGAACGGACATTTGAAGCGTCGGGACATGCAACACAAGGTTACATGCCCCCGTTCATGACATATAAGATGCAATGTTTCTAACATGCATCTAGCATTATGCAATATTCGCAGCGGATAATCTTTTTCTTTAGCAATACTATGCACCAAACTAAATATATCCCAAATACTTGAAACATAATTCATACATAAAGGCATACTAAAAAGCCGTGATCACCACACTAATCTAAAATGGTTGTGATCAAAAGAATACTTGAGATACAACTCCAAAAGTACAAGTATTAACCTAAGTTAAATACTATACCATCATCAACATCGCACCGTGGCCTAGTCGACCGTATTCAGTTGGTCAGATTCCAATTCTCCTTTGGGTCCTGTAACAAGATCTACCATTCGGGGGAATGGTAGTTGGGACTACCACAGTGAGATTTGATTACAAATCTCAGTAAGTTAACATAAAACTCACACACAGGTTAAAGATGCATGCATGACAGTAAAAGCATAAATGCATAATTATAGTCATATATAAACATAGTATAACTTGACATATAGCATGACTTAACCAGAATTTAAACATGAACTGAAACTTGACTTAACATGGCATAAACTTAAGCTTAAAACATAACATGAACAAACAACATAACATGAACGTGAAACATAACATGGACATGAACATAACATAACATGAACGTGATCTTGAACATATCATAAAAGTGAACATAACATGATGTGAACATGAACTTGGAACATAACATAAACATGAACATAACATGTACGTGAGTATAATATAACATGAACTTGATCTGAAACTTGACTTAACATAAACTTGGAATCTTATTTAATTGTCTTGATTAATAATGTGCATTAATACGTACTCCACAGTTGTTGTGGCCCCACGTATTCAAGTAACATAAAACATAATACGTACTCCACAGTTGTTGTGGCCCCACGTATTCTACATGTCACAATTGCTGTGTCTCATGTAGTGTATGCTCCACAGTTGTTGTGGCCCCATACTTCATGCTCCACAGTTGTTGTGGCCCCATGAATTCACATAACATAAAATATAATACGTACTCCACAGTTGTTGTGGCCCCACGTATTCTACATGTCACAATTGCTGTGTCTCATGTAGTGTATGCTCCACAGTTGTTGTGGCCCCATACTTCATGTAACATAAAATATAATACGTACTCCACAGTTGTTGTGGCCCCACGCATTATAAGTAACATAAATATAATACGTACTCCACAGTTGTTGTGGCCCCACGCATTATAAGTAACATAACATAAATATAATACGTACTCCACAGTTGTTGTGGCCCCACGCATTATAAGTAACATAAATATAATACGTACTCCACAGTTGTTGTGGCCCCACGCATTATAAGTAACATAACATAAGATATAATACGTACTCCACAGTTGTTGTGGCCCCACGCATTATAATAACATAACATAAATATAATACGTACTCCACAGTTGTTGTGGCCCCACGCATTATAAGTAACATAACATAAATATAATACGTACTCCACAGTTGTTGTGGCCCCACGCATTATAAGTAACATAAATATAATACGTACTCCACAGTTGTTGTGGCCCCACGCATTATAAGTAACATAACATAAATATAATACGTACTCCACAGTTGTTGTGGCCCCACGCATTATAAATAACATAACATAAATATAATACGTACTCCACAGTTGTTGTGGCCCCACGCATTATAAGTAACATAACATAAATATAATACGTACTCCACAGTTGTTGTGGCCCCACGATTATCATAACATAACATAATATAATACGTACTCCACAGTTGTTGTGGCCCCACGCATTATCAAGTAACATAAATATAATACGTACTCCACAGTTGTTGTGGCCCCACGCATTATAAGTAACATAAATATAATACGTACTCCACAGTTGTTGTGGCCCCACGCATTATAAATAACATAAAATATAATACGTACTCCACAGTTGTTGTGGCCCCACGTATTATACGTATCATAACATATCTTATCTTTTTTAATGCATGAGATATTAATTAATATCATATACTTTTCTAACATGGCGTATACTTGTAAATGGCACAATATGATTTAATCATAACATTTCATGGCATACTTAACATGGCATACTTATAACATACATCATTGTATGACAGAAAAGATTATGTAACAGATAATTATTCATGAGAGATTAAATCATTCGTAGCAGATAAACATGTAATGACATAGCATGACATGGCATATACGATAACATACATACATAAATTGTAGTTCTCTTACACATCACACATACACAATAAACTGATAGTAAGTTAGAGGCTAACTTACCTCGATCGTCGCGTTCTATGAGAATAGAGCGCGAGACACGAGGAACTGCACAACAGCTGGAAGAGGAACACTCAAGTCCTTAAGATTTTCACTTCTGAACTCAATTGCCATATTGTAAGCACTTGCAACACCACGGCCAACTTGAGGTTTCACTATACTCGGAAGAGATAAATTGACTTCAGAAAGCCTTTGCACTAAAACAAGTTCATTAAAATTATCAATAACAACCAAACAAACAACTCATTTCTCAATCCATATACTCTTAGCCATAGTCAACCACAAGATGACACCAGTCATCCCGGACTATAATCCATATCATCACTGCTTCGGGACACTGTCATACAGTTTCCCAACATTACACCATACGCTCCACACTTCTCTGCTACGCCATTCAACCCTTCGTGACACGCCATCCGATGTATCACGACTTAGTACAGAGTACACTCACGTTAACTCTCTTCCATTCACACTACAAAACCCATCACTGCGATACACGTCTCACGGTGCATCGCTACGCGACACGGAGTACGCGCTACGCGTACTTCCTTCGCTACAACACTCATCAACACGATGCACATCACACGATGCATCGCCATACCACACGGAGTACACTACATGCGTACTCCCTTCCTTCTACGACCCACATCACTACAGTGCACGTCGCGCGGCGCGTCGCTGCATTACACAGAATACGCCACACGCGTATTCTCTTCACACAACCCGCCGTATCACATCTACGGCATCCATCTCACGCCTATACTTCACAGCACAGTCCACAAAATACACAATCAAACTCAACACTTCACAACCACACTTCGCTTCACAACTACGCAACGAATTCCACAAATACAACTACACAATCCACAAACCAACCAACTATTTTAAACGTAAAATAATAGAGATAGAAGGTTATACCATCGACGGGATAACCCGTGCGTCGCTCGTTGTTCGTCACGAACATGCATCGGAGGAACGTACGTGGCGGCGTACGGTGGCTGTCCACCACATAAAGTGGTAGTTTGGGCTTGAGAAAGGCTAGGCGTGGTCTTGGAAGACTCATGATTTTACAGCTGTCGGTGAAGAACAAAATACGTGATTTACGGAAAAGATAAACTATACGCGTGATTCCAGATGAGGGTAAAGACAAGAGAGATGTGATTGCTGTCGGGAAATAATCCAAAACTGATAATTTTAGCGGGCTGTTACACTGAGCCCGAGGATGCGGCTCCGCCGGAGATCTGAGTTGGAGTTCATGCTTTATGTTTGGTTTGAAACAATATTTATATCATGTAATATTTTATTATGTACCTTTGAACCGTTTTGTATTTTATTTAAGAAAAAATTCTGGTACTTAATTTTATGACTTTGCTATCCGCTGCGTATTTTCCTTGTGCACATGTGTCGCTTGCACACACTTGGCACTCGTCGATAGGATGGTGACCCGGGTTGTCACCATCCGGACGTCTCGAATTCCCCGTGTTGGCACGTGGGGATTTGGGGGCGTCACAATTTTGGTGACTTTAGTTTTATGATTTAAAGCATGTTTGATCTTATGATGATGTTATGAGTATGTTAGAAGTAAGATTTGATTTTTGGAATCCTTGGAGATGTTTTGATTTAGGGTCAAAGCTTGTGATTGGATCTTTTTACAAAAAAGTTTGGTGTTGATTATTAGCTTTTTCTAAATGGATATTTTAAGTATGGTTTTAAACTTAGGATTGGAAGATGTTTGTTGCAAAATTTTGATTTAAGCATGAGTTTTGAAGTTGAGAAGAATTGCAATAAAAATCAAGAGAAATGGCCTATGAATGTTTCGGCCATAGTGTGTTTTGAATAGTTGTGATTTGTTTTAAATTTTTCTAAGTTGGTATTTGAGTTTAGGACAAAATTTTCATGAGGAATGTAAATTTTGAAAATTTTTGGAGTTAGGATGTGAAATCCTTAAGTTAGGGGTAAAATGGTCATTTTCTCACATTTAGAGGGTAAAATGGTAATTTTACTCTAAGTTAGCTTGTTTGCATGTTTCTAATTGTTAGTAATTAAATTTCTAACTTTTAGAATACCCTCTTACAGTTCCTCGTGTTTCGTGCTTTATTCTTGTAGAACACGACTATCGAGGTAAGTTAGCTTCTAACTTACTATCAGCTTACTGTATATGTATGATGGGTAATGGAACTACAATTTATGTGTGTATATTATCATATATGCCATGCAATGCTACGTCATTACATGTTTATCTATTATGTATGACTTATTCTATCACGAATATTTATCTGTTACACAATCTATTCTATCATATATTGCTATATGTTATAAGTATGTCATGTTAAGTATGCCATATGTTACATGTATGTCATATCATGTAATATTCACCGTTGCAAGTATGTCATGTTAAGTAAAGAAGTCAGATCAAGTTTATGTTAAGTCAAGTTTCAGATCACGTTCATGCTAAGTTATTTATGTCAATCACAACCCTAAGTGTTAGGATGGGTAATATCTTAGTGGAACTCCTTTGTTCACGTTGGAGTGTCTAAATAGGTATAAAATTCCCTGAGTTGATGAAATATAGTCAACAAGTTGTGAATGGGGCCTAACTAGCTGGTCACCGAAGCGAGCCAGGCACTAACGCCGATGGAGCCATATTTTATTTTTACGTGTGTCCACAGCAAGTGTGGCACAAACGATTCATGGGGCTACAACAACTGTGGAGCATACACTACGTGAGACACAGCAATTGTGACACGTAGAATACGTTGGGCCACAACAACTGTGGAGTACGTATTAACGCACTCACAGCTGGAGTAGATACCTGTGTTGTGATGCGATAATCGGCAGGGACACACGGCTTAAGGGGACCCGTGTAGCACCTATATGGTCATATTATTAATTAAGTCAATTGAACAAGTGTCCAAGTTTATGTCAAGAAGTTAAGAATAAGCAATCATGGTTAACCTCATGAGATAAGAATAAGTTTTAGATCAAGTTTATGTTATGTTATGTTCATGTTCACGTTAAGTTTCAAGTTCATGTTCATATCATGTTATGTTCACGTTTATGTTTTGTTCAAGCTCACGTTCATGTTATATTATGTTCATGTTCACGTTATGTTTCAAGTTCACGTTCATGTCATGTTATATTCACATACATATTATGTTCAAGTTCACGTTCATATTATGTTATGTTCATGCTTACATTATGCCTCAAGCTGAAGTTTATGTCATGTTATGCTCGGGTTTATATTAAATTCAAGTTCATGTTTATGTTATGTATATTCACGTTCATGCTAGATTCAAGTCCATGTTATGTTTCAAGTTCACGTTCATGTTATGTTGCTAGCCCATGTCATATTTTAACTTCAAATTCATGTCATGTCAAGTCAAGTTCAGTTCACGTTTCAGTTCAGGTTATGTCAGTTATGCCATGCTATATGTCAAGTTATGCTATGCTTACTTACGACTTTAATTATGCATTTATGCTTTTACTGCCATGCATTCATAATTAACCTGTGTCAGAGTTTTCTGTTAACTTACTGAGATTTGTAATCAAATCTCCCCGTGGTAGTCCCAACTACCATTCCCCCCGAATGGTAGGCGATGTATTAGGATCAGAGCAGGGAGCGAACTTTGATACACTGAAGAAGGTGGACTAGATGCCGCAGACACAAGCGGAGCTTACAGCTTCCATAGTTAGTTTTTGGACAGTTTTCTGGCCTCGTTAGTCGAGTTACTCGACGAACTTCCTCAATAATGTATTTTTGTAATGTAAATATGGAGTCTGGTCTCCCATGTTTTTGAGGTTATAGTCTTCTAAGACTCGTACTGAAATCGTGGATGTTTATTTTGTTAAGTATGCTTGGATTACGATTTAACTATTTGGGATATTGTACGTTTGGTGCATAGTATTGCTAAAAAAAAAATTTATCCGCTGCGAATATTACATAATGCTAGATGCATGTTAGGAACATTGCATCTTATATGTCATGAACGGGGGCAGGTAACCATGTGTTGCATGTCCTGACACTTCAAATGTCCATTTAATCCCAAGCGGAATCTGTGGGCATCACAATTCTGACCGACATAATCATGCGTGTGACGCCCCCAACTCCCACGTATAGCCACATGGAAATCGAGACGTCGGGATGATGACAACACGGGTCACACATCCCATCGCCAAGTGCCAAAAGTGTGTGCAAGCGACAAATGTGCCCGAAGAAACACGAAGCGGATAGCAAAGACATATAACTAAGTACCAGGATTTTTGTTTAATTACAAACCAGCTTAAAACAAGCGTAAATAAAACATTACATGTTCAACATCATCTTAAATCCAAATACATACTAATAAAAACATCGATGAATATAATATATAAAAAGGGTCATCCAAGCTACTCCTCTGGCGGAGCCGCCTCCTCGGGCTCAGCCTCCTCCTCATCAAGATCTGCATCAAAATCTACGGTGCCAAAAATGGTACCGCAGGTAAGTAAAATCCAAACAACGCAAGATAAAAACGTATTAAAACCAAAACAAAATGCATGAAGTATGCCCAATGCACATGTCCCAAAAACATATTTTTTCCACGCACGCCAAAAGTCCCATTTGGCCCAAAACATTTTCTTTAAATCATACCTCGTCATTATCTCACATAATGGCCCAAAACCAATCTTAAAACCATTTTCCATTTTTCCTTAATCGAATGCACCATGACCTCCCCTAGGGGTCATCCGCAAGCCTTGGCTTCATAACAAGCGATGCCCGGTTCTGCGCCCTGCGCGTACGTAGCCAAGCATTCTCTAGACGAGCGATGTCTAGTTCCGCGCCCCATGCGTTCGTAGCCAAACATCCTCTAACCCCAACCAGCAGAGGGGCCATGGAGTCGGTGAGTAGGACGATGCCCGGTTCCGCGCCCGGCGCGTATGTAGCCAAGCACCCCCTAGTCCCTCTCCCGTCATCGCCTAGCGACAACTCATGAGACGTCACTCAGTATATTAGGCTCCCGAGTGACCAGAGGAGCTCCACCGAGATAATAACCCATCCCGGCTTGGGCTCGTGAGACACACGCACCCAAAGACCATTTAACTCATGAGAAACCCATTTTCAATAAAATGCACATGATCATGTATGCTCAATGCCATGCAATTAACATCACATAAAATAACCAACACATCCCGAACATCACACACAACCAAACAAACAGCTCCGTCCTCAATCCATCGGACCCCCGAACTCCTCGGACTTAGTCCGGAATCAACAAACCAACCAGATGACAAAATAAATTATTGTAAAGGCAATAATACATTTAAATCTAAAACAAAGTTTGGGAAAATACTTACAGCGCTAAATATGATTTTTAGAAGGTTCGGCGCGCAGCAAACGGTGAGCAGAAAGCAACGTAATAGTGCAAATGCACTGTAGCCGTGGGTCGCAAAATATCCACTTTTGAACGGGGACAAACCAAGACACCAAATTGATAGGGAATGGTCTAGGGATGTTTATGAAGCTAGTGGAAGAGAGCTTTGGCCGTGGGTGGCGGCGAAAACGCCGGTTGAAATCAAAAACGGGTAAATCGGAGTTGAGCTCGTGGGAGCTGCTCCGGTGACCGATCGAGGCCGAGGATGGGTGGGTTAGGTCGGCAAGAGGTAGGGGAAGAAGTGGTGAAGAGATGGTGGCTGGAGGTGGAGCGACGGCGCCGGAAACGGCTCAAAACCGTGCGGCTTAGATGGATTTTTCTGGCTAAACGGCGACACGGATGGAGGAGATTTTCGGTGGAGGTGTTCACCGGCCGGAGGGGGTTCTTTTGGTGGGGGTGGTGATGGCCACGCTGGCTGGACGGCAGTGGGCTAGAGCTGGTGCTGGACGGCGACGGAAATGAAGAGAGAGAGAGAGAGAGTTCGAGCGTGCTGGGCGTACGCGGGGAAAGAAGGAAAAAAAAGAAGAAGAAAAGAAAGAAAAAAGGAAAAAGAAGAAAAGGAAGAGAGAGGAAAAAGAAAAAGAAAAGAAAAGAAAAGAAAAGAAAAGAGGGAGAAAGAAAATGAGGTCCAATCCTCACTTCTGGAGTCCAACGACTGATCCAAAGAAGATAACTTTAAAAGCAATAAAACCAAGAAAATATTTTAAACACGTCGCAAAACTAAAATATATTAAATAACTAGTGAAAATAAATTAAACAACAATTTTAAACTCAACAGCGAATAAAATCCAATTAAAATCCGATTATATAAAATACAAGCACTATAATATTAATTAAATTAAAATATTCCTTCAGTGAAAATACACGTAAAAACGGGGTGTCACAATGCGTCCCAACCTTAGACAACTTACCCATTACTACCTTCACGTATCCTAGCCCATACTAAATCCTTATTCCCATCCAGGCAGGCTACAAGACTTTAAGCCAACTTTGGAGCAAAAACACCATGTAACCATGCTGAGGACATATTATCCATTATATATGGTGAACCTGTTCGGCACACGTGTCTTGCCAGAGGCACATTTACCTTACTCCTTTTATCACCTAAGACCAACTTATAATTCCAATGAACGCATGCTTGTATAAACAAGCTCCATACTCCGATATCAACTTGCTCAGACCCGGTCGATAGGACTCTTCCTACTTCTCGGCCTTGTACAAGTTCATCCCAACATTTGATAGGAGAGGACTGCATCCCTAATTGCACCTCTAACACATCACGTAGCTTGAGACAAATCCCAGGTTACAGAACGACGCCCTTCATGCTTCCGCTGCACTCACTGATACTTTTCCACCACTTCATACATACTCTTAGCCATAAGTCAATCACATGGTGACACCAGTCACCTTGGAGTACAGGCCACATCACCATAGCTTTGGGACATTGTTACATAGTCCTGACACGGCTCACACACCCTACACTTCTCAGCTACGCCATCTAACCCTTCGTGACATGCTGTTCGGTGTATCATGACATAGCACAGAGTACACTCATGTGAACTCTCTTTCATCCACACTACGACACACATCACTACGATACACGCGTCACGATACATCGCTACACAACATGGAGTATGCACCATGCGTACTCCCTTTGCTACATCACTTATCATCATGACGCACATCACACGGTACATTGCTACACAACACAGAGCACACGCCACATGTACTCTCTTCATTCTACGCCACACATCACTATAGCGCATGTCAGACAGTGTGTCACTGCACTACATGGAGTACTCTCCACACGTACTCCCTTCGCAGACACCGTACTACAACTACGGCATACACCTCATGCCCATACTTCATAACACAGTCCACAACACTGCATGATTATGCCCAACACTTCGTCACACAGCCATACTCCACTTCACAACTACACAGCGAACTCCACAATACTAGTAGCACAATCCACAACCTATCAACTAACTAACATATATCATAAATAGCGAGAGATAGAGGGTTATACGTGGCGATTACCTCCGCATAAAGTGGCTGTTTGGGCTATTGAAAGTGGCTACGGGTGGATCTGAGTGGGGAAGGGTTTGATCATGGTCCTAGAGAGGTGACATCATGGCGGTGCCGAGGTGGCACATAGAGGAGGCACGGTGGTCCGTGGAGAAGATTTAGGCCGTGTATGTCTAAACTAGAAAATGGAGAGAGAGAGAGCTGATAAATGGTCAATTATGCAGAATTAATACTCTTAAATATCTTGAGTTAAAAGAGCTTTACGAATTAAAATAAGAGTATTAATTAGATAATATGACTTAACCTTATTTGGCATGTAAAATGATTTTTTTTCTTGTCCTTAATTTAATTCAAATGGGCTCATGTAACTTATAATGTCTTAGGATTTATCCAGTCTAACAAGAAATTATCACAAGAAGGCCACTTACAAGAGCTGAAGTTGAAGCCCATGAAGATGAAAAAAATAAAAATAAAATCAAGCTGCACCCTTAAGTCTGGAGAGAAACCTAAGACGTAAAAAGACAAAAAACATAAAAAAAAATGAAGGCCAGCTGTCTCTAAGGTCTCCCCTTCCAGACGTAGCTGCCCAAAATGCAAAAGAAAAAAATAAAACAATCCTCTGCTATGCGTGATACTTTGCTGCCTGTCTCCTGCATTTTTTGCTCTGCACTAAGGTGGTTTGCTTCACGCCTGCCAGCTTCATCCGTAGCTCCCTGGGACCACAGCCTCCTCTAGCTGCAGCATATACGTCCAGTGCACCTTTGATTTCTTTTTCTTTTTTTTTTCATCTTCATGGGCTTCAACTTCAGCTCTTGTAAGTGGCCTTCTTGTGATAATTTCTTCTTAGACTTGATAAATCCTAAGACATTATAAGTTACATGAGCCCATTTGAATTAAATTAAGGACAAGAAAAAAAATCATTTTACATGCCAAATAAGGTTAAGTCATATTATCTAATTAATACTCTTATTTTAACTCATAAATCTCTTTTAACTCAAGACATTTAAGAGTATTAATTCCGCATAATTGACCATTTATCGCACCCCCCAACTGACTTTTGGCTAGTCTCTAGCAAATAAAGTGAATGAATTCATGCAAAGGTGAGATTACCAACTACAATTTCCGAGAATCACATGCTATGAAATAGACTTGTTGAGTTTAAGAACATTGGAGATAGATTAATCTGAATTTCAATCAACTAAAAGATTTATACACCATTTAGTTAGTCAACCAAGGGAATTACATGTAACAAAGCTTGCTTTTTTTTCGAGTGCATGGGAATGGGGTTAGAATTCCAAGATCAACTACCAAGAGACATTAACAGTTTCAATCACAACAGCTAATCTGAGAAAACCACATAGTCTTACTCTAACTCAAAACCATTGTAGTGGCAGCTTTCAAGCTATTACACTTTGAAAGGCACCTACTTTCTTATTTAGTAAGGACCCCGGTAATAGGCAGCCTTTTCCAATACACCAATGTAATTTTTTTTTTAAATCCCTGGCTTGTCCCTTTTCTCATTTAATTCATTTCAAATTTCTTCCTAAACCATTAGGATATGGTTCATTAGAGTCTCAAACAACCGACGTGTAAATCAACAAACAATGACTCAATGTAGTCTTTCTAGGCATTCCGGGTATGTGTTGTGTGTGTTTTAGCAAAACTTTTAACATCTTTCCCTTGGTTTAACAACTAAATAAAGTGGATAAGTCACTCTTTTGATATGTACTCATATTTGCACTACATTCCACATGTTTCATGACCTCACCAAATCATTTTTCAGTTCACATTTCAGCATGCAAAATTCAAGAATAGGAAATCTAATCTGCTTTGAACTCACTACCAGCACTCCCCCAAGGTGAACCAACATATGTGTAAGGCATGCAAATAGAAAAATAAATTATCTTCCACCCCACAACTAGATTGTAACATTGTCCTCAATGATGCAAGAGAAATGAAGGAATTTACACAAAGAGAGAAGTTAAGGGGCAAAGCAACTAAAAGAAGAACCAAATATTCAAAGAAAAATTGAAGGAAAGAGGAAAAGGAAGTACCTGGACAGCTTTGAAAGGAATGCAGCTAAAATAAAAATAAAAACTAAAGAACAAAAGAAAACAATGAAAAGAAATGGATAGATCAAGAACCATCAATTAGGATCAAGCAAATGTAGAGTAGATTCCTTAGGTGCAAAGTTAGAAATAAAAGGCTTGAGCCTTTGACCATTAACCTTAAAAATGTTACCTTTGAGAGGATTCATTATCTCTATAGCACCATGGGGAAAAATAGTTTGTACCACATAAGGCCCACTCCACCGAGACCTTAACTTACCAGGGAACAAGTGAAACTAAGAGTTGTACAATAACACTTGTTGATTAGGCTCAAAAGTCTTACATTGGATGTGTTTGTCATGGAAGTTCTTCATTCTTTCTTTGGACAACTTAGAGTTGTTGTTGGCATCCATCCTCAACTCATCCAACTCAAACAGTTGCAATTTTCTCACACAACCAGCTTCATCAATGTTAAAATTACATTACTTAATGGCCCAATACACTCTATGTTCCAACTCTACAGGAAAATGACAAGCCTTGCCATACACTAGTCTATATGGAGACATGCCCAAAATGGTTTTAAAGGTTGTTCTATGAGCCCACAAGGCATTAGACAATCTCAATGACCAATCCTTCCTGTTTGGGCTAACTGTTTTTTCAAGGATGTTTTTAATTTCCCTATTTGCTAGTTCAGCTTGTCCATTGGTTTGAGGATGATAGGGAGTAGAGATTTTGTGATGGATACCATACTTCTTCATTAAGGCCGAGAAACGCTTGTTACAAAAATGGGTGCCATTATCACTGATTATGGCTTTAGGCATGCCAAACCTTGCAAAAATGTTTTCTTTCAAAAATTCTAAAACAACTTGATGATCATTAGATTTGCAAGGGGCTGCCTCAACCCACTTAGAAACATAGTCAACAGCAAGCAAAATGTATAAATAGGCATAATAAGAAGGAAATGGTCCCATAAAATCTATCCCTCAACAATCAAAAATTTCAATCACTAGTATGGGTGGGTTGCATAGGCATCATATTTCTCCTAGTGATTCCTCCTAATTTTTGACAAGGTTCACAAGTTTTACAAAAACTAAAGACATCCTTGAACATAGTTGGCCAATAAAATCCACTTTGAAGAATTTTGGCCACTGTTTTGTGGGCTGAAAAGTGCCCACCACAAGCTTCCGCATGGCAAAAATTTAAAACACCCGAAATTTCATTATTGGGCACACACTTCCTAATGATTTGATCTGAACAATACTTGGAAAGGTAAGGATCATCGTAAAAGAAATACTTAGCTTCAGCCTTCAACCTTTTGATGTCTTGAGCATTCCAATGAGGTGGAGTCTTTCCTGTAACCAAGAAATTTACAAGGTCAACATACCATGGTAAAGTCTCAACTGAAAATAACTGTTCATCAGGAAAAGAATCAGAAATTAAAGGAAACTCCTCAGAAACTTCAGGTGTAAGGCGGGAAAGATGATCCGCCACCACATTTTCTACTCCTTTCTTGTCTTTTATTGTGAGATCAAATTCTTGCAATAGGAGTATCCATCTTACCAATCTCGGCTTGGTGTCTTCTTTTGACAATAAAAATTTCAAAGCTGCATGATTATTGAATATTATGATAGGTGAACCAAGGAGATATGATCTAAACTTATCCAATGCAAAGACTATGGCTAGTAATTCTTTTATGTGGTAGAATAACTCTTTTGGGTAGCATTCAAAGTCTTACTAGCATAGTATATGACATATGGCAGCTTATCTCTTCGCTGTCCAAGTGCAGCACCCACAGCAAAGTCACTTGCATCACACATTAATTCAAAAGGAAGTGACCAATCAGGGGGCCGAAGGATAGGTGCCGTGGTGAGAAATGTTTTCAGCTGATCAAAGCAATTTTGACACTCTTTAGTCCATTCAAACTTGACATCATGCATTAAAAGTTGACAAAGAGGTTTAGAGATGAAGCTAAAATTCCTTATAAACCTTCTATAAAAACCGGCATGCCCTAAAAAAGATCTAACACCTTTCACATTTTTAGGCGCAGGAAAATTTGAAATCAAGTCTATCTTAGCTTTATCTACCTCTATGCCCTGAGGTGATACAATATTCCCCAAAACTATCCCTTGTCTTACCATGAAGTGGCATTTTTTCCAATTTAATATCAATTGTTTTTCTTCATATCTTTTCAATACAACTTGTAAATTAGACAAATATGCATCAAATGTTTTCCCAAAAACTGAAAAATCATCCATGAAAACCTCTACAATGTGTGACGCCCCCAGATTCCGCTTGGGATCGAACGGACATCTGAAGCGTCAGGACATGCAACATAACATGAATGTGAACTTGAAATATAACATGGACTTGAAACATAGCATGAACGTGAACATGCATAACATAAATATGAACTTGAACTTAACATAAACCTGAGCATAACATGACATAAACGTGAACTTAAGACATAATGTGAACGTGAACATAACATAACATGAATGTGAACTTGAAAATAACATGTACGTGAATATAACATGACAGAATCGTGAGCTTGAAACATAACGTGAACATGAACATAACATAACATGAACGTGAGCTTGAACATATCATAAACGTGAACATAACATGATATGAACATGAACTTAAAACTTAACGTGAATATGAACATAACATGTACGTGAGCATAACATAACATAACATAACATGAACTTGATCTGAAACTTGACTTAGCATGCACTTGATCTGAAACTTGACTTAACATAAACTTGGAATCTTGCTTCTTTACTTAACATGAACTTGGACTTGAATTCTGACAATCAAAAATGATTCCGCCAGTCGTTTCGTCAGAAATAGTGAACAATCAGAATGATTCCACCCAACATATTCCATCAGAGATACTCAGACAATCAGAATAATTCCATCATGAGTATTTTAAAACAAGTACCCTAGCAATCAGAATGATTACACCAGGAGTACCTAATAATACTATGACAATCAAAATGATTCCATCATGAGTATCTTAAAACAAGTACCCTAGCAATCAGAATGATTACACCAGGAGTACCTAGTAATACTCTGATAATCAGAATGATTCCATCACGAGTATTTTAAAATACGTACCCTAGCAATCAGAATGATTACACCAGGAGTACCTAGTAATACTCTGACAATCATAATGATTCCACCATCACGAGTATTTTAATTAAAATACCCTAATAATCAGAATGATTACGCTAGGAGTATCTGCATAACTGAATTTGAACGGCACCCTGACAATCAAAATGATTTCACCAAAAGTACCTCGTGTGAATTACAAGTGGAGATGCTCGGACAATCATAATGATTACATCATGAGTATGCTGGACATAACTGACTTAAACGTAACTTGAAAGACATGACTTACTTGAGATGGAAACACTTCGTAACATGACTGAACATATAACAGATGTCATACTTGACGTAACATACTTGCAACATTGAATATTATATGATATGACATACATGTAACATATGGCATACTTAACTTAGCATACTTATAACATACAACATTACATGACAGAATAGATTGTGTAACAGATAAATATTCATGAAAGAATAAATCGTGCGTAACAGATAAACATGTAATGACATGGCATGGCATGGCACATATGATAACATAGATACATAAATTGTAGTTCCCTTACTCATCATACATACACAGTAAACTGATAGTAAATTAGAAGCTAACTTACCTCGATCGTTGCGTTCTACGAGAATAAAGTGTGAAACACGAGGAACTCTAAGAGGTCATTCTAAAAGTTAAAAATTTAAGTACTAACAATTAGAAACATAAAAAGAAGCTAACTTAAGGTAAAATTACCATTTTACCCTCTATATGTGGGAAAATGACCATTTTTCCCCTAACTTAAGGATTTCACATCTTAACTCTAAAAATTTCTAAAATTTACATTCCTCATGTAAATTTTGTCCTAAACTCAAATAACAACTCAGAAAAATTTAAAAGAAATCATAACCATGAAAAACACACTATGGCCGAAACATCCATAGGCCATTTCTCTTAATTTTTGTTGCAATTCTTTCCAACTTCAAAACTCATGCTTAAACCAAAATTTTTGCAACAAAGATCTTCCTATCATAAGTTTAAAACCATACTTAAAACATCCATTTAGAAAAAGCTAATAATCAATACCAAACTTTTTGTAAAAAGATCCAAAAACTTAATCACAAGCTTTGACCCTAAATCAAAACATATCCAAGAATTCCAAAAATCAAATCTTACTTCTAACATATTCATAACATCATCCTAACATCAACCATGTTTTAAATCATCAAACTAAAGTCACCAAAATCACAAAATGACACTTGGAGTTTTTGGTTTTACACTTAGGCCAAAAATAGAAACTTTTTCCTCAACTAGTTTTGATAAATCTCTTGATCAATGGCTTAAGAAGGTGAGATCTTCGAAATAAAGCATCACATGGTTTAAGAATGTGTCTTAAAGAATATCTAAAATCACATGGCTAAAAATCAATAAAGCATAGATCTAACCCAAACACATTAAATCTTAGGCCTAATCGGAATCCTCTTGCATAGAAAAATAATATCTTTGAAAATAATACTAAATATCTTCAAAATAACATCCTAACATGAAAATAAGAAACTTAGGATCATCATACAAAAATATCAAAGCCTTTAGAGTAAGATCAAACCTCAAAATATTCAAACTTTCTCCAAATAAAAATTGTTTTGCCACTTCCAGTTTTCAAGTTTTTAGATCTAAGAAAATCTATCATCAAAAGCTTTATTTGTGACACCCCCGTTTTTAAGTGTATTTTCACTGAAGGAATATTTTAAATTAATTAAAATAATAGTTCTTTTATTTTAAATTATCAGATTTTAATTTCTGTTGAGTTTAAATTGTTGTTTATTTTATTTTAGCCTGTTTTTGGATTTAAAATTAAATAGTTAGATTTTACTAGTTATTTATTATATATTAGCTTTAAGTTGTGTTTAATATATTTAATTGGTTTTTAATTTATTTGATGTGTTTAATTTATTTTAATCGTTTTACGGTTTTTAATATCGTTTTCAGCGGATCTGTTTTGGATTCCGGAGTGAGGATTGGACCTCATTTATTTTCTTTTCTCTTTTTCTTTTTCCCTTTTCCTTTTTCTTTTTCTCCTTTTCTTTACTTTCTTTCTTTTCTTCTTCTTCTTCCCCGTTTTTCTTCTCTCCCGCGTGCTCTCCCTTCCATTTCTCCTTACCGTCGCCGCCCCTTTGACCGGCCATTTCTCCTTACCGTCGCCGCCCCTTTGACCGGCCATTTCTCCGCCGTCCGGTGGAGGTGTCGTACACCACCCCCGCCATTCTCTTCCCCTCCCACCAGAGTACATCCCCACCAATTTTCAGAGCAATCGGACCAGCCGTTAGCTTCCACGAGCCCCTGGAAGTTGTTGCCCCTACTCTGTTTTTCACCCCTGTCACCGGATTCTTTCTCCGCCCAGAACCGCCGCTCGTCGGCGACGTGGCCTACACCACCCACCCAGATTTCTTCCCCTCTCACCGGTGAACATCCCCACCAAGTTTCACCTCCATCCGAGCCACCGTTAGCCACCACGAGCTCCTCCAAGCCGCACGGTTTTTCACCGTTTCCGGCGCCGTCGCACCACCTCCGGCCACCATCACTTCACAGCTTCTTCCCCTACCTCTTGCCGTCCTAACCCACCTATTTTCGGCCCCGATCTGTTGCCGGAGCAGGTCGCACGAGCTTAACTCCGATCAGCCCCTTTTTGCACTTCCACCGCCGTTTCCACCGCCACCCACGGCCAAAGCTCACTTCCTTTGGCTTCATAAATATCTCAAGGCCATTCCCTATCAATTTCGTGTCTTGGTTTGTCACCGTTCAAAAATGGGTAATTTATTACCCACGGCCACAGTGTAAAATACACTGTTATGTTGCTTTTCCTCCGCCGTTTGCAACGCCGCGAGCTTTCAAAAAATACCATATAGCGCTGTAAGTATTTTCCAAACTCTACTTTTAGATTTAAATATATTTTGCTCTTTCAATAATTTATCTAGTTGGTTGGTTGATTCCGGACTGAGTCCGAGGAGTTCGGGGGTTGGATGGATTGAGGACGGAGTTGCTTGGTTTGTTGATTTATGGTTGGTTGGTTGTGTTGTGCATTGAGATTGCATTTACATGGTGCATGCACGTGCATTTTATTTAAATTGGAGAAAATCATGTTTATTGGCGTAAATGGATTTCCGAGTGCGTGTGTACCACGACCCCAAGCCGGGATGGGATATTATCTCGGTGGAGCTCCTCTGGTCACTCGGGAGCGTAATGTACTGAGTGACGTCCCCTGAGTGAGGCTTGGCTACGAACGCACCGGGCGTGGAACTGAGCGACAACGGGAGCGGGGGCTAGGGGATGCTTGGCTACGAACACGCCGGGCGTGGAACTGGGCATCGCTCTATGCACCGACTCCGTGACCCTTCGCTGGCGAGGGCTTGAGGATGTTTGGCTACCAACACGCGGGGCGTGGAACTGAACATCGCTCATCTAGAGGATGCTTGGCTATGAATGCGCAGGGCGCGGAACTGGGCATCGCTCGTTTATGTGTCATACGCGTGGTGGATTCCCGCGGTGTGGCACAGGAGCCAGGGTGTGCGGATGACCCCTAGGGGAGGTCATGGTGCATACAGTTTGTTTGGAAAGATTATGTTATGGGCCAAATGGACTTTTGGCGTGGTATTTGGAAAGAATATGTTTTTGGGCCAAATGAGATTTTTGGCGTGCGTGGAAAAAATACGGTTTTATGGGTTTGGTGCATTGGCAATTATTCATGCATATTGTTTGAGTTCTATATGTTTTTATCTAGTGGTTTTTGGATTTTACTTACCTGCGGCACCATTTTTGGTACCGTAGATTTTGGTGCAGGGATCGAGGAGGAGGAGGAGGTTGAGCCCGAGCATACGGCTCCGCCGGAGTTTTGAGTTGGAGTTTATGCTATGGAGTTGGCTTTAAAACAATATTTGCATTTGTAATATTTTATTATGTATGTTTTGAACCGCTTTGTATTTTAATTAAGAAAATTTTGGTACTTAGTATATGTCTTTGCTATCCGCTGCGTATTTCTTCGTGCACATTTGTCGCTTGCACACACTTGGCACTCATCGATAGGGTGGTGACCCGGGTTGTCACCATCCGGACGTCTCGATTTCCCCGTGTCCATACGTGGGGATTTGGGGGCGTCACATTATTCATGCAACAAAACCTCAATGCAAACTCTCAAACACATGCTAAGAACACTCCATGAAATTTTCGGACCAAGATATGTCCATTAGCCTGGTCAAAAACTCCAAGACATAACATACTCTCCAGATTCACGCCCAATATGACCTTTCCATGGTTAAAAATACTTTGTACCGACCAATGACTATGGAATGATATGAATAATATATCTACGGAAACTATACTCAAAGAGAAACAACTTTTATGAAAGAATCATCGTGTGAAAATACTTAAAAATGGTCGAAAAGCTCCACACAAAAAGACCCAGAAATTTGCCTGAGAGAACTCTTTTGGGTTTGTCTCTAAGAACGGGGTGAAGAAGTGATGAAAGGGAAGTAAGTGTGTCTTGCACGACTCAAGACTTCTGTAGGGGGAAGATATGGACTTGAATGACCATTGATTACTGTTTGAGCTGAAAAATTGCATATTTTAGCTATTTAAAACCAATTCATTTAAACTGTTTCGTGACATTATTATTGGTTTTAGATGGAAAAATAGTTAATAAGCATAAATTCGAGTTGTGATTTTTAATTGATTAATATCATGTTTATGCTTAATTTTATAACTATGATTTAATTGAAAAATATTTCCTCACATATATAATATATTTTTAATAATCTATTTTCTCTTTAATTTATTTCGAGTGTATTTTTATTTCTTTATTTTCAGCTTAAATAAAATTCACGATATCATCAAAAGCGCATGCTCAAAGCCGAAAGAAGGAATGTAGATCTTGGCGAGAAGGAACCACGGAGAGGCACGCTTGCAATGTAAAGCCACGCGAAAAAATAAAGCTGCAGGTTTTACTTAAACTCAGGCTGAAGGAGAGCTGAGAAGCTGCTGGTTTTACGTAAACTCTGGCTGAAGGAGAAAACTACTGATACGCAAGAACTGGGTTCTCTGTTTTCGGAGAAAGAAACAGAGTAGCTGCGGAACCAGGACTTCTTGGCTTGGACGGACTGAAACAGATTTATTTTCGGGTGAGAAAGGGATGACGTTCAGAGTTTACGGGAGAGTAGCTGCTGGTCTTTGAAGGTGAAGAGAGAAGGGAGAGCTAGTGAGTAAAGGTTTCCGTTCATTTTACGTTGGAGCTTTACGGAAGGAAGATTTTTTTCTTTACGGAAAGAAATCTATATTTGTTCGGATGTTTTTTTTTCCGTTTGGGAAGCAAATGGACTACTTGGACAAGAGGTGGAGAGCTTGATTCATTTTCCCGGGACAACACTTGAAGCAAACGGATAGACTTGGACGCTGAGGAGAGTTGCGTCTGGAAAGGGGTTTTTGTTTTTTTACGAAAAGGACGGAGAGAGAAAGGGCTTCAGACAGACAGAGAGCAGGGGAGATATTTTTTGGAAAGTTTATCTGCTTGAGAAGCTGCAGTAGAAGACACCGAATAGAAGGGTAGTTCCGTTTGGACGTTCTGCAAAAGAAGACAGAAAAATATAGAGCTGGATGGAAAGAAAATCTGGAACGGAACCAGAGCTACGGACAGCAGCGGTAGGGGTGCTTTCGGTGAGCTAGTGGCAGCTATTTGTTTTTACATAGAAACAAAGAAGAGTAATTTACGGAAAGTGAGGAATGAAAAGAAAATACAAAAGAAAGAAAGGGAGAGAGGATGCTTGATTAAAGGGGAGTGTCGGCTGGATTAATGGGAGGTGGCTGAAAGTAAGGTGGATACGTGGAGATTGAGAGAAAATTCTGGGCTGGAAAGAGTCGGTCATTGAGTATTTAATTGAAGGGAATTGGCTGAATGGAGGGAAGGAGAAATTGAGAGAGGAGTAGGAGATGTGACTGGACGGATGGAATTGATTGGAATTGAAAAGAGAGAATCGGTTATAGAGAGGGAGACGTGAGGGAAGGAAATTGAAGAAAAGTGAGGATTAAATAGAGAGAGACGGGCTGGAGGAATTTCATTGGGTGGAGTTTTGTCTTGGTTAAAAAGTGAGAGTGGGACGTACGGTAGAGAGTGGGAGACGTGAGGGAAGGGTTTTGAGTTGAAGAGTCAATTGGCTAGGATTAATTTGATTGGAGGGAGTTGTGTACGTGGAAAGGAAGTGGGTGAGTGAAAGAAAGCAAGGTTGGTTTAATTTTTCTGGGAGCTTTAATTGCAGGAGAGTTGGTTGGTTTGAGGTTACGTGGGGAGTGATGAACGTGGAGGGAGTTTTTGCCCAGATTGCTGGTTTCATTTATATTTTCTACAGTTTAGCGACAGCGTGGGTTTTATTTTCTCGTCGTCAATTGGGTTCCAGATTTTATTGTTTTTAAGTTGTTTTCTAGTATTTTGTGTATTTTATTTTAATTTTGTAATGGAGAATATTTCTTTGATTTCTATAGTACTTGTGATGAATATGGTTGGCTAAATTTTCATACTAAGGTTAGAGGTGAAGTTTAATGATTTGAAAATTGCTTTCGGATCGGCGTCAAATTTATTTTGCAAGTTTGATCGATTGAAGGATTTTATTATTGGAAATTTTGATTATCTATATATTTAGCTTGATTCATTGTGATTTCTGAATACAGTGAATGCTTGAGAAATCCCTGTGATAGTTGAATAAATTTGTAAGCGTTTTAATCATCAATCGTTCATGCTCGATCATTCGTAACTATTTTTTTCTTGATCTTAAATGCTAAATCTTCCAATTAAACGGAATTATTATTCTAGTTTAATTGAAGTAATTTGATCGGAAACATTTTTTTTAAATTATTAAACGGATCCTCGAAATCTTAGTCTTTTCTCATATCAATACATTTTATCATTTTAGTTTTGTTTTGTCACGATAAAAATAATCATTTCTATAATCTCATTTTAGTTTCAATCACACATCTCTTTTAGTATTTTATTTTCATTTGTTTGAGAGAATTTTTCACATAAGTCAATCCCTGTGGATTCGATCCTGTAAGGTACTACAACACCTGTATACTTGCAGGTAAAACTGTACTAAATTTTGGTTCATTAATTTGAGTTAAAGTTTAGGCCCAACAATTGCAGGTAGCTATATGACATAAAGTGGAGAATAGAGAGGGGAAAGGATTGCCTGCAGAAGCTGTGAGGCATGGAGGTTGATGGGTGGGTTTCTCCATCTCATCAAGGTACTATTGGGTGTAGCCAAGGGCAGTGAATGGTCTGCCATGTGGGGGAGAAAACTTCTCCAAGAAGCCTTGCCAAGGTGGCCAAATTCGTGGGCCTCAACCAAGTGGGCTTCAATTTGGGGTTTAAAGGGGGTTTGGTTAGGGTTTGAGATGCTATTAAGCCCAAATTCAATTTTTCTTTGCCCAAAAAAATTTCCAAGGTTTAAAAGGTTGGATAATGATGTCATAACAAGGATTTGAGAAATTAATAGCATGTGGAAGTGATTTAATCAAGTGATTAAACACAGTACTAGAAATTGGATTGTAAAGGGTTTGAAGGCCAATTTGGGCTTGGGGAAACCGTTTAGGGTTTTGGTTTCAACCAAGCTTTTGGGGTTTCAATTAGATTCCAACCATTTAGGGTTTCACTAGAGTTGAAACCCTCTTTGATCTGGCTCAATTTGGTTGATCAGATGAAAAAGGTTTTGCTTAGGTGGCATGATCTTACACCTTGATTTCCTTCACAAATCCATCTAATGGTTCCTCTTTATGCTAAGTATCTAATACTATTCACAATGTGTGGCTAAGATCTTGCCAAGTGTCCAAATAAAACTTCTCTAACCTAATTTGGACATTCCACACTGTGATTTTGAAAACACTGCACTTAGTACGCTTATCGAGGTTAGTAGTCACTCCGAAAAAATGCATAATAAACTTAGTACTGAAAAATCGTAAATATTCATATTAACCTACAGTGAAAACCGTTTGCCAAAACTCAACCCTAAAGTGCCCCTATAAATAAATTCACAGTTTCGAATAGCCGTTTCGTCCGAAATTATGAAAATGAGTTATTGGGCCATAAAATCCTAAATATTCAACTGAGTCTAGTGGCATAATCTATAACGTAATCTGACACTTCTAACTACCTCAAACAATTAAAATCGCATTTCTGGCACCATAGTGAGTGATAATACTATCTATGTTGACAGGCTAAAACCTTTGCGATTAGCCGATTTGTGAAAACTTACGGAGTTTTCATGAAATTCCTAAAGTCTATAGAAATTCTACCATTGAATTTCTAGCAGACTGTTACACAATGTCCTCAATCAAGTCGCTAACATGCATCTTTGAAAAGTGGATGGGGCATTGCATAGCCCAAACGGCATTCTCTTGAAGGCAAAAGTCCCAAAAGGACAAGTAAGGGTAGTCTTCTCTTGATCATCAGGGGCTATTTCTATTGGATAATAGCCAGAGAAGCCATCTAAAAAACAATAATATTCATGCCCCGCCACTTTTTCTAAAATCTGGTCAAGGAAAGGTAAGGGAAAATGATCCTTGCTAGATGCGGTATTTAATTTTCTATAATCTACACACATCCTCCAACCTGTGGTCTCCCTAGTAGGCACCAATTCTCTCTTGGCATTTTCCACCACAGTTATACCTGATTTTTTTGGAACAACTTGGATTGGGCTAACCCATTTGCTATCAGCAATGGGATAAATGATGCCTATGTCTAACAATTTCATAACTTCATTTTTTACCACTTCTTTCATTGTAGGGTTTAGTCTTCTTTGCATTTCTCTATGTTGCCCAGATGACTAACACAAGAGGGGGGGTGAATTGAGTTGTATTTAAAAAAATAACAATTATAAATCAAATATACAATATAAAATATAAACAAAATATGAAACAACAATAAATATAAAGAGTAAGGGTAAGAGAGAAGCAAACTCAGTATGTTAACGAGGTTCGGCCCCACTGCCTACGTCCTCGCCTCAACCTACCCCTTGAGGATTCCCGAATTCACTATTCAATCTCCTTCAGGTGGAGATAGAAACCTATTACACCTTTGAACAACACCGCTACAAAGGATCCGTGTAGAACACCCTCTACACTTGCAATCACCTTACACATGGTGATTCAACGATTCCCTGTGTAGAACACTTTCTACACGCACAAGGGTTGTACACACCCTTTTACTGATACAAAAATTGATAGTGGGTAGGATATCAGAAAACACTCCTCAATGAGTGAAATAAGAACAATACAGCACAAACTATATCTCTCAAAATGAACAAGGGTTAAGGCTCAATGCTTAGAGAAGAGAGAATGAAAGCTTTGAATGAGAGTTGTATGCTCTTGGTGTTGTAAATGTGAAACTCTCAAATGATCTATTTATAGGCATATGAGACTTCATATTCAAATTTAAAAAGATTCACATGTCAAAAACATCATCATTCATTTTTCAAAAATTTCAAACCTAATCTTTTTACTTTTTGCATATGACAAAAGGAGCACACTTTGCTTTTCAAAAATTTCAAACCTAATCTTTTACTTTTTGCATATGACAAAAGGAGCACACTTTACTTTTCAAATTTTTCAAACAAAGACATCTTCCTTTTGCATAAGTCAAGAAAAACATCAATCACTTTTGAAATTATTCAAATAAAACATGCACATGTGAAAGATGACAATCAATCATCTTTAATATTTTCAAAGTTCAAACCTTTAATCATGGCATACACATGTGAAAGATGACAATCAATTATCTTTCAAAATATTCAAATTTAATTTTCAAAAATATTCATGCACATGTGGAAAATGTATTTTAATGCTTTATGATAAAATATTAATTTTGAGCCTTAATCCTAATTTCGAATTTTAAGAGATTTACAACATTACTTTATGACTTTAATGTGAACTTGTTTCCTTCTTGCTCATGCTTGGTTCTTTGATGTGCTTGACTCCATTGTGTGGACAACTTGAGCTTGAGATTCCTTCATTCTTTGAAATCATTTGTTATCATCAAAATCCATGTGTAGATATATAATTACACAAAACTTGAAATCTTAGGTTCAACACTCTAGATGGTTTTGAGTCCTCTTCCAAATATATCCTATGTGTGCAGATGAAAGGGCTTATACCTTTAATGTCTCTGGTGGTAGAACTAACCAGAGACAATTAGTTCAGGCTCGGATGTACGCAGTGACTCCTGGTACCGTTGGAGGCGAGGTTCCGGAGGCTCGGGATGCTGGAGTCATGGCAGGTATGGGTCAAACCTAATCTTTTGTGATGAATGCCTTGTGTGGTTTGTTTTTTTTTTTTATATTATCAAGGCTTGGAGGAAGGACATGATCTGGGTGAATTCCTAGGGGAGTAGGATGATTAAATTTTTTTGGTTCCGTGGAGTTTATGAAATGGTCTTTAATGTAGTAGGTAGTAAGATCAACAAATTTCAAGGATAGATTTTTATGGAATTTCAACAAAGTTTTAAGGTTTCGCAGATTTTTGGAAATGATTGGTTATCTTTTTAAAATTTTAGATTTTGAGAGTTTCGAGAGTCGATTGTTTTGTTGTTGGATATAAATTCATCGACCTAACGGATTTTGGAAAAGGAATTTTGCATAATTTAAGGTTATGGGATTGCGGATTTGAAGGACTGATTCATAATGGGATTGAAGTTTTAGTTTCGCAGGATTGGTGTACTAGTATGTTTTATTTTAGAAATTGATTAGGTTGTAACCATAAATGGAGTTGAAGAAAGTTGAATGATGGGTATAGGAATTATTAAGGAAAATATTTCTTGGGGGATTAAAGGTAATGACCTAATTTATATATTTTTAGGATTGAAGATTTCGATCTAGTTCGTGTGTTTGTTTAAGGATTGAATGTATCGATCTATTTTGAAAAATAAATGTTATAGCTCAAAGTTTTAGTAGTAGATTCTAGGATTGATATATACCAAGTTTAAGGATAATAGATGGTGCGGGTTTTGGGAAATGAAATTTGTTTATTTTGAGGATAAGGTACAGATGTTGGAAATGGGAGCGATGGATCACTTATATGTTGGAATGATTTTTGGTATTAGCTAAGGGTACATGAGATCCAGTTATAGTGGTGGTGAGGGTGTATGGATTTCAGAGATATAAATTCTCGTCTCATTTTGACTTGAGAGAAGTGGCTTTGGTGAGTACTGAAGTGGATTAGATGTGATAGTATTAAATTCAAGAGATCTTAACCTCGAGTTTTTGGTGAGTTGATCGGAGTGTACAGTTGAAGTGGGCTACCAATTGAAGTGATGGTTGGCATTAATAGTTGAGACTATCTTCAGGAATTAGTTGTGATTTGAGGTCACATAGAATTTTAATTTTGAGGCTATATTTTCATTTGGAGTTTGAGTGTCCAGTTGGGAGAATTACAGACTTTTTGTTATCTTGGAGAGAGATTGTTGGGTCGCCATGGGTAATGAATAATAAAATCTTAAAAGTGGAAGCTTGGGAACCAACGGCAAATAGCCTAAACAAGTACATAAAGTAATAAGCAGTAGGAGTCAGGAGGGTAGTGCAATAGTTTTGATGGATTGGAGATTTGAACAGTATGACCTATCTTGAGATTTATTTTTGTGTGCAATTGAAGGAAATAGTTGTGCTACTACTGGGGTTATGGGAATGGAAGTAGGTAAGTGAGTTTTCAAGAAAGGTTCATTAAGGTTATGGTGAATTCAATCGTGGTTCGTAGTGAATTTAGTTATCTCTAAATTAGACGATATTTAGGATTTAGGTGATGATCTTGGAAGTGTAAGTTGTTGGGTAGAAGTTATAGGCGCTCTCGTTGGTTGGCCGGGAAGGACTTGGGCCTTTTTGGAGATGTTCCTTATCTTTAGAAGAGACAGGTGTATTTTGGGATGATGTTATGTGTTTTCAATTTGGGGCCTGGAGGTTGATTAGTACTGGTTTCTGTCATCAATCAATGGGTGTATTTTTGCGGAATGTTGGTTTTCGTTTGGGGTAGCGATGGCCAACTGAGGAATGAGTGGAGATTTGTGGTTTTTGGAGGCATACGCTTTTCTATGGAAATGTGGTAAAGGTTTTCTTGTGATTAGGTGTGGATTGAGGTTGTACTTCATGATATTAATTTTTGAGGATATAGCCTTTAAGTATTTTGATGAATTATCAGAGTGCGCGCGAAAACATGATTTTTTTTTGAGATACTTAGAAGTTTAATTTTTGTATCGACTTTGAAGATTTAGTAGTGATTCGAAGTATTAATGGGAGATTAATCATTTGGTCGTGCAATTTGGTTTATGGATTGTTAACTTTGGAAGTGGCTATTAGGTTACCAAAGTTGGAATGGAGTGAAAGTTTGAAAGGTAAAGCAGAGACGTCGTTGATATTAGTGATTTTATGGTGTGAAGTTATTAACCATTGGTTTTGTTGGGAGTTGTCGTTGATATGTATCTCTCAAATATGTTCGGAGTTGTATCTTGTATCTGTTTGGCGCTGATGGTTGATCTTGCCAATTTTGAGGACGAAATTTATTTTAAGGGGGGGAGGATGTGATACCCCGTTTTTACGTGTATTGTGATGACCCGCTTTTATGTGTATTTTCACTGAAGGGATATTTTAATTTAATTAAATATTTTATAGTGCTTTTATTTTAAATTATCGAGTTTTAAATAGATTTTATTGGCTGTTGAATTTAAATTGTGATTTAATTTATTTTGGCTTGTTTTTGGTTTTAAAAATTTAAATAATTGGTTTTTACTAGTTATTTATTTTATTTTAGCTTATTGATGTGTTTAAAATATTTTATTGGTGTTTATTTATTTATTTGATGTAGTGTTAATTTATTTTAATCGTTTTATGTTTTTACCGTTTTCGGCTGATCAGTCGTTGGACTTCCGAAGTGAGGACTGGACCTCACTTGTTTACTTCATCTTGTTCTTTTCCTTTTTCTTTTATCTTCTTTTTCCTTTTTCCTTCTTTTTTTCTTTCTTTCTTTTTTTTCTTCCTCCCGTTCGAACCCCTCCCCCGCGTCTCTCTCTTTCTCTCTCTCTCCTCACCCACGGCAGCACTGGCCTTTAACCCAGCCCACTGCCGTCCGGCCGCCGTGGTCGGCACTGCCCCTACCGGTCGACTCCCCTCCGGCCGGTGATCACCCCCACCGGTTTCCAGCCCCAACCAGTCGGCCATTTGGCCGGAAAACCCCCAGCAAGCCACACAGCTTTTGCCTCGATCCGCCGCCGTCGCTCCACCTCCTGCCACCACCTCTTCACCACTTCATCCCCGACTCCTTGCCGTCCTAACCCACCCATTCCCGGCCTCAAACGGTCACCGGAGAAACTCCCACGAGCTCAACTCCGATTTGCCCTTTTTTCTCTTCTACCGGCGTTTTTGCCGCCACCCACGACCAAAACTCACTTCCACTAGCTTCATAAACATCTCTAGACCATTCCCTATCAATTTGGTGTCTTGGTTTGTCCCCTTTCAAAAGTGGGTATTTTGCGACCCACGGGAACAGTGCATTTGCACTGTTACGTTGCTCTCGCTTCGCCGTTTACTTCGCACCGAACCTTCTAAAAATCCTATATAGCGCTGTAAGTATTTTCCAAACGCTACTTTTAGATTTAAATGTATTTTACTCTTTCAATAAATTATTTGGTTGGTTCGCTGATTCCGGACTGAGTCCGAGGAGTTCGGGGGTCGGATGGATGGAGGACGGAGTTGCTTGATTTGTTGTGCTATGGTTGAATTTATTTGTCGAGCATTGAAATTGGCATTTACATGATGCATGCACTTGTATTTTATTTTATTGGATAAAATCATGTTTTATTGGCGTAAATGGTTTTTGGGAGTGTGCGTATCACGAGCCCAAGCCGGGATGGGTTATTATCTCGGTGGAGCTCCTCTGGTCACTCGGGAGTGGATAATACTGAGTGACATCCCCTGGGTTGTCGCCGGGCGACGACCGGATCGCACGATACGGTAACGCTGTCGTGTCGACTCCGTGGTCCTTTTAGTGGCGGGGACTAGAGGATGGCCTGGCCAGGTACGCGCGAGTTGGAGGCGCGAGTCTGGGCATCACTCGTGTAGGTGTCACACGCGTAGACGTTACCTGCGGTGTGGCACAGAGCCAGAGTGTGCGGATGATCCCTAGGGGAGATCATGGTGCATGCATAATTGGTTGGTTTTCATGGTTTTCGGATATGGGCCATTTTCTGGGAAAATGGCGATGGTCTTGTGATCCATTTTCTGGGAAAATGGTGGTTTGGGCCATTATCTGGGATAATGGCGAGGCTTGGTTTTTAAGGTTACGTTTTTAAGCCAAATGGGTTTTTTTGGCGTGCGTGGAAAATATGATTTATGAGTTTTGGAGCATTGACATTCATTCATACTTGTTGTTTGAGTTTAATATGCTTTTATCTAGTGGTGTTTGGGTTTTACTTACCTGCGGCACCATTTTTGGTACCGTAGATTTTGATGCAGTGTTCGAGGAGGAGGAGGAGGCTGAGCCCGAGGATGCGGCTCCGCCGGAGTTCTGATTTGAAGTTATGCTTTGTACTTGGTTTTAAAACAATATTTATACCATGTAATATTTTATTATGTACCTTTGAACCGTTTTGTATTTTATTTAAGAAAAATTCTGGTACTTAGTATTTGACTTTGCTATCCGCTGCGTATCTTCTTGTGCACATTTTTCGCTTGCACACACTTGGCACTCTTCGATAGGGTGGTGACCCGTGATGTCACCATCCGGGCGCCTCGAATTCCCCGTTTTCCGTACGTGGGGATTTTGGGGGCGCCACAAGTGGGCTGTGGTCTGAAGATTGTGCTGCAAGAACCTGGATGCAACAGTCAGAGAAGCTCAAGGTCAGTTCCAAGTTTCCCAAAGCACGGTCTAGTCTTTCCTTGGTGAAAAAAGGCCCTTCTCTATTGTTACACCACGTGAATTTATTGCCTTCAAACCCCATGTCACTCAGGCCACAATCTACCAAACTTCTTCTAAATTCTTCCATTTGATGGTAAGGTCTCATAGCTCCCCCTTGCTTCTCATGTAGTGCAAAATCTCATTGAAGTCTCCAAAGCATAGCCATGCTAGGCCCTTTCTTGGTTTCAAAAAATTCAAAAGCTTCCAACTGTCTTTCCTATGAGCTGTTACTGGCGAGCCATAAAAACCAGTTAAGAGGACTTGTTCACTGTTGTGTTCCAGTTGCAGAAGCATAGAAATATGATGCTGAGAGTATGATTGAAGGATAAAATTATCCTCACTATGCCACATGAAGGCTAGTCCTCCACTCAAGCCCCAGCTTTCAACGATAGATATGGTACTACTCATGAGTTATGTAGGAAAGTTTGTGTATTTCTTTTCAAAAAAGTGATATTTATTATTAAAATATTAATTTTTTTTATATAAATTCAATATTTACTTATTTATTTTTAAAAGAAATTTTCACATGACTTGTATATTCTATTATTGCAAATATAATTTTTGGAAAATTAATCTCCTCGATCCTCATGATGACAACGCACTTGCATGCCCACATTAATTGGTGCTGGCCACCTTGCGGCCTCTAGTTATTTCAAAAGGAAAAATCTAGTTATAAGTACAATTGCGAACTAATATATATACTAATCTAATATGATTGGTCAAAAAATAGATTTTATTGATAACAGTGTTAATTTAAATTTTGAATATGAAAGAATCAGTATTGGTACACAAATTAGTATGCAATTTTGTTTGTACGTAGCAAAACTCACTTCAAAATGTGTCTGCTTTGAGTTTTTCTTTTTCCTTTCTTGTTTTTCATCTTGTGCCTTTTTTTCTAGCTCTTCAATTCAAAGTGTGCGTTTGCTTGAGATGATGTATTTTGGTCTAGGTTAAACCGGCCATCTGCATGCATGCACTGATACACAGTACTACCGCTTATATATATATATATGCTATTTATATNTTAGCAGTTATCCAGGTCTGAATGTCCCATCCTTAGAACAAAGTCCTGTGAATTCCTCACCAACCTCTCCTGCCTTAGAGGACAGAGCTGCAGTTTTCCCTATAGGAGGCTCTTTGAAAGGCTCGAGAGGAATCACCAAGTTGCAGTCCTTTACACCTTTCGTATCAGCATTAACTGGGGCTTCCTCTTCTTCTTTGTGCCACCCCTCCTGGTGGTTAGACTCCCCTAAGCCACCATATTTACGGAAGTCAAATATGGAGGAATTCATGGGCTGAGCTCTGATCCAAGGACCAAATTGCTCTCTTAGATTTCCTTCCTCTGATCTTGCCCCCTTAGATATTCTACAGATTCGACCTTTATGTGATAAGATTCCGCATGTGAAGCAAATATTTTGGAGCCTTTCATACTTGCATGAAATCCAATGTGTCTGGTTTTCCATCTTTAACCACTTCCCCCTCAGTAATGGTTTGTTCAAGTTCACAGCCACTCTCACCCTCATACATTTGCCCCAAGCCCAGCCATTTGAATCTGCTTCTACACGGATTACTTCCCCAATGGCAGCACCCAGCTGAGTACCAACTTCCACATTCATTGCAGCCAAGGGGAGCCCATGCAACTGTACCCAGAAGGGTTCAAAGTTAAAACTAACAGAGTTCATGGGCATTTTTTCATCAACTTCTTGAAGGGACAGAATGTTGCGATCAAAAAACCATGGTCTACCCCCTAGTACTCTCTCCTTATCAGCAAGATGTTGGAACTCTATCAAGAATTTGTGGTTGCCGAGATCCTTGAATTGCACCCAACCATCTAACTTCCACACTTGAGACATTGTCACACGAAATGCTTCATTACTTATTCCTTTGTCGGCCAGTATGCCACCAATAATACAGTACTTCCACCTTGTGGAGTTACCTGACTTTCCTTCATTCGAGACATGAAACACCTTGCTTTCCTCTTGAGATAGATGCAATCTCTCCCACCTCTTAGAAAGATCCTCTTCCTCCATAACCATGGCCTGTGTTGACTGTGACTCTCACATGAGAGACAAACACTCCCTACAGACGTAAGAAGACTAAAACCTCACTCTTACTCGAAAGAGAAAGAGAATGACTCTTTTGTCCGTTGCACTAGAGGTCGGCTTTAAATTTAATAATAGTATCCAATCGATGACATTTAAATTTTGGCGAGGAAGTGATTGTCTTCACCTCTACCCAATTTCTTTTTTTGTGGGTTACAACAAGCGCAAGAGATACTTCTATAGGCAAATAAGCCTATATTGGTAATTGTGGACGGGTATGGCTCAAATAGTCTCGTTTGAGTATACAGTTCAGTTCAGACGAAATGAGATAAAATATTTTGTTAAAAATAGAATAAAATATTATTATAATATTATTTTTTAATATTATTTTTGTTTTAAAATTTAAAAAAATTAAATTATTTATTATGTTTTGTATAAAAATTTTAAAAAATTATAATAATTATATAAGATGAAATAATTTAAAATATTATAAGATTGGATCTATCGTCGATTTGCTTTTATTAATAAAACATAGAAGAATATTACTTACAAGCTTGTGTGAAAGTACGCTATTCATATAATTGACACGAGAGTTGAATTATTAAACTCCACTTGCAATAAAATCATGTTCTATCAGCAGTGCAAAGATGTGCCTTTCACATCGACTAATAATAGAATTTTGATTCTTTGTAATGGATTTTTTGTTCGGGTTCTCAACCACTCTGGAATTTTCCGTTTTATTTCTAATGCAAGCTTGATTTTAAAATTTTAAAATATATATATATATATTTTTTAAAAAAAGATCATCAATCCTAGCTGGCTAATATTTAAAACATGGGCGGCCCAACATATTCTATGCCCTCATGTGAACAGCTACAAAATAAAAAATAAAAAAAAACTTAATTTAAAAATAAAAATTTTATGTATTTTTTATTTATGAATTCTACTAATATGAATGGCCGCATCACTTTTTAAAATTAAACAGTGATTTTGATCAATCACATTAGTAGAGTACATAAAGAGTATATAAAATGTGACTGTATATAACAGAACTTATTTAAAAATAATAAATTATATTTAAACATAGAATAATAAAACTTTATTTAAAACTCACTCTTAATTTTTGAGATTTAAAATTACTAATGAAATCTCTATATTCAATGAATCAATGTTTTTCTACTATATCATTTTAATTATTAACCCATTTCACTGTTTCTACTAGTTCACGATCTTAAATAAAATTTATCAATTTTGACTTTGAAAAACTAAGCAGCTGTTATTTATTTAGGCCAGTTTGGAACTTGGATATTTTAGTTTAATTTTAAGTTGAGTTTAACATCCAAACACTAAACTTTTAATCACTAAACGTATTTCAATTCAAAATCTCTTTACACGTGAAACCTATAACGCTTTTCAACTTAACACATATTTAGATGCGAGATCTATAACCTATTTCAACTTTTCATAAATACATATAAACTTATTTTAATATCAAAATATCTAAACTTATTTTAGGTGGATTCTCCAAAACTTACTCCATCATCTTAACTCATTATTATTTATAAAAAATTCAACTCAGCTCACCTTTTAAACAAAACCTTAATATTATTCCATAAGCAATATACAATGTTGAAAAGAGTCTGACTTTTTTAATTTTATTTAATTTAGTATCTCAATCCGCGTATTATCTCTTATTTGAAAACTTCTTTTAATTCTTAAAACAATTCAAGACCATAAATATAAGAATATAAATAAGGGTGAGATTCGGCCGAAAACCGACTGGAAGGGACAATTGGGTCTAGCCTACTCAGGTTTAATTTTTATAGAACCAAATTCATTCGGTACAGTCCTGATCTAGGAGTGTTTTACCCCGAACTAGATCGATTGAAAATTAAAAAAATAAATTTTATTATTTATATAAATAACTGTATATAATTAATTATTAATATATCACAATATTACATTAATATTATATTCTTTAATATATGACTATAATATATAGTACTAGTATATATTAACATATTATAAGAGTTATAGTATAAAGTATAGTATATGTATAAATTTATAATAGTATTAGAATAGTTAAATTAATATATTAGTATTAAATCACTATGACTACATAAAATATTATTTAATATTGTATTTCCAATTTATCACTAAAATATAATATATTAGTAATACTATTAGTATAGGTATTAGTTATAGTATTGGTGCTAAGTCTATAACTATATATAATTATATAAATGTATTATTATATTCTTTAATTTATAACTATAATATAATACTAGTATATGTTAATAATTGTACAATTTATTATGTAATTTTCATTTAATGAGTCACTTAATTTTAATTTAGTATTTTACATAAATTTTTTTATTAATCAATTTAAAACTGAAAAAAAAAAAGATGAAAAAAGGGCTTGGACCAAATGCTACCGGACCACGCCCAGACCCGTTTTCACCCCTAAATATATAATCATATTTTAGAAAATGTTCAAGAGCGCGCAATATATTTGTTCTACAAATCATCATCATTTAAAGCACTTAATTTTCTAAAATTAAATAAAAATCCAAATACAACTTCATACATTGTAAAATTTACAAAGCTTCTATTAAGCAAAGGAAGTGCTAGGTCTACTATATATACAAAATAATTCATTCTAAATACTACTTTAGTTGATTTCACTGTCTGATCATTATCAATATTTTGTTGTATTTTGAATAAATCTTAGACCACTAAGATCTCTTATCAAATTTGTGAAGAAAATTAACAATAAAACATACCTCCAAACATTTGTGATGAGTTTTCTATAGAGCTTTAAGAGTTCCTGTAGAATAGAAAAGAAGTTTGTTCTCACAGAGTGATACTACTCTCTTCCCTTCTTTTCACTGTGTCTTCATACGTCTCTCATCTATTATTTTCAAAGAGTGATTATTAAATAGCCAAAAGGGCCAGCTGAAAACTAATAGAACTTAATGGGCTAGTTCTATTTAATTGGGGTGAGAGTAGGGGCCTCCATGTATATATAAAATGGCCCATCCCATTATGGGCTCAATAATTAAACTATAATGCTAGTCCATTATAAATAAATACAATAATCTCCCACTTGGATTGCATTATAATTAATTACAACATAAACGCAGACAAACATCTCCCAATGAGATGCAAGTGCATTATGGAAATAATCAAAAGAGTGACAAACACCAATTTCCATAAGAAGCCTCAAAGACAAATCTGAATGTCTTTAAAGCAATAGGCCTTGTCCAAAATGTAATTGCAGCACCTAGTCTAGTGACTATATCAACAGGATATATGACACCAAACTTATACTCACAACCACCTGACTCAGGCATAGACTTAATAGATTATCTCTGACAGGTAATAAGCATTGTCCATAATGCGCGTGACTCAGACACGAGACTAATCAATATGTCTCAATACATAAAGTATGTCCTGTCCAAACATGCGCGTGACTCAGGCATGAGACTAAATAGATTATCTCATTACATAAACAATCGCCTTGTCTAAAATACGCGTGACTTAAGCATGAAACTAATCAAAATGTCTCAATACATAAAGTACGCCCTGTCCATAATGCGCGTGACTCAGGCATGCATTGACATGGATATATTTAAAACAGAATATGAGCATAAACAATAAAAAAAAGGTAATGATCACAGAACTCCCACTAACTAATTACAACAGAAGACTCTAACAATCCCAAATGAGTCACATGCTCTTGAAACAATTTTGGAGCTAAACCTTTAGTTAGTGGGTCAACTAACATGTGTTATGTGGAAACATGCTCAACACAAATATAATATAAGACTCAGCTATTTTCTCTCTGACAAACAAATACTTAATATCAATATGTTTGGAACGACAAGAGCTTCTGGTGTTTCGAGAGAAAGCAACCGCTGCAGAATTGTCACAAAATATCTTCAGCGGCCTCGAAATGGTGTTCACAACACCCAGCCCCAAGATAAAGTTCCGCAACCATATAGCCTGACATGTAGCTTCATAACAAGCTACATACTCTGCCTCCATTGTAGAGGAAGCTGTAAGTGTCTGTTTGACACTTTTCCAAGAAACAGCTCCTCCTGCCATCATAAAAACATAATCAGAAGTAGATTTCCTATCATCTAAACAACCCGCAAAATCAGTATCAGAATATCCAACTATATCAAGAACGTCAGATCGCCGATATGTAAGCACTAAATCTTTAGTGCCTTGTAAGTACCTAAGTACTTTCTTTGCAGCTTTCCAATGAGCTAAACCAGGATCACTCAAGTATCTTCCAAGTACACCAACAACATAAGCAATATCAGGTCGTGTACATACTTGAGCATACATCAAGTTACCCACAACTGACGAATAGGGAATCGCTTGCATTTGAGTCCTCTCATTATCATTTTAAGGGCACTGAGACTTAGAAAATTTATCACCTTTTACAATAGGTGCTTTCCCAGGAGAACAAGAATGCATATTAAACCTACTTAGAACTCGATCAATGTAGGTTTTCTGAGACAATCCAAGAACGCCTTTAGTTCTCTCACGAAAAATCTGGATGCCCAAAACATAAGAGGCCTCACCAAGATTTTTCATATCAAAATGAGATGACAACATGCATTTTGTCTCAAACAGAAGCTCAATGTCAATTGTGGCGAGTAATATATCATCAACATATAGAACAAGAAAGATATACTTACTCCCACTGATCCTTAAATATATGCATTGATCAACAAGATTCTCCTTGAAACTGCAACAAGTAACAATCTCATCAAACTTCAGGTACCATTGTCTCGATGCCTGCTTAAGCCCATAAATGGACTTATTAAGCTTACATACCATGTGTTCCTTTCCTTCCATTTGAAAACCATCTGGTTGTGTCATGTACACATCCTCAAATAGATGTCCATTAAGAAAAGCTGTTTTGACATCCATTTGATGCAACTCGAGATCAAAATGAGCTACCAATGCCATAATAATCCGAAAAGAATCTTTGGCAGAAACAGGTGAGAAAGTGTCTTTATAATCAATACCTTCTCTTTGGTTAAAGCCCTTAGCAACAAGCCTAGCTTTATACATTTCTTCTTGACCTTCAGAATTATACTTGGTCTTAAAAACCCATTTGCAACCTATTGGCCTATGGCCACATGGTAATTCAACTAAGTCCCATACACCGTTTCGACACATTGATGCCATCTCATCATGCATAGCGTCCATCCAGTATGAAGATTGAGGACTATCAATTGCCTCCTTAAAAGAGGCTGGATCAAGATACATACCAGTATTAAACTCATGCTCCTGCAAATAGACAATATAATCATCAGAAATTGCTGGTCTACGACTTCTCTGTGATCTCCTCAAAACAATATCATCTGTTCTCATATCAACATCAGCTATAGTGTCAACAACCTGGTCTTGGACAATAGTACTAGTTCCCTCTGTCAATGGTGGTGCAGCAACTGATGGGGAAGTAACTTGAACAGGTATAACAACACGCTCCTCCCTAAATACAACTTCACGTGTCGCTGAACTCCCACTGTCACTAACATCCTCAAAGAAGATGGCTCGATCATATTCAATAATTCTAGTAATATTAGAAGGGCAATAGAATCTAGAGCCTCTTGATCCCACACAATAGCCAACAAAATAACCAGTAATGGTCTTAGGATCAAGTTTCTTCTGCTGAGGATTATAAGGCCTTATTTCCACTTTACAGCCCCAAACATGGAAATGATGCAAACTGGGCCTCTTACCTGACCATAACTCATATGGAGTTTTAGGAACTGATTTACTTGGCACTTGATTCAAAACATATGCAGCAGTTTTCAAAGCCTCACCCCACAAAAATTCAGGCAAAGTGGAATGACTAAGCATACACCGCACCCTATCCATAAGAGTACGATTTCTTCTTTCTGCAATTCCATTCTGTTCAGGAGTTCCATGCATTTTGTACTGAGCCTCAATACCACATGCCTCGAGAAATCTAGCAAAAGGTCCAGGATTTCTACCAATTTCATCATATTTCCCATAAAACTCACATCCTCTATCCGATCTTACCGCTTTGATTTTCTTATTTTTCTGGAGTTCCACAGCAGCCTTGAAAGCCTTAAAAGCTTCCAATGAGTTTGATTTTTCTTAAATGAGCTCAATACAACCATAACGAGAATAATCATTAATAAAGGTAATAAAGTATCTATAATTTCCCAAAGCGGTAGGTGAAATGGGACCACAAATATCAGTATGAATTAAATCTAGAATATCCTGACTTCTACTAATCTTTTGCTTTCTGGTTTTCGCTGGAAGTTTCCCTTTGATACAAGCAATACAAGTTTCAAAATCAGAAAAATCCAAGTCAACCAGAATACCATCTTTAATCAACCTTTCCATTCTTTCTCTAGAAATATGGCCCAACCTTTAGTGCCACAACATGGAAGAATTATGATTGGATCTAGTACGTTTAGAGCCAACTATAGTATTCACAACAGAAACACTAGAAGAAGTAGGATTTACAGTAAGAAGTAAGTCAATTTTATATAAACCATCATACAAGGTAGCAGTACCAACTATAACACAGTCATAAAGGATTGTAGCCTTTCCATTTCCAAAATGAAAAACATATCCACATTTGTCCAAAACAGACACAGAGATTAGATTTCTTCTGATGGAAGGTATAAAAGCAACATCAGACAAGTTCAAAACATGTTTAGAAGCCAAAATAAGTCTGACTGTACCAATGTGTTCAACTTTAACCTTCANCTTTTTCCTATCTTTTCTTTTTCTCTTTTCCTCTTTTTCTTTTTCTTCTTTCTTTTTTTTCCTTCATTCTTTTCTTTCTTCCCATTTTTCTTCTGGTTTCTCTCTCTCCTCCCGCGCAACATATCTCTTCTCTCTTTCTGTTGGAATTTTCATCCCGCCCCAACCATTGCTGCTCGCCGATGTGACCTACATCGCCCCCACCAGCCGGCGCACCTACCCACCAATTTCCAACTCCTCCCGTGTCGCCATTAACCACCTTGAGCCCCACCAAGCCGCACATCTCTTGAGCCATTCCACCACTGTCGTTCCACCTCCGACCACCATTTCTTCACCACTTCATCACCGACCTCTTGCCGACCTAACCTACCCATTTCCTACTCCAATCCGTCACCGGAGCAACCACCACGAGCTAAAATCTGTTTGGGTCATTTTTTGACTTACATCACCATTTTCGCAGCCACACACGACCAACCACCACTTCTACTAGCTTCACTAACACCTCTAAGTCATTCCCTATCAATTCTAAGTCTTAGTTTATTCCCATTCAAAAGTGGGTATTTTGTGATCCACGGCCACAATGCATTTTGCACTGTTACGTTGAATTACTGTAGGCTTTTGCACCTCTGTGATCCTTTGAAAAATATTTTATAGCACTATAAACATTTTCCAAAATTCCTTTAAGATTTAAATATATTTTTACTTTAATAATAATTTGTAATTGGTTGGTTGTGCCGAATTGAGTCCGAGGCGTCGAGGGTTGGATGGATTTGAGGATGGAGTTATATATGTTTGGATGATTTGGATTGTTCAGGATTTTGTGTCATTTCATTTGCACTGCATGATGTGTCCATATACATGTGTTGGAAATGGAAACAGGTTTTTAGATGTTTAAATGGATTTTTTGTTGCGTGTGTGTCATGACCCCAAGCTGAGATGAGATATTATCTTGGTGGAGCTTCTCTGGTCACTCAGGAGGGCAATATAATGAGTGACGTCTCCTGGGTTATCGCTGGGCGACAATGAGATCAAACGGGATGGTAACGCTCTCGTGCTAACTCCGTGGCCCCTCTGCTGGAGGGGGCTAGAGGATGCTTGGCTATGAAAGTGCTAGGCGCGGGACTGGTCATCGCTCGTTACGAAATTACACGCATGGTCGTTACCCATGGTGTGACGAAGGGAGCTAGGGTGTGTAGAGAACCCCTAGGGAAGGTCATGGTGCATACAAATAAATTGGCTATTGATTTGAGTGAAATTTTTGGGCCAAATGTGATTTTTGGCGTGAGTTGGAAAATGAATTATTTTTGGGTCTCATGCATATGGCATCCTGTTCATGCATATTGTTGAGGTTTTAATGTATTTTTATCTTGTGGATTGCTTGGAATATTACTTACCTATGGTGCCGTCTTTAGTACTGTAGATTTTAATGTAGATAAGGAGGAGGCTGAGTCTAAGGAGGTGGCTTTGTCGGATGACTGATTTGGAGTTTGACTTGTTTTATTTGGAAATTATTTTCCATATTTAATTATGTATTTTGGATTTGCGACATTATTGAGACTTGTAATATTTTGATACGCTTGTTTTAAGCAAGTTTGTATTTAAACAAAATTATGGTACTTAGTTGAAAGACTTTTATTACCCGCTACGTTATTTTTGTTGTACATGTGTTGCATGTATACACACATGGTACTTGGCGATGGAATGTGTGACCCATGTTGTCATCATCTCGATGTCTCGATTTCCACGTGTCTGTACGTGAGAGTTGGGAGCGTCACAATAATTATTACAAATTAATATGGATATTTTTGCCCATTTACAATTTTTTAAAAATGTGACACCAACGTTCCAGGATATTTAGAAAAGCACGTTTGATAAAAGTAGTAAATTTTTTCAAAAGTAGTTTCTAGCTTATTTGGACTTAGAAAGTAGTTTTATATAGGACATCCAAACAATCCAAAATTTTCATTAAAATACTTTTAGTGTTATGTAAGTACATTTCAAGTATCCTATCGCAACCCCAAATAGGCCCTAATTCGGGCTGGATTTTCACATTTTGATCTAGAAATTATCTTAGAAACGTTGTGAAAAGTATGCTAGACTTTGTGCATTACACCACTCCAATTACCACTGATACAACAAAACTTAGAGCCTATTTGAGATTGCAGTATGATGCTTGAAAAATGCTTAAATAACAATAAAATTATTTTAATAATAAATTTGGATTGTTTAGGTGTCTTATAAAAGGACATTTTAAGTCCAAATTATGATGACCCGCTTTTACGTGTATTTTCATTAAATGAGTGTTTTTAATTTAATTAATATATTGGTTTATTTATTTTAGTCATTTTATGTTTTTAATATCGTTTTCGGCGGAACAGTTTTTGGATCTCAGAAGTGAGGATTGGACCACATTTCTTTTCTTTCTCTTTTCTTTTTCCCTTTTTTTATTTTTCTTTTTTCTTCTTTTTCTTCCTTTTTCTTTCCTTCTTCTTTCTTTCTTTTTCTTCTTCTTTTCCTCTTCTCCAGTGCGCGCGCTGCTTCCTTTTCTCCCCTTCCCGTCGCCGCCTGTTGACCAGCCTAGACCGCCGCCATCCGGCGGCTGTGTTGTACACCACCCTCACCATTCTCTTCCCCTCCCACCAGAGTTCATCCCCACCAAGTTTCACCTTCATCCGAGCCACCGTTAGCCACCAAGCTCCTCCAAGTCACACGGTTTTTCACCGTTTCCCGCACCGTCGCACCACCTCCGGCCACCATCTCTTTACAGCTTCTTCCCCTACCTCTTGCTGTCCTAACCCACCTAATTTTGGCCCCGATCCGTTGCCAGAGCAGCTCCCACGAGCTTAACTCCGTTCAGCTCCTTTTTGGCCTTCCACCGCCGTTTCCACCACCACCCACGGCCAAAGCTCACTTCTTTTAACTTCATAAATATCTCAAGGACATTCCCTATCAATTTCGTGCCTTGGTTTGTCCCCGTTCAAAAGTGGGTAATTTATTACCCACGGCCACAGTGTAAAATACACTGTTATGTTGCTTTTCCTCCGCCATTTGCAACGCCGCGAGCTTTCGAATAATACCGTATAGCGCTGTAAGTATTTTCCAAACTCTTCTTTTAGATTTAAATATATTTTGCTCTTACAATTAATTATTGGACTGGTTGGTTGATTCCGGACTAAGTCCGAGGAGTTCGGGGGTCGACTGGATTGAGGACGGAGTTGTTTGGTTGATGTTGATATTTGTTTGAAATAATTGTGCCTTGATGTTTGCATTGTATAGTGCTCACATTTTCATGCTTAAAATGGGAAAATCGGGTTTTGTGTAATTGCATGCATGTACATGTGTTTGTGAATGAAAACTGGGCTTGTAAGCGAGAACTGATTTATGATATATGTGAACAATTGGATGGACTGGTTTGAGTCAAAGGCACGCGTAGGGATGGCGGTAAGCAGAGATGGTGGTAGAGTCCCGCCTGCGATTCCCGCCTACGGTGCACGACGCGTAGGGATGGTGATAAGCAGGGATAATAGTAGAGTCCCGCCTGCGATTCCCACCTACGGTGCACGATGCGTAGGGATGGTAGTAAGCAGGGATGGTGGTAGAGTCCCGCCTGCGATTCCTGCCTACGGTGCACGACGCGTAGGGATGGTGGTAAGCAGGGATGGTGGTAGAGTCCCGCCTGCGATTCCCGCCTACGGTGCACGACGCGTAGGGATGGTGATAAGCAGGGATAATAGTAGAGTCCCGCCTGCGATTCCCACCTACGGTGCACGATGCGTAGGGATGGTAGTAAGCAGGGATGGTGGTAGAGTCCCGCCTGCGATTCCTGCCTACGGTGCACGACGCGTAGGGATGGTGNCACGACCCCAAGTCGGGATGGGGTATTATCTCGGTGGAGCTCCTCTGGTCACTCGGGAGCGTAATATACTGAGTGACGTCCCCTGAGTCGAAGCTCGGCTACGAACGTGCCGGGCATGGAACTGAGCGACAACGGGAGCGGGGGCTAGGGGATGCTTGGCTACGAACGCGCCGAGGATGCGGCTCCGTCGGAGTTTTGAGTTGAAGTGCTTATCTATGGATTTTAATTGTATTTGTTTTGATGTTATGTATTTGGATTTGAAAGTATTGAACATGTTATATTTTATCTACGCATTTAAATTTATTATGCACGCTTTAAACAGCTTTGTATTAAACTAAGAAAAATTCTGGTACTTAGTTATATGACTTTGCTATCTGCTGCGTGTTTCTTCGTGCACATTTGTTGCTTTTACACACACTCGACACTCGTCGATAGGGTGGTGACCCGTGTTGTCACCATCCGGATGTCTCGTTTTCCCCGTGTCCGTGCGTGGGGATTTTGGGGCGTCACACTTAGAATTTCCAATAACACATGAAATGGTAGGTGAACCAGGATCATTGTACTTAGGTGGTGTGTGGTTTTGAATAATGGCACTAACTTGCTCAGTGAGAAAAGCCTTTTTTTGCACATTTATTTTGTGTTTCACAGTGCATAAATCTTTCAGAAATTTAGCATAAGCAAGAATTTGTTTAATAGCATCAAGAAGTGGAATGTTAATCTTAACCTGCTTAAAAATTTCTAAGATTTCAGCATGCAGTTTATCTTTATGCAAAGAAAGCAAACGATGTGGAAAAGGTGCAGGAATGGGACATGCATCATTATTTGAATCTGAAGTGCTTGGCTCACCACTAACTAGAGAAGGGTTAGCTTCTTTACCTGACTTCCTTGCACTATGGACAGGGATATCCACAACCTTACCATTCCTCAAAGTTGTAATAGCTTTCACTGATTTCACATTAGCCCCTTTACCATTATTCTGAGATGATTGACTTTGCACTTGTGGATTGGGTTGGGTTTGAGTGGGAAATTTGCCTTTCTCTTGGTTACTTAGAGTAGTGGTTACTCTAGTAAGGGTCCCTCTGATGTCATTGATGGCTTGGGCATTCTGGTTGTTGACTGTGGCTTGACTTTGCATAAACTGTTGTAGGGTAACAATTAGCTGCTGAATGGAATCTTCCACTCCCTTTTTCTGCATTGGAGGGGGCTGATTTGCAAAATAAAAGGGTCCCGAACCTTGGCCAGCTGCTCCATAGGGGGTATACAGACTTTGTCCTTGTGTAGATGGCCCAGGTTGTTCATTTTTCTAGCTGAAATTTGAATGACTCCTCCAACCTGCATTGTAAGTATTAGAGTAAGGTCCAGAAAATTTTTTAGAGATCATATGCACAGGGTTGGATTGATCAAGCAACACTTCTTTAAAAGCAAGAATTGTTGGGCATGCACTAGTCACATGCCCTGAATCTTCACATATGTTGCATTTTTCAATTGATGGCAAAACATGCATTTCATTGACTTTCTTAAGCTCTAAAGACTCTAACTTTTTAGACATCAATGCAAGCTTAGCATGTAAATCATCAAATTCTTTCAAGTGGTATTTACCACGCCCACCAACACATTTTTTATTCTCATATCTATCATACAAGTCAGAAACATCCAAAGATTGGGTATTTTCGGCCAAATATTCAAATTATTCAAAGGCCTCCTCGGGCCCTTTGTTGAAGAATTCCCCATTGCACATGGTTTCTACAAATTGCCTTATTTTTTGTTGCAACCCCTCATAGAAAAAGCTAATGACCCTCCAATTCTCATATCCATGGTGAGGACATGCATTTAAAAGGTCTTTGAATCGTTCCCAACAATGATAAAATGTTTCCACATCCTTTTGGCAAAAATTCATGATTTATCTTTTCAAGGCATTGGTTATATGCATGGGAAAAAATTTCTTTAAAAACTCAGTTTGCATTTCTTGCCAAGTCCCAATGGATCTTGGTCTTAAGGAATTCAACCATGTCTTAGCCTTGTCTTTTAAGGAAAATGGAAATAGTTTCAATCTTATGACCTCTTCAGTGCATGTTTTATCCATGAATGTGGAACACACTTCTTCAAACTCTTTGATATGCAAGTAGGGGTTTTCAGATTCCATACCATGAAAGTGTGGTAAAAATGGAATCATCCCGGGTTTGAAATTAAAAGCATTTGCATTAAGAGAAAAAATGATGCAAGAAGGTGTGCTAGTCCTAACAGGCTGAAGATATTCTCTAAGTGTCCTGTTCTGATTCACCATTTCCCTATCATGATGCTCATTTTCAGTTATGATGCTATCAGTATTAGATGATGATTCAAGAGCAGGTGATGAAGAGTTAAAAGATGTCAATGATTCTGTCCTAAACAGTTGAGATGTATGGTCTCTAGTCCAACCAGTCATACAAACAAAAACAGAAAATAAAGCAAAAAAAATGTAAAATGAACAGATAAAAGAGAAAAAGATCAGATGTCACCCAGGCTGTGAAGAGGTTCACAGCTCCACAAATGTCCTCTCAGCAGTAGAGGAATACTCTAATAAGCACCAGTTGTCCCCGGCAACGGTGTCAAAACTTGACTCGGTCTCAAATGTGCTTCCAAGTGTAGAAGTGTTAAGTTGTATCAAGGATAAGTCCAGGATCGTATTCCACAGGGACAAAGGGTTATCAAAGCTTTTGTGAGATTTTTGTGTAACAAAGTGTGTCGACTACGAGAGATGAAAATAATTAAAAATAACATAAAATAAAATGCAATGTGAAAAATATTGAAGATGAGGTAAGAAAAAAAGTAAGAATTCAATTTTCGCAAAAATTTAATCAAAACTAAAATTAGAGTTTCTAATCAAAAAGACCAACTAACAAACACTTGGGTTGGGTTTGAGACTCTATTTGTTTCGGATCTTAGATAATTTTCTCGACTAACAATCCAATCAAGGCATTAATAAACGGAAGATAAAAAGTTATGCTCAAGTTTTTGCAATATTTTTCCTAAGGGATTCTCTACTTTACTAACCAAACACACATTAACAATCAACTGAAAGAGGCCTTGATAATTTTCAAGCTTTTGTTGTGCCTTACGTCAATAACAAATCAAGAGCAAGAGTCGCAATCTATTTTCAATTCAAATCCGACTAGTAATATAGTGAAATCATCATTTATCAACAAAATATTGCATTTAACTAGAATCCACAACAAATTAAATCTCATTCCACAACCCAAGCTTCAGAAATTAGCTACACATGGTATTTCTAGCCGCGAAAATAAATCTAAGTTGAGTCATGACAAAATCTAAATAAAAATACCCAAATGAAAATGAACTTGAAAGGTAAAAAAAAAAAGTAGTCGAATGTTAAACGGAGAAGTAAATGAAAGAACGAGAAAAGAAACAATGGAAAGTTAAAAGCCACCGCCTAAGATCTTCAAAAAGAACCTAGAAAAACTAAAATAAATAAAATGAGAGAGAGAGCAGGCCTTCCACCGACTCATAAAATGAAAACTGTAGGAAAAGAAAATAAAAGTGACCAGCCGACTATCACTAAGAGCTAAGGAGTAAGGCTGGGAACCAAAAAAGAAGAAGCTACAAACGTAAATCAAAAAGAGAAAAAAAAAATAATACAGCTGACAACCACCAAGAAATGAAGAACAAAAGACTAGAAATAAAACTGAGTGCTTCCGCCGACTCTACTCAACGAAAATGTAAGAAAACAGCCCAAGAAAAAAAAAAAAAAAAGTAGCCACCCCTTAAGTCTGGAACGAAAGAAACTTCAAATGAAATAAAAAATGCTTCCGACCAATTGGCCTGTAACAAAAAAGAATGAGTCTGAAAAAAAAAACAAGCCGCCTGGTTCTCAAAACAATAAAACTAAGAAACGAAAAAAACAAGCAGAAATGTAACCTGCCGAGTGCCAACCTCCAACTAAACTACCAACTCAAGAAAAAAAAAAGAAAATCAAGCCGCACCCTTAAGTCTGGAGAGAAACCTATGACGTAAAAAGACAAAAAACATAAAAAATAATGAAGGCCATCTATCTCTAAGGTCTCCCCTTCCAGACGTAGCAGCCCAAAATGCAACAGAAAAAATAAAACAATCCTCTGCTGCCTGTCTCCTGCATTTTTTGCTCTGCATTGAGGTGGTCTGCTTCACGCCTGCCAGCTTCGTCCGTAGCTCCCTAGGACCACAGCCTCCTCTAGCTACAGCATATACGTCCAGTGCACCTTTGATTTCTTTTTCTTTTTTTTTTCATCTTCATGGGTTCAACTTCAGCTCTTGTAAGTGGCCTTCTTGTGATAATTTCTTCTTAGACTTGATAAATCCTAAGACATTATAAGTTACATGAGCCCATTTGAATTAAATTAAGGACAAGAAAAAAAATCATTTTACATGCCAAATAAGGTTAAGTCATATTATCTAATTAATACTCTTATTTTAACTCGCAAAGATCTTTTAACTCAAGATATTTAAGAGTATTAATTCCACATAATTGACTGGAGCTTGACTGGGCATGGTGGAGCTTGAGGAAGATGTGGTGGTGGCTGGACGGTGGCTCACGACGGCGGATCGGCCACAAGTAGTGCAGTCTGTGCCTTGGAGAGTGAGGGAGAGTGAGAGAGCTAAGGAGTTTGGTTGGTCATGAAAATTGTGACGCCCCCAAATTCCGCTTGGGATTGAACGGACATTTGAAGCGTCGAGACATGCAACACAAGGTTACCTGCCCCCGTTCATGACATATAAGATGCAATGTTCCTAACATGCATCTAGCATTATGCAATATTCGCAGCGGATAATATTTTTCTTTAGCAATACTATGCACCAAACTAAATATATCCCAAATACTTGAAATATAATTCATACATAAAGGCATACTAAAAAGCCGTGATCATCACACTAGTCCAAAATGGTTGTGATCAAAAGAATACTTGAGATACAACTCCAAAAGTACAAGTATTAACCTAAGTTAAATACTATACCATCATCAACATCGCACTGTGGCCTAGTCGACCGTATTCAGTTGGTCAGATTCCAATTCTCCTTTGGGTCCTGTAACAAGATCTACCATTCGGGGGGAATGGTAGTTGGGACTACCACAGTGAGATTTGATTACAAATCTCAGTAAGTTAACATAAAACTCACACACAGGTTAAAAATGCATGCATGGCAGTAAAAGCATAAATGCATAATTATAGTCATACATAAACATAGTATAACTTGACATATAGCATGACTTAACCAGAACTTAAGCGTGAACTGAACTTGACTTAACATGGCATGAACTTAAGCTTAAAACATAACATGAACAAACAACATAACATGAACGTGAAACATAACATGGACTTGAAATATAGCATGAACGTAAACCTGCATAACATAAATAAGAACTTGAAAATAACATAAACTTGAACATAACATGTACGTGAGTATAACATAACATGGACTTGATCTAAAACTTGACTTATCATGTATTTGATCTGAAACTGGACTTAACATAGACTTGGAATCTTATTCAATTGTCTTGATTAATAACGTGCGTTAATACGTACTCCACAGTTGTTGTGGTCCCACGTATTCAAGTAACATAAAACATAATACGTACTCCACAGTTGTTGTGGCCCCACGTATTCTACATGTCACAATTGCTGTGTCTCATGTAGTGTATGCTCCACAGTTGTTGTGGCCCCATACTTCATGCTCCACAGTTGTTGTGGCCCCATGAATACACATAACATAAAATATAATACGTACTCCACAGTTGTTGTGGCCCCACGCATTATAAGTAACATAAATATAATACGTACTCCACAGTTGTTGTGGCCCCACGCATTATAAGTAACATAAATATAATACGTACTCCACAGTTGTTGTGGCCCCACGCATTATAAGTAACATAAAATATAATACGTACTCCACAGTTGTTGTGGCCCCACGCATTATAAGTAACATAAATATAATACGTACTCCACAGTTGTTGTGGCCCCACGCATTATAAGTAACATAAAATATAATACGTACTCCACAGTTGTTGTGGCCCCACGCATTATACGTAACATAAAATATAATACGTACTCCACAGTTGTTGTGGCCCCACGCATTATAAGTAACATAAATATAATACGTACTCCACAGTTGTTGTGGCCCCACGCATTATAAGTAACATAAATATAATACGTACTCCACAGTTGTTGTGGCCCCACGCATTATACGTAACATAAAATATAATACGTACTCCACAGTTGTTGTGGCCCCACGCATTATAAGTAACATAAATATAATACGTACTCCACAGTTGTTGTGGCCCCACGCATTATAAGTAACATAAATATAATACGTACTCCACAGTTGTTGTGGCCCCACGCATTATAAGTAACATAAAATATAATACGTACTCCACAGTTGTTGTGGCCCCACGCATTATAAGTAACATAAATATAATACGTACTCCACAGTTGTTGTGGCCCCACGCATTATAAGTAACATAAAATATAATACGTACTCCACAGTTGTTGTGGCCCCACGCATTATAAGTAACATAAATATAATACGTACTCCACAGTTGTTGTGGCCCCACGCATTATAAGTAACATAAATATAATACGTACTCCACAGTTGTTGTGGCCCCACGCATTATAAGTAACATAAATATAATACGTACTCCACAGTTGTTGTGGCCCCACGCATTATAAGTAACATAAATATAATACGTACTCCACAGTTGTTGTGGCCCCACGCATTATAAGTAACATAAGATATATGTAACAGCCCGCTAGAAATTCAATGGTGGAATTTCTATAGACATTAGAAATCTCGTGAAAACCCCATAAGTTTTTACGAATCGGCTAATCGCATAAGTTCTAGTATGTCAACATAATTAGTTTTATCACTCACTATGGTGCCAGAAATGTGATTTTATTTGTTTGAGGTAGTTAGAAGTGTCAGATTACGTTATAGTTTACGCCACTAGACTCAGTTGAATATTTAGGATTTTTCAGTACTAAGTTTATTATGCACTTTTTTGGAGTGAATAGTAACCTCGATAAGCGTACTAAGTGCAGTGGTTTCAAAATCACAGTGTGAAATGTCCAAATTAGGTTAGAGAAGTTTTATTTGGACACTTGGCAAGATCTTAACCACACATAATGAATAGTATTAGATACTTGGCACAAAGAGAAACCATTAGATGGATTTGTGAAGGAAATCAATGTGTGAGATCATGCCACCTAAGCAAAACAGTTTTTTTTCATCTGATCAACCAAATTGAGTTAGATGAAGAGGGTTTCAACCCTAGTAAAACCCTAAATGGTTGGAATCCTTTTGAAACCCCAAAAACTTGGTTGAAACCGAAACCCTAAACGGTTTCCCCAAACCCTAAAGTTGGCATTCAAACCCTTTTTGATCCAATTTCTAGATTGTGTTTAATCACTTGATTAAATCACTTTCACATGCTTTATATTTCTCAAATTCCTATTATGACATCTTTATCCAACATTTTAAACCTTAGAAATTTGATTGGGCCAAGAAAAATTGGATTTGGGCTTGATAGCATCTCAAACCCTAACCAAACCCCCTTTAAACCCCAAATTGAAGCCCACTTGGTTGAGGCCCACTAAGGCCCACTAAAGCCCACGAATTTTGGCCACCTTGGCATAGCTTCTTGGAGAAATTTCCTCCCCCACTTGGCAGACCATTCATTGCATCAAGTTGCACTCAATAATATGGAGGAACCCACCCCATCAAGTCTCATGTCTCATAGCCTTTGTAGGTTGTCTTTTGCCCCCCACTATCCTCTACATTATGTCACATGTCTACACCTCCACTCAATGATCATTAAGGTCCAAATATTCCCCCTACAGAAGTCTTGAGTCGTGCAAGACACACTTGTTTCACTTTAATCATTTCTTCACCCCGTTCTTAGAGAGAAACCCAAAAGAGCTCTCTCGGGCAGATTTCTGGGTCTTTTTGCGTGGAGTTTTTCGACCCTTTGTAAGTATTTTCACACGATGACTCCTTCATAAAAGTTGTTCCTCTTTGAGTCTAGTTTCCGTAGATGTATTTTTCGTATCATTCCATGGTCATTTGGTCGGTCAAAAGATTTTTAACCATGGAAAGGTCATTCTGGGCGTGAATCTGGAGAGTGTGTTATGTTTTGGAGTTTTTGACCAAGCTAATGGACATATCTTGGTCCGAAAATTTTATGGAGTGTTCTTAGAATGTGTTTAAGAGTTTTCATTGAGGTTTTGTTGCATGAATAAAGATTTTGATGATAGATTTTATTAGATCTAGAAACATGAAAACTGGAAGTGGCAAAACAGTTTTTATTTGGATAAAGTTTGAATATTTTGAGGTTTGATCTTACTCTAAAGGCTTTGATATTTTTATATGATGATCCTAAGTCTCTTATTTTCATGTTAGGATGTTATTTTGGAGATATTTAGTATTAGTTTCAAAGATATGATTTTTCTATGCAAGAGAATTTCGGTTAGGCCTAAGATTTGATGTTTTTAGGTTAGATCCATGTTTTATTGGGTTTTAGCCATGTGATTTTAATTTTGATGGTTGGATATTCTTTAGGACACGTTTTTAAACCATGTGATACTTTATTTCAAAGATCTCACCTTCTTAAGCCATTGATCAAGAGATTTATCAAAGCTAGTTAAGAAAAAGTTTCTGTTTTTGGACTAAGTGTAAAATCAAAAACTCCAAGTGTTATTTTTGTGATTTTGGTGACTTTAGTTTGATGTTTAAAGCATGGTTTATCTGAGGATGATGTTATGAATATGTTAGAAGTAAGATTAGATTTTTTGGAATTCTTGGAGATGTTTTGATTTAAGGACAAAGCTTGTGATTCAAGTGTTTTGATCTTTTTACAAAAAAGTTTGGTGTTGATTATTAGCTTTTTCTAAATGGATGTTTCAAGTATGGTTTTAAACTTAGGATTGGAAGATGTTTGTTGTAAAATTTTGGTTTAAGCATGAGTTTTGAAGTTGGAAGGAATTGTAACAAAAATCAAGAGAAATGGCCTATGGATGTTTCGGCCATAGTGTGTTTTCCATAGTGATGTTTTGTTTTAAATTTTTCTGAGTTGATATTTGAGTTTAGAACAAAATTTACATGAGGAATGTAAATTTTGGAAATTTTTGGAGTTAGGATATGAAATCCTTAAGTTATGGGTAAAATGGTCGTTTTCCCACATGTAGAGGGTAAAATGATAATTTTACTCTAAGATAACTTGTTTCCATGTTTCTAATTGTTAGTAATTAAATTTCTAACTTTTAGAATGACCTTTTACAGTTTCTCGTATATCGCACTTTTTTCTCGTAGAACGTGACAATCGAGGTAAGTTAGCCTCTAACTTACTATCAGTTTATTGTGTATGTGTGATGGGTAAGAGAACTACAATTTATGTATGTATGTTATCGTATATGCCATGTCATGCTATGTCATTACATGTTTATCTGCTACGTATGATTTAATCTCTCATGAATAATTATCTGTTACATAATCTTTTCTATCATACAATGATGTATGTTATAAGTATGCCATGTTAAGTATGCCATGAAATGTTATGATTAAATCATATTGTGTCATTTACAAGTATACGCCATGTTAGAAAAGTATATGATATTAATTAATATCTCATGCATTAAGAAAGATAAGACATGTTATGTTACGTATAATACGTGGGGCCACAACAACTGTGGAGTACGTATTATATTTTATGTTACGTGAATACGTGGGGCCACAACAACTGTGGAGTACGTATTATTTTTATGTTACGTGTATACGTGGGGCCACAACAACTGTGGAGTACGTATTATATTTTCTGTTACGTGTATACGTGGGGCCACAACAACTGTGGAGTACGTATTATATTTTATGTTACGTGTATTCATGGGGCCACAACAACTGTGGAGCATGAAGTATGGGGCCACAACAACTGTGGAGCATACACTACGTGAGACACAGCAATTGTGACACGTAGAATACGTGGGGCCACAACAACTGTGGAGTACGTATTAAGTCAAGTTTCAGATCAAGTGCATGATAAGTCAAGTTTCAGATCAAGTTCATGTTTTGTTATGTACACGTACATGTTATGTTCATGATCAAGTTATGTTCCAAGTTCATGTTCACATCATGTTAAGTTCACGTTTACAGTATGTCTCAAGTTCACGTTTATGTCATGATATGTTCAAGTTTATGTTATTTTCAAGTTCATATTTATGTTATGCATGTTTACGTTCATGCTACATTTCAAGTCCATGTTATGTTTTAAACTCAAGTTCATGTCATGTTAAGTCAAGTTCAGTTCACGTTTAAGTTCTGGTTATGTCATGTTATATGTCAAGTTATGCTATGCTTATGTACGACTTTACTTATGCATTTATGCTTTTACTGCCATGCATGCATCTTTAACCTGTGTGTGAGTTTTATGTTAACTTACTGAGATTTGTAATCAAATCTCACTGTGGTAGTCCCAACTACCATTCCCCCCGAATGGTAGATCTTGTTACAGGACCCAAAGAAGAATTGGAATCTGACCATCTGAATACGGTCATCTAGGCTACGGTGCGATGTTGATGATGGTATAGTATTTAACTTAGGTTAATGCTTGTACTTTTGGAGTTGTATCTCAAGTATTCTTTTGATCACAACCATTTTGGACTAGTGTAGTGATCACGCTTTTTAGTATGTTTTTATTATGAAATATGTTTCAAGTATTTGGGATATTTTTAGTTTGGTGCATAGTTTTGCTAAAGAAAAAAAAAATTATCCGCTGCGAATATTGCATAATGCTAGATGCATGTTAGGAACATTGCATCTTATATGTCATGAACGGGGGCAGGTAACCTTGTGTTGCATGCTCGACGCTTCAAATGTCCGTTCAATCCCAAGCGGAATTTGGGGGCGTCACATAATACGTACTCCACAGTTGTTGTGGCCCCACGCATTATAAGTAACATAAGATATAATACGTACTCCACAGTTGTTGTGGCCCCACGCATTATACGTAACATAAAATATAATACGTACTCCACAGTTGTTGTGGCCCCACGCATTATAAGTAACATAAGATATAATACGTACTCCACAGTTGTTGTGGCCCCACGCATTATAAGTAACATAAGATATAATACGTACTCCACAGTTGTTGTGGCCCCACGCATTATAAGTAACATAAAATATAATACGTACTCCACAGTTGTTGTGGCCCCACGCATTATAAGTAACATAAGATATAATACGTACTCCACAGTTGTTGTGGCCCCACGCATTATACGTAACATAAAATATAATACGTACTCCACAGTTGTTGTGGCCCCACGCATTATAAGTAACATAAATATAATACGTACTCCACAGTTGTTGTGGCCCCACGCATTATAAGTAACATAAATATAATACGTACTCCACAGTTGTTGTGGCCCCACGTATTATACGTATCATAACATGTCTTATCTTTCTTAATGTATGAGATATTAATTAATATCATATACTTTTCTAACATGGCGTATACTTGTAAATGGCATAATATGATTTAATCATAAACATTTCATGGCATACTTACAATGGCATACTTATAACATACATCATTGTATGGCAGAAAAGATTATTTAACAGATAATTATTCATGAGAGATTAAATCATACGTAACAGATAAACATGTAATGACATAGCATGACATGGCATATACGATAACATACATACATAAATTGTAGTTCCCTTACCCATCACACATACACAATAAACTGATAGTAAGTTAGAGGCTAACTTACCTCGATCGTCGCGTTCTATGAGAATAGAGTGCGAAACACGAGGAACTGCACAACAGCTGGAAGAGGAACACTCAAGTCCTTAAGATTTTCAATTCTGAACTCAATTGCCATATTGTGAGCACTTGCAACACTACGGGCAACGTGAGGTTTCACTATACTCGAAAGAGATAATTTGACTTCAGAAAACCTTTGCACTAAAACAAGTTCATTAAAATTATCAATAATAACCAACAAACAATTCCTTTCTCAATCCATATACTCTTAGCCATAGTCAACCACAAGATGACACCAGTCACCCCAGACTATAATCCATAACACCACTGCTTCGGGACACTGTCATACAGTTTCCCAACACTACACCATACGCTCCACACTTCTCTGCTACGCCATCCAACCCTTCGTGACACGCCATCCGGTGTATCACGACTTAGTACAGAGTACACTCACGTGAACTCTCTTCCATTCACACTACAAAACCCATCACTGCGATACACGTCTCACGGTGCATCGCTACGCGACACGGAGTACGCGCTACGCGTACTTCCTTCGCTACAACACTCATCAACACGATGCACATCACACGATGCATCGCCATACCACAGGAGTACACTACATGCGTACTCCCTTCCTTCTACGACCCACATCACTACAGCGCACGTCGCGCGGCGCGTCGCTGCATTACACAGAATACGCTACACGCGTATTCTCTTCACACAACCCGCCGTATCACATCTACGGCATCCATCTCACGCCTATACTTCACAGCACAGTCCACAAAACTACAAAATCAAGCCTAACACTTCACAACCACACTTCGTTTCACAACTACGCAGCGAACTCCACAAACACTAACTACACAGTCTACAGCCAACCAAATCAACTATGTTAAACATAAATAACTAAAGATAGAGGGTTAAGACGAGAGAGATGTGATTGCTGTCGGGAAAGAATCCAAAACTGATAATTTTAGCGGGCTGTTACAAAAATGCTTGGGGAAGGGCATGGTGATGAGAGGAACAAGATGTGGTGGTGAGATGCTGTGGGTAGCCGTGCATGGCGGTGGACGGTGGTGCAACCAAACGTGTGTGGTTGTAAAGGCCCATCAAGATATTATAATTGTCATGTTACTTTAAAAACAAGTGATTACGCCCAAAGAATAATGTGGTAGTTGTAGCACAACTTTGGAGTGTCAATTTCAAAGGGAGACAAATTAAAAGAATAACAGAAGGAACAAAGAAACTAAAAAAAAAAATATTAAATAAGTAATTGAGAACAAAGATTAATTTTAACTGTAAATTAAAGTGAAGTAAAGTGATTAACGGAAAAAGTACTCAAATTTGATGAACAGTAGAGCGTCGGGAATCCCTTGCACAAATCTGGTATTTTAATTATTCTTAATTCATTGGATAACTCAATTGAGCACTCAATTCCCAAAATTTCCAATTGGAAGGTATAGATTTATAAACCAAATGTAACCCTTTAAAAAATCATTCACCACTTTTAAATACGTAAATTATTATCCTTATTGAGAAAATCCAACAACGACAATATACTCAGGAAGCGATATTACAGCAAAGAACTAAATCAATATAGATAAATAATTGATCCAAACATAATCAAAGAACCAATCCATTCAATAGTAAAAGCATGACTAAAACCATAAACAGAATAAATTCTATGATTATTCGAATAAGAAAATATCAACAATGAATTGAGAATAATAAAACAAAAGAGTTTTCGTAATTGAAAATCAAATACATAAATTAAAAATAAGTTAGAAATATCATCTAATGTGCAAGTTCATCCCTAACTCTAGTTGAGAATTTAGTTACCCATAAATACAATGGACAACAAAAATCTCTAGAGAAAAATGAAGCGAACGGTGGCCATGGATGTGATTTTCTCCTCTCTTCAAAGCTGCCTCTTGTGCCCCTCCCCCTCCTCTCTTCAAAGTTGCCTCTTGTGCCTCTCCTCCTCCTCTATTTCCTTTTGGATTTTCTTTTTCTTTTTCCTTGTTCCAAATTGCTCTCGAACTCCATGAAAGTCCTATTTTAAACTTAACTAGGTTTTGACTTGCCCTTTTATAAACTCTGAAATTAAACATAAAAAACTATTTAGGAGTATTCCGATGTAAATAGAAACTCAATTCAAGAATACACATTAATTGCTATGATTTCTATTCACATTTTAGCATCATAGTCCAATAATAGGGTATTTACAGTGCACTTTCGCACACTCATTGTGATACTCCATCTTCACCACTTCATCACCAACTCCTTGCTGTCCTAAACCACCCATTTCTGGCCTCGATCCGTCGCCGGAGTAGCCCCCACGAGCTAGTTTCCGATTTGGGTATTTCAACTCTTCTACCGCCGTTTTCGCCGCCACCCACGGCCAAACTTCACTTCCACTAGCTTCATAAACACCTCTAAGCCATTCTCTATCAAACCCAAGTCTTGGTTTGTCCCCAATCAAAAGTGGGTATTTTACAACCCACGGCCACAGTGTTTTTACACTGTTACGTTGCTTTCTCTTCGCCGTTTGCTGCTCGCCGATCCTTCAAAAATTATTATATAGCGCTGTAAGTATTTTCCAAACTTTATTTTAGATTTAAATATATTATTTCTTTTACAATAATTATTTGTGACTGGTTGGTTATTCCGGACTGAGTCCGAGGAGTCGGGGGTCGGATGGATTTGAGGACGGAGTTGCTTGTTTGGTTGTTATGGATATTTGAAAATTGTTAGTTAATTGGTGTTGTATTATTTGCATTGCATTGTGCACGCATATGCATGTGTTAATTATTGAAAACTGGGTTTTCATGAGTTAAATGGATTTTTGGGTGCGTGTGTATCACGACCCCAAGCCAAGATGTGGTATTATCTTGGTGGAGCTCCTCTGGTCACTCGGGAGTGCAATATACTGAGTGACGTCCCCTGGGTTTTCGCTTGGCGACAACGGGAGCGGGCGAGATGGTAACACTCTCGTACCGACTCCGTGGCCCCTCTGCTGGCAGGGGCTAGAAGATGCTTGGCTACGAACGCGCGGGGCGCAGAACTGGGCATCGCTCGTTACGAAGTCACACGCATGGTCGTTACCCATGGTGTGACAAAGGGAGCTAGGGCTTGCGGATGACCCCTAGGGGAGGTCATGGTGCATTCGGTTAAGGAAAAGTAGAAAATGGTTTTAAGACTTGGATTTTGGGTCATTTTTGGGAAAATGGCGAGATTGGTTTTTGGGCCATTATCTGGGATAATGGCGAGGAAAGATTTAAAGGAAATATTTTGGACTAAATGAGACTTTTGGCGTGTGTGGAAAAATATGTTTTATGGGACATGAGCATTGGGCATTTTTGAATGCATATTGTAGAGTTTAATATATTTTTCTCTTGTGGCGTTTGAAATATTACTTACCTGCGGCACCATTTTTGGTACCGTAGATTTTGATGCAGAGGTTGAGGAAGAGGAGGCTGAGCCCGAGGAGGCGGCTCCACCAGAGTATTGATTTGGAGTGCTTATCTATGGATAATATTTGTAGTTGTTTTTATGATATGTATTTGGGTTTGAGATAGTGTTGAACATGTAATATTTTATTAACGTATGTTTTAAACTGGTTTGTATTTAAACAAAAATTTTGGTACTTAGTTATACGACTTTATTATCCGCTGCGTGGTTTTATTTTGTACACATGTTGCATGTACACACACTTGGCACTTGGCGATGGGATGTGTGACCCGTGTTGTCATCATCCCGACGTCTCGATTTCCATGTGTCCGTACGTGGGAGTTGGGGGCGTCACAGATGGTATCAGAGCAGTTTGGCTCTGGGTAAAACCATATGTCCCATAGGTGGAGTACCATAAAGTTTTAAAAGCTTGATTTGAAATTATTTTATTTATTTAATTTGAATTGTTTTTATTTAACTTGATTCGATTTGATTTTATTTGAATTGCAAGTATGTTGTTTTATTTGTTTTATTTATTTTGTTTTAAGTTGTTTTGATTTGTTTTGTTCGGAGTTGAAAGTGGGGTTAAGGGCTACCCTATGGTAGGAAGGCGGTATAATCGAAAATACTATTATTAGGCATTAACATTTAGTGTGGTAGGCTTGAATTTTTGGCGATGTGGTTTGCTTTTATGATGTTGAGGTCTGAAGGGAATGTCATGGTTTAGGCGATCTTTGTAAAGTAGGAACTCACGTCGCAATGAGGAGGGGAATTAGCTTTAAGTCACTTAAGATGATTGAGGTCTTAGGTTTTGTAGAATTTATGTAATGAGGCTATAGAATAGGAGAGTGTAGGTTCAACGAACTTTAAGGATTGGTTTAAGAGAATTTTATCTAAGGTTTGAGGCCTTATAGATTTTAAGAAATAAGATTTTGGTAATTAAGGTGTTAGGTTCGACAAGCTTTGGGGGAAATAATTAAATTTCAAGTTTTAAATTTTGCTGATTTCGGATGAGCAATTTGGTGGCAATTGGGGCTTTAAAATTTACAAGTTTTTGAGGTGAATGTTTTGGATTAAAACCATCAATCTTGAGGATTTCAGAAAATGAATTATCATCTGTTAATGTTATATATTTTAAAAGCTTTGGGAGTCGATTGTTCTATTATGGGTTGTAAGTTCATTGATCTTAGAAATTTCAGAAAGTGATTCTTATTTGATTTAAGGTTTTAGAATTGCAGAGCTGAAGGACCAATTTATAATAAGAGTTGAGTTCTTAGTTTTACAGACTTGGTGTGCTAGCTTGATCTACTCTGGAGAGTGATTAGTTTGCACCCATTAAAATGGGGTTGATCAGAGTTGAGTTATTGATATGAAAATTTTTTGGAGTACATTTCTTTGAGAATGGAAGGTAATGATCTAACTCATATACTTCTTTGAGGATTGTAGATATCGACTTAGTTCAGAAAATGATTATTATTAACTCGAGGTTGTAGTAATAGATTTTAGGAAATGCTTTTTATCAATTCGGAAGAAATAGATCCATCGATGTGTTGGAAACAATAGTTTATTTGTTGGTATTGAATTCAATTGAAGTTGAGGCTTTATGTTGCGGAAACTTTTGGGAACGGATTATTAGCAGATTTAAGGTCATTTTTAGTACAAAATTATAAGTGATAGCCGTTTGCTGATTTTAAGGGTATAAGTGGAGCAGATTTAGGAATGATCCATGTTGAATTGCGGATATAAGTCTAGGTGATGGAAATAGTAGTAATGGATTACTTGTACGTTGGAATGATTATTGGTTTTGGCTAAGGATGCATGAGATCGACACGTGATAGTGGTGAGTCGATTGGAGTGTTCAGTCGAAGCGTGTTATTCAATGGAAATGTTGGTTGGCAATAATTGTTATGATTACTTTAAGGAATTAGTTGTGAATTGAGATTGCATAGGAATTTAAATTTCTGGAGGCTACACTCTACTTTGGAGATCGATCATCCAATTGGAAGAATTATGAACATTGTTATTAATTTGGAAAGATATTGTTGGATTGCCATGTGTGATGTATGATAAATTCTTGGAAGTTGAAACTTAGGCATCAACAGTGGGTAGCATAACCATATGTATGAAATAATAAAGTATTAGGATCCCTGAGTGTTGTGCAATAGTTTTTGATGGATTGAAGATTTAAATGGTATGGCCCGTCTTAAGGTTTAATTGTGATGTGCAATTGAAGGAATTAGAAGTTTTAATATAGGGCGTTTGAGAGTACGAGCAGGTGGGTGAGTTACTTAGAGTTTCGATTATGTCTTGGTGAGGTCAATGGTAGTTTATAGTGAGTTTAGTCTCTGCTAGATTAGATGATATTCAGAATGTAGGTAATGAGCTTAAAAGTGTGGGTTGTCGGGTAGAAGTTATAGGCGCTCTTGTTGGTTGGCCGAGAAGGACTTGAGGCTTTTTGGATATGTTCCTTATCTTTAGAAGAGATATGTGTATTTTGGGATGATATTATGTGTTTTCAGTTTGGGGCATTGAGATTGATCAGCATTGATTTTTGTCAACAATCAATGAATGTATTTTTGTGGAATGTTGATTTTGATTAAAGCAGCAAGAGCCAAATGATGAGTGAGTGATAATTCGTGGTATTGGAGGTATTTTATTTTCTATCGAAGTGGGGTAAATGATTTTCTTATTTTCAGGCATTGAGTTGGTTGTACTCAATGGTGTTGATTTATGAGGACAGTCTTTTTGCATCTTGGCGAGTTATCAGAATGCGCACGGAAACGTGATTTTTGGAGATAATTAGGTATTCAAACTTTGTGCGGATTTTGAAGAATTAGTAGTGATTCGAACTTTTGATGGAAGATTAATAATTTGGTTGTGTAATTTATACTTATTGATGGTTTACTTCGGAAGTAACTAAAATGGTTACCAACTTGTGGAATACAATAAAGGTTTCAAGGATATAGCTTAAGAGTTGATTGAGGTTTAATCAATCCATTCTAAGAAGTAATAATTATTGGAATTTACTTAGGTGTGGTTTTGAGGGTCATGTGGATATGGTGATTTCGGTTTATGTGGCCGCTTTAAGAGTTTTAGACGTGATGCGTCGTTGGGAGATTAGTGCGAATATGATGGAATTGCTTATAGGAGTATATTTGGAGAGAGCTTTAATCATACTTGTGTGGAAATGGTTGATGGTATGATTTTCTCAAGTATACTCTGAGTTGTATATTGAATCATGCTTGGCGCTGATGTTTGATCTCACAAATTTTGAAGACGAAATTTATTTTAAGGGGGGAGGATGTGATACCCCGTTTTTACGTGTATTTTCACTGAAGGAAAATTTTAATTTAATTAAAATAATAGTTCTTTTATTTTAAATTATCGGATTTTAATTTGATTTTATTTGTTGTTTCAAGTTTAAATTGCTGTTTAATTTATTTTAGGTTGTTTTTGGATTTAAAATTAAGTAGTTAGTTTTTATTAATTATTTATTATATTTTAGATTTACGTTGTGTTTAAATTATTTTCTTAATCTTATTGCTTTTAAACTTGTTTTCGTTGGATCTGTTGTTGGACTCCAGAGGTGAGGATTGGACCTCATTTTTTTTCCTCCATCTTTTCTTTTCTTCTTTCTCTTTTTTCTTCTTCTTTTCTTTCTTTTTTCCTTTCTATCCCGCTGAATTCCCCTGCCCGTTCGAACCTCTCTCTCTCTCTACCCATTTCCGTTCGTTTTTCTCTCTCCGCCCAGAACCACCTCCGCCGGCCACCATGCGGCACACCATCCACCCAATTTTCTTCCCCTCAGGCCGGTGATCATCCCCACCAAGTTTCACCGCCATCCGAGCCGCCGTTTAGCCGGGAAAGCCACTCCAAGCCGAAAGGACTCCACTCTGATTTGCCGCCGTCGCTCCACCTCCGGCCACCACCTCTTCACCACTTCATCACCGACTCCTTTCCATCCTAAACCACCCATTTCCGGCCTCGATCCGTCGCCGGAGCAGCCCCCACGAGCTAGTTTCCGATTTGGGTATTTCAGCTCTTCTACCGCCGTTTTCGCCGCCACCCACGGCCAAACTTCACTTCCACTAGCTTCATAAACACCTCTAAGTCATTCCCTATCAATCTCAAGTCTTGGTTTGTCCCCAATCAAAAGTGGGTATTTTACAACCCACGACCACAGTGTTTTTACACTGTTACATTGATTTCTCTTCGTCGTTTGCTGCTCGCCGATCCTTCGAAAATTATTATATAGCACTGTAAGTATTTTCCAAACTTCATTTTAGATTTAAATATATTATTGCTTTTACAATAATTATTTGTGACTAGTTGGTTATTCCAAACTGAGTCCGAGGAGTCGGGGGTCGGATGGATTTGAGGACGGAGTTGCTTGTTTGGTTGTTATGAATATTTGGAAATTGTTGGTTAATTGGTGTTATATTATTTGCATTGCATTGTGCACGCATATGCATGCGTTAATTATTGAAAACTGGGTTTTCATGAGTTAAATGGATTTTTGGGTGCGTGTGTATCACGACCCCAAGCCGAGATGGGGTATTATCTTGGTGGAGCTCCTCTAGTCACTCGGGAGCGCAATATACTGAGTGACGTCCCCTGGGTTGTCGCTGGGCCACAACGGGAGTGGGCAGGATGGTAACGCTCTCATACCGACTCCGTGGCCCCTCTGCTGGCAGGGGCTAGAGGATGCTTGGCTACGAACGAGTGGGGCGCGGAACTGGACATCGCTCATTACGAAGTCACACGCATGGTCGTTACCCATGGTGTGATGAAGGGAGCCAGGCTTGCGGATGACCCCTAGGGGAGATCATGGTGCATTTGGTTAAGGAAAAGTGGAAAATGGTTTTAAGACTTGGATTTTGGGCCATTTTCTGGGAAAATGGCGAGATTGGTTTTTGGGCCATTATCTGGGATAATGGCGAGGAAAGATTTAAAGGAAATATTTTGGGCCAAATGAGACTTTTGGCGTGTGTGGAAAAATATGTTTTATGGGACATGTGCATTGGGCATTCTTTCATGCATATTGTAGAATTTAATATATTTTTATCTTGTGGCGTTTGGAATATTACTTACCTGCAGCACCATTTTTTGTACCTTAGATTTTGATGCAGAGGTTGAGGAAGAGGAGGCTGAGCCCGAGGAGGCGGCTCCGCCGGAGTATTGATTTGGAGTGCTTATCTATGGATAATATTTGTAGTTGTTTTTATGATATGTATTTGGGTTTAAGATAGTGTTGAACATGTAATATTTTATTTACGTATGTTTTAAACTGGTTTGTATTTAAACAAAAATTCTGGTACTTAGTTATACGACTTTATTATCCACTGCGTGGTTTTATTTTGTACACATGTTGCATGTACACACACTTGGCACTTGGCGATGGGATGTGTGACCCGTGTTGTCATCAACCCGATGTCTCGATTTTCCCGTGTCCATACGTGGGAGTTGGGGGCATCACACTCATCAATAAGCTTATCTAATAATATTGGAAATATCACATATAAATATTTTCAGAATATTTAAAATATCCGTAAGTGTTAAAATATCTATCTTGCTTTAAAATCTACTGGATAACTTTTAAAACACACCATTGAGGAACAATATGTAGAAAGAGGCTCAACACATAAAGCGAAGCTCGTATTTAAAGAAGAAAGAATGAGTGGATTATCACACTTTTTCCTTTCCACTCTCTCTCCATCCTCTCCCTTTCTCTCCCAACCTGACGGAAGTTCTCTCTTCTCCATTGTGCTGCTCTTCTTCTCCTCCCAGCTCAGCCACCGCCAACCACCTTTAGTCACCTCTACCACCGGTAGCTCTCCCTCATGCCGGCGAGTCCAACCTCACCAGTGGTGAGTCACACGATATAGACTCCTTCTCTTTCCATGGCAGCTTGACCGAATGGGTTTCAAACCCATTTATCTCACCTTGTGCCACATTATGCGGCCAACGAAACCTCCAAGCACCTCCACCAGAACCTCAAGCTCACCGGCTTCACCTCCATGGCCTCCTTTCTCTAGCAACTCTCTCTTGCACCACCTCGCACACAAACGAAGCTTTCAAGCAGGTTTACCACCCTTGCATTGCAATAGATGGCTACCCATGCCACCAAACCACCACCAAAGGCCTCCCCTTACCACCACGACCTTCCCTAGCCAATCTCGTGCCCAGCAAAAATCCCCATCTTTCTCACTCTTCCCCCACTCTCTCAAGGCCTCTCCTCCACCTCACGACCAAATCTGCCACTGTGGACCATCGTACAGCCACCACCTCGCCACCATAGCTCAACCACACCTCCCCCAAGCCCTCCTTGGCCAACCATCAACCACCCAAGCCTTCCTCTCTATTTCCCTTGGTTGAGACCCACGGCCCAAGCTCCTCCACTAGCCACCGTGCCTCCACTGTGTGCCACCTTGGCACCACCATGAGGCCACTACTCTATGACTATGACCATACCTTTCTCCACTCAGATCCACACCCGTAGCCACCTCTAATAGCCCAAACAGCCACTGTGGTTTAACCACCAAGTACGACTCTTCTAACGCCTTTGATCGTGACAGACAATGAGTGACGCATGGGTTATCCCGTCAATGGTATAACCCTCTATCCCTCACTATTTATATTAAATGTTAGTAGATAGGTTGTGGACTGTGCTATTAGTATTGTGGAGTTCACTACGTAGTTTTGAAGTGAAGTATGGCTATGTAGTAAAGTGTTGGGCCTAATTGTGTAGTGTTGTAGATTGTGCTATGAAATATGGGTGTGAGGTGTGCCATAGTTGTGATGTGACATAATGTTGTGAAGGGAGTACACATGGTGTGTGCTCCATGTTGTGTATCGACGCACCTTGGATGTGCGTCATGGTAATACATGATGTAGCGAAGGGAGTACACATGGTGCGTACTCTATGTTGTGTACCAATACACCGTATGGCATGTTAAGAAGAAAATGATGATTGCGTAGTAGAGGAGTGTAGAGCGTGTTGTGTAGCATCAAGAACTATGTAACGATGTCCCGAAATAACTGTGTTGAGGCTTTTAGTTCTAGGTGACAGGTGTCACCTTGTAGTTGACTTATGGCTTAGAGTATGTGTGAAGTGATGGGGTAGTGTAAGAGTAACGCAGTGGAAGCATGACGGAGGCCTTGACGTTACTTGGGATTTTTCTCGAGCTACGTGACATGACGGAGATGTAATAGTGAATGGAGCCCTGTCGTGTCAAATGTTGGGATGAACTTGGAAAAGAGGCCAGGAAGTAGGAAGGTCCTACTGACCGGGTTTGAGTAGAAGTTGCTATCAGAGTATGGAGCTTGTTTATACAAGTGGGCATTCATTGGACTGAAAGTTGATCTTAGGTGATAAAGGGTAAGGTACATGTGCATCTGGTGAGACACATGTACTGGATGGATTTACCGTATATAATGGGTAATTTGTCCTAAGCATGGTTGCATGATGTTTAAGCCTTAGAGTTAGCTTAAAGTCATGTGACATGTATGGATAGGAATGAGGATTTAGTATGGGTCAGGAAGTATGAAGTTAGTAATGGGTACATTGTCTAAGATCGGGATGCGTGACTTAGTTAGTCCAAGTCATGTATATGATTGTGGTTAATAGGAAATTAAGATAAAGGTTTATTGTCTTAACCCTAAGGTGAAACACGGAGGTAGTAATGGTAAATGGACCCTGAAGGTTTTAGCATAGTAAATAGCATGTAAGAACCCAGGGATGGATGAAGAGTGTTCCAAGTAAAGCGTAGTTCTATTTCTAGTATAGTTACTTATGCATTAAATTGAGAATAACGTTGAGGTTATGTGTATGCATGTAGGTTGTCATATGACATGCACATGAATGGACTACATGGAATGAGTATGACATGGAGTCTAGGTAAGTATTATGTTCTTACTCTTCTAGAGTTTTCTAAATAATTGAAAACTAAAATGAAACACTTTTCCTTTATGATGCTTTACAAAACAACACAAAACTCTTTTTACGAAAGAATGTTAAATATAAGTTTATAAGAATAAGTATGTAACAGCCCTCCTTGACAGCCCCTTTTTACGCACCCCAAGTATGTAAGTGTATGCATGTGAATGGATGCTATACGTAGTAAGTACTGTATGTATTTTCATGAAAATAAACGAAGAGAAATGTCAATGTATGTCTTATGTTTTAAGTGACATGAAGAAAGTGTTTTAAAATGCCCCTATGAAAGATGATGCTTTAAAGGTTGCATGAACTGAAAGAACTGGAATAAATGAATGGACTAAATGTTTTATTGTATGAAAAGACATAACGGCCATGTGAATGAACGGATGATGGTACCGAAGGACTGGACTGGAAAGATTGCAATGCTGGGTAAGTAGTACTGATAGTGCACTCAGTGCTGCACCCTAACGGAATGGATTCCTAAACTGTGGCCACGGGTGGAATCAAGATCCAAAAGACTGTTAACACTCACACACGGGACATAACAGTGTGCAACGGCCAATGAAAGTGATAAGAAAGAATATATGCATGTTAAGAAAGAATGCATGTATGTTAAGACTCTTTAAGAAATGAAGGCAGCGAGGCGTGGGGAACTGTTTACGAGAAGAAAATCCTTTTTATAGAAAAACCCAACCACGTAACGTTTTAAAATGAATGTCTATGTATGATATGTATGGAGTGATGAATGTATGACTGAAAACCTATGTTATTATATTTTAACCGTATGAAGTAATGCTTATGAGTCATTGACTCATTTTAGTTTTTATGCGTGCCCTCCCAAGGACAAGATGAGCATGACACGTCAGGATGGACACGGCCTAAGAGGAAGAGCATGAAAGCCTAGGCACAACGTTTTGTACGAGAGGCTTTAATTTAAAATTTTAATATTTTCCACTGTAACTTTTTAAATTAAGAAACACGTTTTATTTACAAATATGGAGTCTTTTGTATCCTGGTATGGAAGAAAAGAAATTTGAAAATGAACTGTAATTTTTGTCTATTTTCTTAAAATCATCTTATAAAGGATCTACCATAAGGACGGGCATTACATTAGTAGACCATGGCACCTTTAAATAACAAGGACAAGCCTACACGACTCACAGTGCCATGAAAATAGGGCGCAGAGGTCAGTAGACGACGCCACCCTTAAACACCAATGATGAGCCTACACAACTTGAGGTGCCATGAAAAAGGACGCAGTGGTTGACAGACCTCCACAACACTAATGAAAAGGGTTAATAGAAAATAAGGAGGAGTAGACTACATCACCCCAACGCCCCACCCAACGGCAAGAAAATAGAAGCTGGAGATAAGACAATTAATCATAAGGCATCCATTGGCTTAGTGGTGTTAATGCCTTTGGTTTACAGAGAGCGCTTCAATTTAAGTTATTACAAAAGTGTTAAACAAGAAAAAGATTTGAGCAAAAGTTTCATGAAAATGACAGGAAGCGATGTCAGGTTTGAAAAGATCCAAATTGAATCACGTCAAGTCGGCAAAGGGATTGGTAAGTGGGTGGGACCTAAGCCTAAGTACACCAGCACCATAACTATAGGCAAACACACGATCTCTGGCTGTAGGGGTGAAAGCCAATTTGGGGCGCAAGCGAGTGAGCTCTTCCCATGCGGTGACATGTTTAGCTTTCTTCTTATTCAAGCGAGTGTCCATCGCCATGATAGCCAAATGTAGCTTCCGTTGCTCCTCGTTAGAGTCTACTCGACTTTTTATACTGCTAATGTCACTACTACAATTCTGCTAAGGAGCCACGAGCCTTAGAGAGGTCAACCTCAGCCAGCTGTCCTTTCTCCTATGAAGCCACTAGCTCTTCTATAAGTCCCCGGTTACAGTCCTAAGAACTAGACAGCTCCTGGGAAATGAAGTCCAACTCCCCCTTTAAGGGCTAGAAGATAGGAGATAAAGCGACCTCGCTCGAACTCCAAGTCCCTTTGAATATGGCAGAGTTGAGCCCAAATAGAGTCCCGCTTTGACTCGAGCAATCCCAAGGCAAAGTCGTCCCTGACCTTCACCTCTCTAGCATGATGAAGTTCATCATGAAGAAGGAAAACTTCATCTTCAAGGATTTCCATGTCGCCGGATAGAGAGTAGGCACAACCATCAGCCTGCTCCAACACTACCTCCATCTCCACCCTTTCAGTCTTCAACCTCTCAAACTTCTTGTTGGCGTAAAAGCCAAACTTACACCTCTCTTGAACTTCCTCCTCTAAATAAGCCCGATCTACCATGATCCAGGTTGCTAATCATTGACGTCCTGCAAAAGGCAAACACCAAAATAGAATAACTAACAAGCCAACAAACAAGTAAGGTAAAAAGAAAGTCACGAGCAATTAAGATTACTCCTGGAGAGAAAGTTCCTCAGTCAATTGGCCATCTTTACTGTGGCTTCACCTTGGGCAATAGTGGAGAAGGAGGAAGCACCACCCAGAATCTCCTCAGGACCACGGCCGCCATCAAGCAAAAAGGCATTAGGAGGCACATCAGATAAATCAGCTGCCCACTCAAGGGGATGACCTAGATCTCCCAACAGGCATTTAGTACTGTTGTAAGCTAGGTCCATGTCAACCAAGAAAATGCCCTTGCCCACGAGGCCAGCCAAAGAAATGCACCCTTTAAAGAAAGAGGACCTAGTCTCCCCTTCAAAAGAAGAAAGAAAAGGAGAAGGAATAGAGAGGCGCTCACTACTCGCACCAAATAAGGGAGTATCCCCCCTAGAAATGGTAGTTGGCAGTGATTGTGGAAGGAAGCCTCCCGCCTCAACATCTTCATTAAATTTCTCTTATATAGGAACTCTATCATCATCCTCATCACTCTGACCATCCACATTGCCTGGCAGGACGACTCCTTGAATTGCCTCATGGGCAATACAAGGAACTCAAAAATAGGACTCGGCACCAAGGTAGGGGCCTAGTGAGGAATTGCAAAATCAAATGTGGTAGCCAAGTCGGAGAGGGCTTGACTTCCAAACCCCCTATGTCACCAAGGCCGGGGGAAGTTGGACGTGCAGGTGATGTATTGAACTTAGAGGTAGAGTGCTGAATGAAGTAGTAGCCTGGCAAGAGCTGTCGATTTTCTTCCTAGAAACTTTCTTCTTTTTAAGAGAAGAGGAGGCGTCTTGCGAGCGAGTACATTTCTTCAAAGCTTGGTTTGATGAAGGGGCCGGCACCATAACCTTGGTCAAGAATAGATGCCCCTTGATGTAGGAATGATTAGGTGACGTCAAGAAGTGGTCTATGTGGGTAGGAGTTTAGGTCTTCAATCCAGAGATCATCTGGGTGCCCTCTACCTAGACGCGAGCCATTTCAATTCAGGTGAGTTCCCATTCGAATATGGGTTCCATCCCTACCAACAAGCCTTTCTCCTTAGGAATTTTGCCCCAATTGGCTCTAATGGGAAAATCCCATTGAGGGATCTCTGAACTTGGAAAATCCTAACCCTTACTAGAAATAAAGAAAAACTGCCCCTTCCAATTCATACATTTAAGTGGCAGTGTTTGTCCCTTATCCTTTTTCTGGAAGCTCAGGATGTTACCCTTAACCAACGATCGCAGATGTTAAAATGCCAAGAACTCAAGGGTAGTTAGGTCAGGGTCTTCTTCCCCAAAAGGCTTAAGAGCCATGCAAAACACAATGCATGTGTAGAGAAAAGCCCTCAGTGCATAAGGATGAAGTTGGACAGGGGCAATAAGAAGAAGGTCTAGAATATTGCGTAAGGGGCGACAGAATGGCCGAAGCCCCAACCCATGTGTTAGAGCACAAATAGTTAGGGCAACCTTACCATTAAAACCTTCTTCATCCACACAGCCACGAGCAGGAATCTTTAGGAAAGCTCTGTCTGGGATGCAAAAATCTTCCCACAGATTTTTTGGATCACATGGATGGAGAGTAGAACGCCACCCATACCGCTCAAAGGTGGGAACATCCAGGACATGGGAAGATTGCAAGTCAGTGACGGTTTCGTCCATCACAAAAAGGGAAATCTGTTGTAGTGGGTGTGAACGTGATGCATGGGTAATATTATCATTTGGCGCGTTAAGTATACTTCTCTGGTACTGAAATTTGTAGATACGACAGGAATATTCTTAAATTCTTCCGTTGCGATTTTTCCTGTGCACGTATGTTTGGCATACTAACACACATTGTTCACGGAACGTAAGGCGTGTTGCCGGTGTGGCAAACAACCCAACTTCGCGACCTTTTGCCAAATCCCATGTGGGGTGCTGGGGGCGTCACTTATAGCCTCCCGATCTTTGTTTTAGAGATTCATAATATTTCTAATCTTTTTGAGTATTTTATCACTTGACAGCACTTATATTATGTAACAAGGTACGTTGGACCATAAGGAAGCGACAACAAAACCATGAACTTATTTCACCCATACAAACACCCTCTATATGTTGGGGTACTCCAGTAGTCTGATCCTGTGTTCTCCCGGTAAATTTGAGGTGTGCATGAGATTGGAACTAAACAAAGACCTCTGCTCCTGAGATCAGGCTTCGTGTCTCCCTTTTCTTTCCTATCAAAACCTCCCCATGGATCCTGTGATGATCACCAGAAGAATATGTGCTTTTGAGTTCCATCTTAAGTTTTAGAAATTGATTAACATATAATTAAACAGCCTGGCCCGTGTGCTTACCTTCACGTGCAAACTCGTCTTCAAGTAAGGGTTACTCAATAGCTGCAAAATCCATATAAGAGATATTTATAAGATAAAGAAGCAAACGAGGATCAATATTGACTTATTTCTTTATCTTTCCACATATGTTTCCATAACATTTTACCAGTAGGCCAGGTCATGTTCAGTTTTCTTGCGTATGAGAAGTGCTGCTCCTATTACAAGCCTATTCTTTTGTCAGCTTTTTTTTGGTTGTAAGACATTTTACAGGTCTCGTAACCTCATTCCACTTCAATTCAGACACGGGTACATATGTAGAACTGATCACTATATTCTTGTAGCCTCTGTCATCCTTATAGTTATTTTATTTTCATTACTAGTGTAATAATTATTCTTTTCCCGGGTAAAGTTCTATATGGTATGTAATAATATTGTAATGACGATGATGATAATGGTAATTGCTACTGCTGCTACTACGTACTATTGTTCTAGAATTTGCTTCCAATGAACTCAAAAGTTAAAACTTTAAACGATTATATTACCTGTACTTGCTCTTGCAGGAACTTTATGTATTGAATTGCTTCAAAGAGAACGGATGCTGTATCTGTCTGAAAGTTCATTAATCAAATTTGCATTAATAAGAACCGTGACGTTTTAAAAATGGAGACACGTCAAGAGACAAAGAAGGATTGAAAGAAAAAAGAAGTCATGCACGCTTTTAGCTCGTCAAGTTAATTAATTATCAACCTTTCCGAAAGGTGACACAATTTGCTGAAGGGTCGTGATTCTCTCAGTAAGCTTGACTTTTGGGGTCTGCATCAATTATAAACGTAAAAGAAGATCCATATATATAAACAATAATGGAGCTTTTCTTTTTCACATAAAATAATAATGTTTTCATTAATTATAACCTTTACTGATGAAGCTGTAGCACACTCATGCTTTGGTTTCTTCAGGCCGGACCCTGAACCATCTTCAGACTTTTTCCTTTTTCCATCAATTGTTGTCTGTCCTTTTCCAGTATTAACTCTCTTCATGGAGCAAGTTGAGTCTGTCAACTGAAAAATTTTGAGATGAAGAACAGATTATAGCAAAAAAGCCAGCTTGCATGGATCAAGAGTCATGCATGTGAACACCCTATACAGACACACACATACATATATATATATATATATATAATATTAATGTATGGGCTATAAAAAAGGGAACCTGCAGGGAAGAAGTTTGGAGCCCTTGCTTGCCTACACGATTACTAAAGGAGATAACGTCTGCAAAGCTTCTTATACGGGTGCCTGAGGAAGAATTAACTGGCATCCCATTGTAATATCTGCTTTTATCCACCAAAAACGAGTTTTCGAGGCCTATTTGATATCCAACCTCATTACTGTTGAATGACCTACGTAATAAAGTTAGCGGGGTTTCACTCTCATGACGTTCATTCTCAAGTTTCAGATCATGACCATAAGTACTTGGAAATAAACCGGAATTTATAGCACTTGCTCTCAAGCAACTTGATGTAGAATCAACGAATGTTTGCTTCATATGATCATCACACGGCTGATCAAGATGTGAGTAGCAATCCATTGAAGGACTCAACGATATATTGCAAGCTTGGGGGTCAAATCGGCGTTTGACATGATCTGGGTCTGGAGGGGCAATAGACCAAGTGCTGACTAGATCAGACAACTTCGTCAACCTTTCATTACAAAGTACGGAGTCGCTGAAACCATTTATATGCTTGTCGAAATTGTTGAAAGACGTAGAATGATCTGTGAATTCCCAGCTGTTGTCCAATTTCCTCAAGTAGTCGCAGGCAGGTTCAAACATCCCAGTTGACAAGCTTTTGGATGACAATGCATCGTCAAAGTTCCCTTCCGTGTCTTGATTGTTTTGCAATTCTCCATTGGTTCCAACACTTCTGCAGGGTTCAGTCAAAAAAGTTAGAGCTCTTTCACCAGAGAAATTAAAACCTAAACCTAATAAGCGCGTCACTCTCCACTATCATCGATATGTGAACCTAACCATTAATAGAGAGCCTTTTTCTCTCTTTCTTTTGCTAAAAGATTCTTCTTTCCACTCAAAGAAAAAAGAACATCAAAGAAGCATCAATAATATAGGTAGTCGTTCCGATCACAAAGTACATGAATCCTTTATTTTCAGACAAAACATTATCAGGTGCAGTACTTAAATAAAATATGTACGTAGAAGTGGTGCAGTAGAAGTACTTACAAAAGAACATGGCTCCAAAGATTATTTTCAGAGGCATGTTCTACAATCAACTCGTTGGATGAAGTAGTCTCAACAAGCCGGCGAGATGATTCAACAGTCAAGCCTGAGTGATTGGAGGCGTTAGTAAATGAAGTAGAGATGGAAACATCCTCCTCACAGGATGAGTTGGAGTTAGGGTTTTGATTGTGCCATAAATTATTCCATGAAGAAAGAGAGTTCCCATGGAGATCCGGCCACCAGTTGGGTGGCGTAGAGGAGGAGGTACCAACCGAGCTGTCTGTGCATTCTTCGGCCATAATTATTTCTCTAGCTGATCCGGTACTGGAAATATTGTTAATATGGTTTAGGGCTGTATTTTCTTTTCTGCTGGTGGATGATTGGAATTTAAAGAGAGAGATATCCGTTGGTGGTGACGTACGGATTTGTAGGTTTTATCAATTATAGGGGGAGACAATAAAATATGCAACCTGAGTTTTTCCACTAACTTTTATGGGCAATTATTATATACGAGGCTGGGCCAGTAAGTGTTTGGCCTGGAAATGCAACATTTTCTTCCACGAGTTAGGTTTGGAGGTGCTAATTTTGTTGGACAACTCTCTCTCTCTCTCTCTCTTCGCGTGCAAAATACCAAAAATATATCATGTGGATGAGGTGCATGACACTATTGGTCCGTAAGCCAAGGGTGGTGGACTAGTAGTACTACTTTGTGTATATGATGTCTAGGAAAATACATTTGTTTCATATGCTAGAGGATCAAACTTGACCCTAATCTAAAGCTCTAAATATATGGTGTTCTTCAATCTTATCATGTAGTACTCTTGCTAGCCACTGCATATAGGCATATGTTTTTTTAAAAATTGTTTCGAATCGCAATAGATCATGATAGATTAATTTAGTACCTGTTTGGTTTTGAGTTTAGAAGGTTAGAGAGTACTTTTTTCAATCTAAAACCACTTTTATATATAGAAGAAATGACAAGTTTGATAAATTTATATAAAGTCACTTAAAAGAAGTTGAAAATCCACGATTTTAAAAAACACCAAATTGAAACTTTGATTGAAAAACACCCAAGGATTATGGAAACTCTACCGTAACTAACTTTTTAAAATCACTTGAGGCGTATGTTTACAAATAGTAGACAACTTTTGAATAGTAGAACTTTTTAACAAAATTCTACAATTAAAAGCTCTATAACAAAAAGATCTATTAGCTACAACAATCCCGAATAAGCGCTTGGTCAGGTAGAATTGTACGTGGGCGTGAACCTCTCACACGGAAATAAAATACTAACATATAGAATGAAAAATGTTCTTTACCCATCTAGTATGCACATTTTTGTGCATATCTTTTAATTGAACTGTTTGATCATTATTGTGCTTCGGATTATTTCTATGTATATACATATATATGTATGTATATATACGTACGTATATATATACATGTATGCATAAGGCATGTAGAACATTTCCTTCAAAATATAATTAATGGTTATTACTAACTTCATGATTGCCAAGCTCTCTCTTATCGAGCAATGAGCACTTGAAATTAGAGAGGGAGAACCGTAAAGTACATGATCAAAGAAATTTAGTCTTGAGGGTGTTTGTTGGAAAGGGTGCCTACGATGTTTAAGTTAATGAGGGATTTGAGAAGAAACTTGAGGAAAGTTTGAGGTGAAGAGCAAGATCTAGAGAAAAATACAGAGTGAGTCGATACATTGAGTACCTAAATATGATACATTTGTCGGGTAATGTAGCAAAATATTTCATTTGTGGGTGTTAATTCTATAAATTCTGTTAGTCAAATCAAGAAAGAAAATCATCCCCTATGCTACACTATAGTGGTTCTCCAAGCAATCTTCATGTTCCTAACATCTGTTATAACGTTGAAGATTGTGGGATTTTGTAGAGAAATGCAACATATGAGATCATTGTGTATAAAAAGGTGGTGAATGAGATCTCACATTACTATAGAAAGGAAAGTTCAAGCCAACACACTAGGCATAGATAATTAAGCATATTTAATTAATACCCTTGAATGCTATATAATTGCTTGCTGAAATTATAGTTGAGCCTACTTATTGTGATGCCCGATCAGTCACTACTACACCTTAAAGTTTTACTATGGAAATTAAACATAAATGTTTATGTGAGAACCTGGACTTTGCCAAGTCCTCGTTCCTTATTGTCATTTTATTTTATTTCATTTTAGAAAAGGTTTCCTCAACTTTTTAAATAAGAGATGAATAGATTATAATTGGACGAAAAGCCCTTAGTGAGTTTTACTTTTGGACCTTGGGGATTGTTAGATTAGAAGGCTTTGAGGGAGATGAAATGAGGATAAGCCCAACAGGACCTATATGGGTTTCGGCCATCAAGAAGAATACTAGGGTTGGAAGGCCCAATATATCTTCCAAGGCATGTGGTAGGCGCCACATGGGTTATGAGGGCTATTTGGTCTTTTAGGTGAGAAACATAAGGAGAAGGCAAGGTGAGGCACTTGTCTAACATGCTTAATGTTCTAGAGGGGTGAATGGAGAATGATGTCATCAATCTAGGGCTTACAAGTCCCCATTGCAAATGCCATTTTAGGTGCTGACACTTGTAAAGCATGTGTTGAGAATGAGGGAAACCTTTGGAGTTCCAGGGAGATCTTACTTGGGAAGAGAAAGAGTTGTGTTCTAGAAGAATATTGGAAGAGTAAGAGAAGGAGAGAGGGAGGGCGACAGCTTGCTTGGGGAAGGCCAAGGGATTTGTCTTGGGATGGCCAAGGATCACCTAGAGAAGATTTAGAGTTTTCGGCCAAAGCAAGTAACACACATTTTGTGACGCCCCCAATTCCCACGTATGGACATGTGGAAATCGAGACGTCGGGATGATGACAACACAGGTCACACATCCCATCGCCAAGTGCCAAGTGTGTGTACATGCAATATGTGTACAAATAAATAACGCAGGGGATAATAAATATTTTACAACTAAGTACCAGAATTTTTATTTAAATACAAACTCGCTTAAAATACATATAATAAAATACTACAAGCTCAACACTATTTCAAATCCAAATACATAACATAAAAACAAATACAGATAATATTCAAAGATAGGCAACTCCAAGTCAAAACTATGGCGGAGCCGCCTCCTCGGGCTCAGCCTCCTCGTCCTCCTCAACCTCTGCATCAAAACTACGGTACAAAAAATGGTGCCGCAGGTAAGTAATAATCCAAACGACGCAAGATAAAAACATATTATAACCACAACAATATGCATGAAAGTATGCCCAATGCACATGTCCCAAAACCACATTTTTCCACACACGCCAAAAGTCTCATTTGGCTCAAAAACTTTCCTTTAAATTTTTCCTCTCCATTATTCCAGATAATGGCCCAAAAACCAGTCTCGCCATTTTCCCAAAAAATGGCCCAAAATCCAAGTCTCAAAACCATTTTTCCATTTTTCCTTAACCGAATGCACCATGACCTCCCCTAGGGGTCATCCACAAGCCCTTGCTCCCATCGTCACACCATGGGTAACGACCATGCGTGTGACTTCGTAACGAGCGATGCCCAGTTTCGCGCCCCACGCGTTTGTAGCCAAGCATCCTCTAGCCCCCGCCAGCAGAGGGCCCAGCGACAACCCAGGGGACGTCACTCAGTATATTGCGCTCCCGAGTGACCAGAGGAGCTCCACCGAGATAATACCCCATCTCGGCTTGGGGTCGTGATACACACGCACCCAAAAATCTATTTCACTCGCGAAAACCCAGTTTTCAATAAATACCACATGCATATGCGTGCACAATGCAATGCCAATAAAATTACACACATTCACCAACACCTTCCAAACATTCCAAACAACCAAACAAACAACTCCGTCCTCAAATCCAACCGATCCCCGACTCCTCGGACTTAGTCCGGAATAACCAATCAGATCACAAATAATTATTGTAAAGACAATAATATATTTAAATCTAAAACAAAGTTTACAAAATACTTACAGCGCTATATATTAATTTTCGATGGATCGGAGAGCGGCAAAAGGCGAAGAAAAAGCAAAGTAACAGTGCAATTTCATTGTGGCAGTGGGTTGTAAAATACCCACTTTTGAACGGGGACAAACCGAGACTCGGGATTGATAGGGAATGGCTTAGGGGTGTTTATGAAGCTAGTGGAAGTAAGGGTTGGCCGTGGGTGGCGGCAAAAATGGCAATAGGAGGCCAAAATACCCAAATTAGAGAGTTAGCTCGTGGGGACTGTTCCAGCGACGGATCGAGGCCCGAAATGGGTGGTTTAGGATGGCAAGGAGTCGGTGATGAAGTGGTGAAGAGGTGGTGGCCGGAGGTGGAGCGACGGCGGCAAAACGGAGCAAAAGCCGTTCGGCTTGAAGGAGCTATTCCGACCAAACGGCAGCTCGGATGGCAGTGAAACTTGGTGGGGATGATCACCGGCCGGATGGGAAGAAATCTGGGTGGGTGGTGTGCCGCACGGTGGCCGGCGGCAGTGGTTCTGGGTGGAGAGAGAAATTTGAATGGAAATGGGTAGAGAGAGAGAGTGTCGCGCGGGAGAGAGCCGGGGGAGAAAGAAAAAGGAAAGAAAAAGAAAGAAAAAGAAGAAAAGAAAGAGAAAGGAAAAAGAAAAGAGAAAAAGAAAAGATCGGGGAAAAGAAATGAGGTCCAATCCTCACCTCTAGAGTCCAACAACTGATCAAACGAAAACAACTTTAAAAGCAATAAAACCAAGAAAATATTTTAAACATAACGTAAAGCTAAAATATAATAAATAACTAATAAAAACTAATTACTTAATTTTAAATCCAAAGACAAGCTAAAATAAATTAAACAGCAATTTAAACTCAAATAACAAATAAAATCCAATTAAAATCCGATAATTTAAAATAAAAGAACTATTATTTTAATTAAATTACAATATTCCTTCAGTGAAAATACACGTAAAAATGGAGTATCACACATTTTGCCTTATGGCATCCATGCAACAGGTAGAGGAGTTCTAAGAAGCATTTGAATTTGTGATTTTATCTTTGAAACACCAAGTTAATTGAACCTAAACATGTAAGGAAAGGCATAAAGGGAAAGTGAGAAGAGAGAGGACCGGTTGGAGAAAGGCCACACGCCTCCCATGGAAGAAGGCCTTTGGTTTTCCAAGGTTGATCTAGGGAAGAGGTAAGGACCTTTTGTTTGTGATGCCAAGTGGCGTCCATGCAAGGGCCATTGTCATTTCAAGAGAGGTTGGAGGCTCTATATAAGGGCATGAATGAAATAGGGAAGATCTTTTTGCTCAAAGTTTCATTGTTGCTCGTAAGGATTTTCAGCACACACAAGTTCTCTCAAGACCCAACGTTTTCTCTCCACTTTCTTGTCACTTTCTTGCCACCCAAATACTACTATTTCACTTCTTCTAAGTCAAGAATAACAAGGAGGATACCCTACACCATTCGACTAGGGAAGAAGCTCAAGGAAGTGAGGATCATCCCACTCTCTTACACGCACACTCACACGGCCAAGAGGGAAATCTCTTATTCCCATTCAGTTTCAACCCTTTTCTTCACAACCACACACTTTCACTTGGGTAACTAGGGTCTTCTCTTTAAGAAAGAAAGAACCCTAGATACCTATGGGTGGATAAAAGAACTACAAGGTTGTTAAGATTGAGGTTTGGTTTTTGCATGAAAAAGAAAAGCTAGGATTTCACTCCTGGAAAGAAGAAGGAACCCGAATACACTTGTTACTTTGAGCATAGGAAACACGAGTTTTGGAAGAACTTAGGTTTTGGTTTTCACTTGGAAAATAAACTAGGGTTTGAACTTTCAAGGAGTTTCGGCCCAAGGTTTTTTGTTTTGAGAAAAGGATTTAAAAAACACCCTACACTCACATTTTTAGAATCTAGGGTTTTGTGTATGGATTTCTATTAAGACTAGGGTGTATTTCCAGATTTTTGCTATTATTAATCATTGGACTTTTGTACATATACACTCAACTTGCTCGTGGTTAATACTTGCATATATTTGTGTAAATCCTTTTTATTATTCTTGTTGTTTTGATTGCTAGTCTTATTTGCTTGATTGAATACTCTTACATGAACTTTGAATATGAATATGGAATGATTAATATGAATCGGTTTATGATGAAAAAGGTGATAAAATGCTTTACATGTTTCAGTCTTGAAGAAAAGGATATTAAGGTCGGTTTTACCATGCCTTGAGTGATTTGGATCTTGTTCAAATGCCATGATTTCATGTCCTATTTTACTATATCATGATTTCTAAGAATCTTGGATGAAATTTGAAGCATGTTTAAGTGATTATCTTTCATGATTTTATGAATGCACGTTTCGGCCAAGGCTTAAATTTCATAGTTTAGTGTATGTAATTTGATATCTCATGTGTTCTATGTTATCATGTGATGAATCAAATGTGTTACACTTTGCTATTTAATGCACGGCATTTCATGTGTTATTTGTCAAGTATAAGAGCGTATGTCTTAAGTCTCATATCACATGCATTTGGAAATAGTGATTTTTAAAGAAAAACGTTTTCAAGAACAAAAAGTGCTTTGGAAATAAAGTAACATTTTTGAAAAAAGAAAAGTTTTATCACGACCCCGAATACTAGGATGGAGGAATGTCTTAGTGGAACTCCTCTGTCCACTCTGAAGTGCTTAAGAATGGAGTGGTACCCCTAGGTTGAGAAAGAACTATTGGCATGTCTCGAATGGATTCTTTTTAAAAGATGCTAGAGAGAGGTAGCACCTAACAATAGTGGGTGCCATGACTAAGGCCAGTAACTCAATGAAGTACTGTCGTATTACTATGATACGAATATGTTTAAGATGTATTCACCACGATGTACAGACCATTGGTGGTGTGGTAACTACCAGGAACACACAGTGCATAAGGGAGCTGTGATGTGTCCATAAGTGTTATAAGAATGAGGCCACGCGCCTATATGATATGTAATGGATCACATAATGTGAATCATGTGATAAGATATTATATGTTCTGGATCACGTGATTAACTAAGATATGAAAAAATGATGAAAAATCGATTTTTCCAATAAAGCTAAGTCTCTGTTATAATTGTAAAGAATGGTCAAAACATAAGTCTCAATTCAGTCCCAGTTATAAGTTAAGTCCATGTCCATGCATGCATTGCATGATATACCTCTTATATGCTTATGTTAACTATGGTATGTTGTGTGATTACTTACTGAGATTTCTTGAAATCTCACTGTTGCATTGTTCCACTATCATTCCTTTGTTGGAATTGTAGAAGTTGTTACAGGAATAGAGGATAATGACAATAACCAAGAGGAAGAGAAACCCCCCTCCTTCGGAGAGGATCGTGCCTAAGATGAACATTAGTAGACCCGAGCCCACTATTTTGGAGCACTTGGAGGCTATTGATTAGGAGATCTCTACGATGCTCCAGTTTATTGAGGAGTTCCAATGCCTCAATAATAGGGATAAGGATCAGGACTTAGAGAAGCGGATGAAGGACGAACTGCTACAAGGAAAAAAAAGAAAGAGAAAAAGAAAGAAATATTTTGGTCCCGTGTTTTGGGAATTACAAACTCTGATTATGATTTGAAACTCTCTTGTCAATGATATTGGTGTTTGGGACAAGTTTGGGGATAAAAGATTTTTTGTACCACGTATTTTGCAATTGCCTACGGCATTGCTTAGATTTCTCATCACTTTTTTTTTTACTGTTTTTCACTGAACGTTTATTGCATACTGCTAGAATATCTAGGAGCATTGCATATTATCTGTCATGCATGGGGGATGCATAGCCTTGTGTTGCACGTCCCAATGTCTCAATCACAGCCAAATCTTAAGTGGGGGCTGGGGTTACCACAATTTATGAGAGATAGAAATGTAAATATAATTTTGCAATACTAGATTAGCAGAATTTATACAAAACCTCACTTCATTAGTATCACCAATGACTGTTTTAAAAAAGTGGCCCTTAGGACATCTTACAAAAGTTGATAGGTTTGAGAGCCAATCTTTACAAAATAAAACCTAAGGATAACATTTGGCCTTAGGGGCAAAAATCTAGGGACCACAGCCTATCTGCTCCTTCGTTTCCATCTTCTCCTTCCTCTAGCGATACCCTCCTCATTAGCAAAATAGATAATTTTGTAAGTTAATACATGAGTCAACAATGCAACAAGTAATCTATCACTCACCATTCTAGGTGAATAACCATTATTTTTAGAAAAGGTACTCCCTTCGGTCTATCAAGTAAAATAATGTAAGATTTTGATTTGGTGCCCCTGATCCCATGTATAGAAAGGCGGGAATTGTGATATCGAAATGATGATAACATGGGTCACACACCCCAACAACAAGTGCTAAGTGTATTTACATGTAAAAAGTGTACAACAAACATCGCAGTGGATAAATAAAAGATAGTCAACTAAGCACCAAAATTTTAAATACAGATTCACAAAAATAAAGGTCTTTCAAAAGGTAATACAGTTATCCAGCAAAATATAATACAAAACTAAAAATACATAGACACAAGGGAAATAAATCCCATAGCCAACAAGCGACCACAAGTCACTCCTCGGCTCAACATCACCCCCTGCATCAAAACCTACGATTCCATAAAATGGAACCATAGGCTAGGAATACCATGTGAGATTATGAATTTCAGTATATAACCAATCAAAAAATCCAAAAGATAAAAACATATTTAAACAGCCAACATGTATGCATGCACGTGTTCAAACTGCATGAGACCAAACCATTGTTTTCCCCAAAAATGATAATTTTTTCAACGCACACCGAAAAATCCCATTTGGCCCAAAACAAGTGTGACGCCCTTAGATTCCGCTTGGGATCGAACGGACATCTGAAGCGTCGGGACATGCAACACAAGGTTACCTGCCCCTGTTCATGACATATAAGATGCAATATTCCTAACATGCATCTAGCATTATGCAATATTTGCAGTGAATAATTTTTTTTTTTAGCAATACTATGCACCAAACTTATAATATCCCAAATAGTTAAATCATAACCAAGCATACTTAACAAAATAAACATCCACAATTTTAGTATGAATCTTAGAAGACTGTAACCTCAAAAACATGGGAGACCAGACTCCATATTTACATTACCAAAATACACTATTGAGGAAGCTCGTCGAGTAACTAGGGTAACTTGACTAAAGAGGCCAGAATACTGTCCAAAAACTAACTATAGAAGCTGTAAGCTCCGCGTCATGTCTGCGGCGTCTAGTCAACCTCCTTCAGTCTACCAATGTCCGCTCCCTGCTCTGATCCTAACACATCGCCTATCATTCAAGGGGAATGGTAGTTGGGACTACTACGGTGAGATTTGTAATCAAATCTCAGTAAGTTAACAGGAAACTCCCACACAAGTTAAAGATGCATGCATGGCAGTAAAAGCATGAATGCATAATTAAAGTCGTAAATAAGCATAGCATAACTTGACATATAGCATGACATAACTGACATAACCTGAACTGAAACGTGAACTTAACTTGACTTGACATGATATGAACTTGAACTTAAAATATAACATGGGCTAGCAACATAACATGGACTTGAATCACAGCATGAACGTGAACATACATAACATAAACATGAACTTGAATTTAACATAAACCTGAGCATAACATGACATAAACGTGAACATGAGGCATAATGTAAACATGAACATAACATAACATGAACGTGAACTTGAAACATAACGTGAACATGAGATAACATAACATGAACATGAGCTTGAACATAACATAAACGTGAACATAACATGATATGAACATGAACATAACATGTACATGAACATAACATAACATAACATGAACTTGATCTGAAACTTATTCTTATCTCATGGGATCTCCATGATTGCTTATCCTTATCTCATGGGGTTACCATAATTGCTTATTCTTAACTTCTTGACATAAACTTGGACTCTTGTTTAATTGACTTAATTCATAACGTGACCATATGGGTGCTACACGGGTCCCCTTGAGCCGTGTGTCCCTGCATATTACCGCATCATAACACAGGTATCTACACCAGCTGTGAATGCGTTAATACGTACTCCACAGTTGTTATGGCCCCACGTATTCTACGTGTCACAATTGCTGTATCTCACGTAGTGTATACTCCACAGTTGTTGTGGTCCCATACTTCATGCTCCACAGTTGTTATGGCCCCATGAATTGTTTGTGCCACACTTCCTATGAACACACGTAAAATAAAATATGACACCATCAACGTTAGTGCCTGGCGCGCTCCGGTGACCAGCTAATTAGGCCACATTCGCAACCTAGTGACTGTACTTCGTCAACCCAAGGAATTTCACACCTATTTAGACACTCCAGCATGAACAAAGGAGTTCCACTAGGATATTATCCCATCCTAGCACTTAGGGTCATGATTGACATGAATAACTTAACATAAACGTGATCTGAAACTTGACTTAACATAAACTTGATCTGACTTCTTTACTTAACATGACATACTTGCAATGGTGAATATTACATGATATGACATACATGTAACATATGGCATACTTAACATGGCATACTCATAACATATAGCAATACGTGACAGAATAGATTGTGTAACAGATAAATATTCGTGAAAGAATAAATCATGCATAACAGATAAACATGTAATGACGTGGCATGACATGGAATATATGATAACATACATACATAAATTGTAGTTCCCTTACCCATCATACATACAAAATAAACAGATAGTAAGTTAGAAGCTAACTTACCTTGATCGTCGCGTTTTACGAGAATAAAGCTCGAAATACAAAGAACTATAAGAGGGTATTCTAAAAGTTTAAAATTTAATTACTAACAATTAGAAACGTGAATACAAGCTAACTTAGAGTAAAATTACCATTTTACCCTCTACATGTGGAAAAATGACCATTTTACCCCTAACTTAAGGATTTTACATCCTAACTCCAAAAATTTTCAAAATTTACATTCCTCATGTAAATTTTGTCCTAAACTCAAATATTAAATCAGAAAGATTTAAAATAAAACACAACTATAGAAAACACACTATGGCCGAAACATCCATAGGCCATTTCTCTTGATTTTTGTTGCAATTCCTTCCAACTTCAAAACTCATGCTTAAACCAAAATTTTGCAATAAAGATCTTCCTATTCTAAGTTTACAACCATACTTAAAACATCCATTTAGCAAAAGCTAATAATCAACACCAAACTTTTTGTAAAAAGATCCAAACACTTAATCACAAGCTTTGACCCTAAATCAAAACATCTCCAAGAATTCCAAAAATCAAATCTTACTTCTAACATATTCATAACATAATTCTAAGATCAAACATGCTTTAAATCATCAAACTAAAGTCACCAAAATCACAAAATAACACTTGGAGTTTTTGGTTTTACACTTAGTCCAACTAGCTTTGATAAATCTCTTGATCAAGGGCTTAAGAAGGTGAGATCTTCGTAATAAAGCATCACATGATTTAATAATGTGTCTTAAAATCACATGCCTAAAAATGAATAAAACATGGATCTAATCCAAAAATATCAAATCTTAGGCCTAACCGAAATCCTCTTGCATAGAAAAATCATATCTTTGAAAATAATACTAAATATCTTTAAAATAACATCCTAACATGAAAATAAGAGACTTAGGATCATCATATAAAAATATCAAAGCCTTTAGAGTAAGATCAAACCTCGAAATATTCAAACTTTCTTCAAATAAAAACTGTTTTGCCACTTCCAGTTTTCAATTTTTTAGATCTAAGAAAATCTATCATCAAAAGCTTTAGTCATGCAACCAAACCTCAATGAAAACTCTTAAAAAAATTCTAAGAACACTCCATAAAATTTTCGGACGAAGATATGTCCATTAGCTTGGTCAAAAACTCCAAAACATAACATACTCTCCAGTTTCATGCCCAGAATGACCTTTTTGTGGTTAAAAATACTTTTGACCAATCAAATGACTATGGAATGATACAAATAATATATCTACGGAAACTATACTCAAAGTGAAACAACTTTTATGAAGGAGACATCGTGTGAAAATACTTACAACGGGTCAAAAATCTCTACGCAAAAAGACACAGAAATCTGCCCGAGAGAGCTCTTTTGGGTTTCTCTCTAAGAACGGGGTGAAGAAGTGATTAAAGTGAAATAATTGTGCCTTGTACGACTATATAATTCTTGAGGGGGAAGATATGTACTTGAATGACCATTGATTGGAGGTAGCTATGTGACATAACGTGGAGAATAGAGAGGGGAAAGGATAGCCTGCAGAAGCTGTGAGGTATGGAGGTTGATGGGGTGGGTTTCTCCATCTCATCAAGGCACTGTTGGGTGCAGCCAAGGGCAGTAGATGGTCTGCCATGTGGGAGAGGAAACTTCTCCAAGAAACCTTGCCAAGGTGGCCAAATTCGTGGGTCTTGGTGGGCCTCAACCAAGTGGGCTTCAATTTGGGGTTTGGTTAGGTTTTGAGATGCTATCAAGCCCAAAACCTATTTTTCCTGGCCCAATCAAATTTTCAAGGTTTAAAAGGTTGGATAATGATGTCATAACAAGGATTTGAGAAGTCAATAGCATGTGAAAGTGATTTAATCAAGTGATTAAGCACAATGCTAGAAATTGGACGAAGAAGGGTTTGAAGGCCAATTTTAGGGTTTGGGGAAACCGTTTAGGGTTTCAATTTCAACCAGGTTTTTAAGATTTCAAATGGATTCCAACCATTTAGGGTTTCACTAGGGTTGAAACCCTATTTGATCTGGCTCAAAAGGTTGATCAGATTAAAAGGGTTTTGCTTAGGTGGTAATGATCTCACACCTTGATTTCCTTCACAAATCCATCTAATGGTTCCTCTTTGTGCCAAGTGTATAATACTATTCACTATGTATGGCTAAGATCTTGCCAAGTGTCCAAATAAAACTTCTCTAACCTAATTTGGACATTCCACACTGTGATTTTGAAAACACTGCACTTAGTACGCTTATCGAGGTTACTATTCACTCCAAAAATACATAATAAACTTAGTATTGAAAAGTCCTAAATATTCATATTAACCTACATAGAAAACCGTTTACCAAAACTCAACCCCGAAGTGCCCCTATAAATAAATTCATAGTTTCTAACAGCCGTTTGGTCCAAAATTATGAAAATGGATTATTGCGCCATAAAATCCTAAATATTCAACTGAGTCTAGTGGTGTAGACTATAACGTATTCAAACACTTCTAACTACCTCAAACAATTAAAATCGCATTTATGGCACCACAGTGAGTAATAACACTGATTATGTTGACAGACTAAAACCTTTACGATTAGTCGATTCATGAAAACTTATGGAGTTTTCATGAGATTCCTAAAGTCTATAGAAATTCCACCATTGAATTTCTAGCGGGCTGTTACAACAAGTCCGTTAAAAGAAACAACCACTATTTTACCAGAAAAGACCCATGTATAAATCCAATATATATCCATTTATCAAAATCCGCCGGAGAAAATGGCCCACATATCCAATTATCCCGTATGCACCATGATCTCACCTAGGGACCATCCTCACATCCTGGCTCCCTTTTTCACACCACGGGTAATGATCGTACGTGTGACTTCATACTGAGTGATGCCCTACTTTGCACCCAGTGCATTTGTAACCAAGCATCCTCTTGCCCCGACCAACTAAGGGGCCACAAAAGCGTTACCTTCTCGTCTGATTGCATTTTTGTCTAGCGACAACGCATGGGATGTCACTTAGTTTTATACCTCCCTAGTGACCAAAGGAGCTCCACCGAGATAATGCCCCATCTCGTCCATGATAGACACGCACCCAAAAAATCCTTTCTCAACATGAAAATCTAGTTTTCATTCATAAGACATAAAAATGCATGAAACAGTGTAATGACCATCGTGACACAATACACAACAAATCAAAAAACCAATCTCCGCCCAACTCCACAAATAGACCCATTTTCCAATCTGACCCAAAATTTACACTCCTCAGACCCAAGGCCTTGCACAACCAAACAGACTGCAGAAAAATATGTTAGTGCAAAAATATATTGAAATCTTTGGAAAATTACTTACAACGACAAAAAGGCAACACTAGAAGATCAAGGGTTTGCAAGACTATAGGTGACACCAAAAGTGGCAGAGCTGCGGCTGACAGTGATTTTATAAAGATTGGTCCTGGGCTCGAAACTTGGAAAATTGAATGGGAGCTAAGGAGAAGCTTTGGCTAGGCATGGAGGAGCTAAGGGAGGTCTATGGAGCTAGTGGTAGTGGCTAGAGTCCGTGGGTGGGGGTGCATTGTTGTGGATCTATAGATCCCATGTGTGAAGAGAGAGGGCTTCGGGTGGCTGTTTCAGGCCACCATGGGTTGTGGAAGGGGAGGGGGAGGTGCTAGGAGGCTCGGGGAGGTTGTGGGTGGTCGGTGTGGTGGCAAGGCCAGCTCATGGCAGTGCTATGGCCATGTGAGAAGGAGAAACCCATATCCGATTGTGCTCGTGTGAGGGAGAAAGGGAGCTGTTGAGGGGCTGGGTTTGGGCTGGAGGTGCTTGCTCGCGTGATGTGATACCCTATTTTTAAGTATGTTTTTATTGAAAGAGTATTTTAATTTAATAAAAATATTGCTTCTTTTATTATAAATTATCGAATTTTAATTGAATTTATTTAGTTGTGAAATTTATTTTGTAGAACTTTCTTAATATTAATTATTGTTTTGAGTTTAAATTGCTGTTTAATTTATTTTAGTTTGTTTTTGGATTTAAAATTATGTTGTTAGTTTTTACTAGTTATTTATTATATTTTAGCTAGATGTTGTGTTTAGTTTATTTCATTCGATTTATAGCTTTTAAAGTTGTTTTCGTTGGATCAGTTTCTGAACTCCAGAGGTGAGAATTGAACCTCATTTCTTTTCCCCATCTTTTCTTTTTCTCTTTTTCCTTTCTCTTCTTTTCTCTTTTTCTTTCCTTTTTCCCCCTGTTTCCCTTTCTCTCCCACGCACGAAGCCCCTCCCCTCTCTTTATCACCGTTTTCCTTCAGCTGCCTAGTCCACCACCGTGCGCCAGAGTGTAGCACACCACCCACCCAATTTTCTTCCCCTCCAGCCGGTGATCATCCCTACCAAATTTCACCTCCATCCAAGCCACCGTTAACTGCCACAAGCTCCTCCAAGCCGCGGCCTCTTTTCTCTCCAGCGCCCCCGTCGCTCCACCTCCGAAGACCATCTCTTTACCACTTCATCACCGGCCTCTTGCCGTCCAAAACCACCCATTTCTGGCTCCGATCCATCATCAGAGCAGCCCTCACAACCTCACTTTCTGTTTTGGATTTTTTGGCCTTCCACCGCTGTTTTCACCACCACCCACGGCCAATTCTCACTTCCACTAGCTTCATAAACACCTGTAAGTTATTCTCTATCAATTTCAAGTCTTGGTTTGTCCCCATTCAAAAGTCGGTATTTTACAACCCACGGCCACAGTGTTTTTACACTGTTACGTTGCTTTTTCTTTGCCTTTTTCAGCTCGTTGATCCTTCGGAAATTATTATATAGCGCTGTAAGTATTTTTCCAAACTTTCTTTAGATTAAAATATATTTTTGCTTTAACAATAAATTGTGACTGGTCGGTTATTCCGGATTGAGTCCGAGGAGTCGGGGGTAGGATGGATTTGAGGATGAAGTTATTTATGTTTGGTTGATGTTGAGATTTATTGGATATTTTGTGTCTTGATTTTTGCATTGCATAGTGCATGCATGTTCATGTTTAAAAAGGAAAACTGGGTTTTCGTGTAATTGCATGCATGTACATGTTCTGGAACTTGAAAACTGAGTTTTCAAGCGAGAAATGTTTTTTGGTATATGTGAATGATTGGATTGACTAGTTTGAGTCAGAGGCACGTGTAGGGATGGTGGTGAGCAGGAATGGTGGTAGAGTCCCGCCTGTGATTCTCGTTTACAGTGCACACGTAGGGATGGTGGTAGAGTCCTGCCTGCGATTCTCACCTACAGTGCTCTGATGGTTTGGTTAATGGGTCATTTTCTGGGAAAATGACGAGATTGGATTTTCAGGACATTATCTAGATAATGGCGAGTAATGTTTTAAAAGAAATGTTTTGGGCCAAAAATGGGATTTTGGCATGCGTGGAAAATGTGGATTTTTAGGACATATGCATATAGCATCATGATCATGCATTTGATTATTGCATAAATGTATTTTTATCTGAAAGTTTGTTTGGATTATTACTTACCTACGGCACCATTTTTGGTACCTTAGATTTTGATGCAGAGGTTGAGGAGGAGGAGGCTGAGCCCGAGGAGGCGGCTTCGCCAGAGTATTGACTTGGAATTGTTTTACGTTGGAAATTATCTTTACTTGTTTTTATGTTATGTAATTTGGATTTGAAACTATGTTGAAACTTGTAATATTTTATTACATGTGTTTTAAGCTAGTTTGTATTTAAACAAAATTCTGATACTTAGTTGTAAGACTTTTATTATCCGCTGCATGGTTTATTTGTACACATATTGCATGTACACACACTTGACACTTGACGATGAGATGTGTGACCCGTGTTGTGTGACGCCCCCAAATTTCGCTTGGGATTGAACGGACATTTGAAGCGTCGAGACATGCAACACAAGGTTACCTGCCCCCGTTCATGACATATAAGATGCAATGTTCCTAACATGCATCTAGCATTATGCAATATTCGCAGCGGATAATTTTTTTCTTTAGCAATACTATGCACCAAACTAAAAATATCCCAAATACTTGAAACATATTTCATACATAAAGGCATACTAAAAAGCCGTGATCACCACACTAGTCTAAAATGGTTGTGATCAAAAGAATACTTGAGATACAAATCCAAAAGTACAAGTATTAACCTAAGTTAAATACTATACCATCATCAACATCGCACCGTAGCCTAGATGACCGTATTCAGTTGGTCAGATTCCAATTCTCCTTTGGGTCCTGTAACAAGATCTACCATTCGGGGGGAATGGTAGTTGGGACTACCACAGTGAGATTTGATTACAAATCTCAGTAAGTTAACATAAAACTCACACACAGGTTAAAAATGCATGCATGGCAGTAAAAGCATAAATGCATAAGTATAGTCATACATAAGCATAGCATAACTTGACATATAGCATGACTTAACCAGAACTTAAACGTGAACTGAACTTGACTTAACATGGCATAAACTTAAGCTTAAAACATAACATGAACAAACAACATAACATGAACGTGAAACATAACATGGACTTGAAATATAGCATGAACGTAAACATGCATAACATAAATAAGAACTTGAAAATAACATAAACTTGAACATAACATGACATGAACATAACATATACGTGAGCATAACATAACATGGACTTGATCTAAAACTTGACTTATCATGTATTTGATCTGAAACTGGACTTAACATAAACTTGGAATATTATTCAATTGTCTTGATTAATAACGTGCATTAATACGTACTCCACAGTTGTTGTGGCCCCACGTATTCAAGTAACATAAAACATAATACGTACTCCACAGTTGTTGTGGCCCCACGTATTCTACATGTCACAATTGCTGTGTCTCATGTAGTGTATGCTCCACAGTTGTTGTGGCCCCATACTTCATGTACTCCACAGTTGTTGTGGCCCCAGAATACAATAACATAAAATATAATACGTACTCCACAGTTGTTGTGGCCCCACGCATTATAAGTAACATAAATATAATACGTACTCCACAGTTGTTGTGGCCCCACGCATTATAAGTAACATAAGATATAATACGTACTCCACAGTTGTTGTGGCCCCACGCATTATAAGTAACATAAGATATAATACGTACTCCACAAATACAACTACACAATTCACAAATCAACCAACTAACTATTTTAAACGTAAAATAACTAGAGATAGAGGGTTATACCATCGACGGGATAACCCGTGCGTCGCTCGTTGTTCGTCACAAACATGCGTCGGAGGAACGTATGTGGCGGCGTACAGTGGCTGTCCACCACATAAAGTGGTAGTTTGGGCTTGAGAAAGGCTAGGCGTGGCCTTGGAAGGTTCATGGTCGCCTTGTGATGGTCAAAGGTGGCGGAGCACGGCGGCGTCACGCCGTGAACAGTAAATCCGAACGGTGAGCGGAAACGCGAGGTAGCGAAAATTCATAGAACTTCATGGCAAGCTAGGGATAGGTAGATGAACATGTGGTGGAGCTGTGGTAGCGAGGTGGTGGTCGGACGGTGGCTAACGGCGGCGGATCGGCCGTTTGAAACCATTTTTGGCCTTGGAGAGTGTAGGAGAGTGAGAGCTCTACGAAGCTCCGTTGGCCATGAAATTTCTTGGGGAGGTTCATGAGGATGAGAGGAACAAGATGGTGGTGGTGAAACACCACGGGTGGCCGTGTACGGCGGCGCACGGTGGTGAAACCGAACGGGTGTTTTTAAGAAACCCATATGAGAAAAGTGAGAGTTTGGGAAAAAGAAAGACATGGGGAGGAAGCCCTTGATGAGGTGAGTCCAATGGTGGTGCTTGGTGGTTGATTTGGCCGTGTATGGTGGTCCAAAAATGAGAAAAACCCCTAGAGACCCATATCTTTGAAGGGAGAAAGAGAGAGAGTGAGAAGTCGGTTTAGTACACCACCGGCGTGGTTGGACTCGCCGGAGGGAGAGGAAGAGGCCGGAGTGGGAGGTGGGGTCCGGCGGCCGGAGGTGGCGCCGGCTGGAAGCTCCAAACCGAACGGCAATGGAGTTTGCTTCTCCATTCCGTCGGCCAAGAGAGAGAGAGGGAGAGAAAAAGAAAAAAAAAGAAAAAAAGAAAAAGTGAAGAGAAAAAAGGTAGGGCCAGAGTATATCGCTTCAAATCTACATTTCGGGATCCTCAAATAAACCAACAGTGAGTTAAAACACTGATTAAAAACGCGTAAATGTTTTATTTTAAATAAAACACTTTAAATAAAACACTACGATGAATTAAGGTAGAATATTATTTTATAAACTAAAATTTATAAAATAATATTTCCTCATCATTATATAAAAATGATAAAGTACCGTTAATTAATCGAAGATGATAAAATCATTTAAATTAATAAAACACTTAATTACTACACTGAGAAGAATTAAGATAGAATATTATTTTATAAACTAAGGTTTATAAAATAATATTTTCTTCATCATTATATAAAATGATAAAGTATCATTAATTAATCAAAGTGCATAAAACACTTAAATTTAAATAAGAATTTTCAACGTAAAATTAAACCTCTTAATATCTTAAAACAATTAAAATATTTAATCTAAATAATTATCCACAATTATAATATTTTCAGAGCTCACTAAATTATTATAATTGTGCTACTTTAAAAACAAGCTTATCTAATACTTTGAAATTCGATGGATAAGATCCGGGAAAACGCCATCGAGGTACAACGCTTAGGATAAAACTGTTCATGATTTTACAGCTGTCGGTGAAGAACAAATTACGTGATTTACGGAAAAGATAATCTATACGCGTGATTCCAGATGAGGGTAAAGACGAGAGAGATGGTGACTGCTGTCGGGAAAGAAACCAAAATGGATTGCCTTGCCGTCTACTATGCGTGAAAAGAAAAGAGAAGGGTGAGGAGATAAAACTAAATTTTAGCGGGCTGTTACATGTTGTCATCATCCCGACGCCTCGATTTTCACGTGTCCGTACGTGGGAGTTGGGGCGTCACACGTGAGGGGAAGTTGTTGTGGTGGTCAGTGATGCCATAGGGTTTTGGGCTGGCTACCATGGGAGGAGAGAGGCTACAAGGGTGGAGATCTGCATATGGGAGGTCGCTGGCGTGAGCTAAGCCGGTGGGTGGTGGCAATTTGGTTTGGTCGCCGTGACACTGCTAGCTGAAGGAGTGAATCGGGTAGGGGGCTTTTCGTTGGGTGAGAGGGAGGAGAGAGAGGGAAAGAAAGAAAATGGGGAAGAAAAGAGAGGGACTTGGGTTTTATTCGAGGCCTTTTATCTTGGGTCTTAAAACTGATTAAATGGTGAGAAATTAAACATAGAGTCAACTAATAATAATAATAATAATAATAATAATAATAATAATACTAATAATACTAATCTATTTAAACTAAAGGAACCAATAAATTAATTAGTAAAATAACTAATTAAAAACACAAGGAAATGAGGGATGTCACATTTGAAGCTTTATCACAAAGAGGTACTTGGCAATCAAAACATACATACAAATTGTACTGAAACCCTTTTCTTGTTAATATAAGTACATTACATCTTCTTCAATATTCACAATTTCTAGTAATGTAAATAAAAAATATGCAAATGTGACCATTATATGCATCATACTTATCATGTAATCAGAGAAACTAATTTGGCCTATTAATATAATCCCCACTAGATTCATGGGTTGCTAAATATATATGCCTCACTTAACTACCTAGATTTTCTCAAGTTTATGACACACCCCACTTGCCGCTAGATGTTACTAAGCATTTGAACCTTTTATGACACAACCCACTTGCCACTAGATGTTACTAAACATATGAACCTCACTTAGCAGTTGGGTTTTGTCCATTGTATTGATCTCTATACTACTTGACAATTGGGAACTACAAAGTATAACCCTGCTTAGTTTGAGGGTTTACATATTATTAGGCACAAGATTTGTGACACCCTTAAATTTCTTTTGGGATTTGATAGAGAATGAAGCACTTAGACATGTAACCCAAGGTTATATACCCCCTTTCATGATAGTTAAGAATGCAACGCACCTAGCATTTTTCTAACGAGATGCAGTAAATGCAGCGGATAATTTTTTTTGAATAGCATGCATTGTACCCGAATGCTAATCCCAAAACATAATTACTTTCCACTCATATTCACATAAACAAAAGTCACATCATTTGTTCAACCATTCTATAAACAAAAATAACATATTATTGGAGATAGAACTTCGCAGTTACAAACAAACAAAAATCTAATCCAAGTGTCAAGTTGCTCAAGCAGCTCAGTTATAAATTCCAAAATAATGTCCTAAAATTGGAGGCTCAACTTCATAAGCTCCCCAAGGCTCCTCCTTGGCCTATTTGACATCGTCCAGTTGGGGGTTCAAGGCTTCTCCATTCCCAGACACATCGTCTACAATTCCTAGTGAAATGGTAGTTGGGATTACCTCAATGAGATTTATAAAATCTAAGCAAGTAAGCTCCTAAGCTACTAATAGTATAATTAAGCATGCATGACAGTAAACATGATATGTATGCTTGATGAACATGGACTTGCTTCTAAAAAACAAAACTTAGAAACATTGTAACTTATCATGAACCTATGATGTAAACAAAAAAATATTCATTCTTATTCTTCTTTGTTACATGATAAGGGATGCTCCACAGTTCTGCATAAACCATGTGCTCCTACTGGTACCGCATCACATCATAAGTCCTTGCACTAGTTGTGAGTACATCTTGATAGCTTGTACTTGTAGCATGTAGTTTGGCACCACTGGTGTTAGGTGCCTTGACTTTGCTTCGAAATCCAATTTAATCAAATCCATTCAAAGTTTGATTGATAATTCTTTGTCAATGCCATCGGATTTCACACTATTTTAATCATTTTAGAGTAGATAGGGGAGTTCCACTAGGATAATCCATCATCCTAGCATTTGGGGTCATGATAAAACATAACAACTCATGCATGACATAGAAATATTTTCATGATAAACTTGTATGCTTATGACGTGGGATTTATGACATGTAACAGATATTCATGATCAATATTTAAAATGATATGGCATGACATAAATAATTCAATTAAATAAGCATAAATAAAACATGAATATAATTGCTTGAATCTTACCACCTCACATAAACAAATATATCACAAGTTAGAAGCTAACTTACAAATATACGTGTGAAATGAAGGCATAGTGTGGGTTGAAATGAGAGACATTCTAGGATTGGAAATTCTCACGTAACCTCATAAAAACAAAATTGACTAACTTTGAGCCTAATTTGCAAAATTACCCCTTAACTCTTAGGAAATTTCCACCTAACCCCTAAACTTATGAAGATTATTTGGCTCCAAAACTTACCAAATTTACATACCTAAAACATTTACATAGCAAAAACTCACATCTACTGTGAGAAACCCATTGTGGCCAAAACTAATGATTGAGCTATAATATTGTGATTATTTTGCACTTAAATTTGAGTCAATCACACTTTTCTTACTAATAATTGAATGAGTTGAATCAATTTTAACTCAATTGATAATTGCCTAATTTTATGATCTTAATCTCTACTTTATTACATGAAATTGAGTATGTTAATTGTTGTGCAAATATGCAGGAGGGCTATGTGGAAAATTTCAAGACTTCACGCAAGGAAGCTACTCACACCATGCCCCTGTAGACTCACACACGAAAGTGGAAAAAAGAAGAAGAAGACAGAACTAGACTAGAAAAGAAAAAGGAAGAACACACCAAATGGACGAGAGGAGAAAGGATAGGAGGGTGATTCTTGCTAGAGAGTTGTAGACTATTCTTAGCCAACTCCCAAGTTCCACCGTGCATCACTTTTGATCACAACAAATTTCTCTTCACAAATTCCATCCTTGCCGTCAGAATCAAGTTTTTATTTTCACGAGATTTACATCTAAGTTGTTCTCATTTCAGCTTGTTTCATTTCAATGTAGTAGTTTTGCTAGTCACTTGTGTTTGGATTTAATTTCTTGGTGGCTTTAATTAATTTTTGCAATAGCATTTTATTTTCAGTGGTTTTCGATTGATCTCCCAATAGCGTCGGCTAGCTTGATTTATGTTGGGTTGCCTAGGTTACTTGGAAATGATGTTGGGTTGCTTGGTTATGTTGGTTTGATTAGTTAAGTAGTGTCAATCATTTTTTTGGGTTAGACCGAACTCTTGGGAAGGGAAAATATTGGGTTTTGAAAGTGCATACATAGTGTTTGATAAAATGTCCCTTAGAACGTAAGTTTTGTAATCTTCTGTTTATTTCCTGGGAGCTTTGGATTAGATGATGTTGATGAATGTGGTTTAGCTTCTTAAGTGAGGATAACCATAATTTATTTAGCACACATTCACGAATCCATTAAGTGAATGGAAGTGATTGAAGTAGTGTCAAGGTACATTGTAGCAAAAAAAATTCTTAGTGCAAGCTAATTATTTCCCTCCCACTCCCTACTTGTGTTCGACATAATTTTCCCTTTACTTTTTCTTGTATATCCTTTAGCATTCATCCACCATCTTATACAAAAGGAAACAAGGCATTTTTAACAATGTCCAAAAAGAATCAATTCTCACTGTGAATATTATTGTCGATATCCTTAGTTAATAATTTTCTTTTATTTTTAATAGTGAATGAATTTGTATTTTAATCTAATCGTTCCTTTAGGAAATGACTTACAGACTTCCCTTGTGATACCCCGTTTTTACGTGTATTTTCACTGAAAGAGTATTTTAATTTAATTAAAATGTTAGTTCTTTTATTTTAAATTATTGGATTTTAATTGGATTTTATTTGTTGTTTGAGTTTAAATTGTTGTTTAATTTATTTTAGCTGGTCTTTGAATTTAAACTTAAGTTGTTCGTTTTTACTAGTTATTTATTATATTTTAGCTTTATGTTGTGTTTAAATTATTTTCTTGGTTTTATTACTTTTTAAGTTGTTTTCGTTAAATTAGTTTTTGGACTCCAGAGGTGAGGATTGGACCTCATTTCTTTTCCCCATCTTTTCTTTTTCTCTTTTTTCCTTTTTCTTTCTTTCTTTTCTTCTTTTCCTTCTTTTTCTTTCTTTCTTCCCGGTTTTCCCCCTCACCCGTTCGAACTCTCTCTCTCTCCCCTCCCCGTCGTTTTCGTCGTGCCGCCCAGACCTGCCGCCGCTGGCCGCTGTGCGGCACACCACTCCCACCATTCTCTTCCCCTCCGACTGGTGAACCACCCCACCAATTTCCACTGCCATCCGAGCAGCCGTTTAGCCGGAATAGCCACTCCAAACCGAACGGCTTTTGTGCCGATCTGCCGCCGTCGCTCCGCCTCCAGCCACCACCTCTTCACCACTTCATCATCAACTACTTACCATCCTAAACCACCCATTTCCAGCTCCGATCCGTTGCCGGAGCAGCCCCCACGAGTTAACTCTCCGATTTGGGTATTTCGGCCTTCTACCGCCATTTTCGCCGCCACCCACGGCCAACCTTCGCTTCTATTAGCTTCATAAACACATCTAAGCTATTCCCTAGCAATCCCAAGTCTTGGTTTGTTCTCGTTCGAAAGTGAGTATTTTACAACCCACGGCCACAATGTTTTTACACTGTTACGTTGCTTTTTCTTCTCCGTTTGTAGCTCGTCGATCCTTCGAAAATTATTATATAACGCTGTAAGTATTTTCCAAACTTCATTTTAGATTTAAATATATTATTGCTTTTACAATAAATATTTGTGACTGGTTGGTTATTCCGGACTGAGTCCGAGGAGTTGGGGGTCAGATGGATTTGAGAACGGAGTTGCTTGTTTATTTGTTATGAATGTTTGAGAATTGTTGGTTAATTGGTGTCATATCATTTGCATTGCATTGTGCACGGAAATGCATGTATTATATATTGAAAACTGGGTTTTCACGAGTTAAATGGATTTTTGGGTGCGTGTGTATCACGACCCCAAGCCGAGATGGGGCATTATCTCGGTGGAGCTCCTCTAGTCACTCAGGAGCGTAATATACTGAGTGACGTCCCCTGGGTTGTTGTTGGGCGACAATGGGAGTGGGCAGGATGGTAACGTTCTCGTACCGACTCCGTGGCCCCTCTGCTGGCGGGGGCTAGAGGGTGCTTGGCTAACGCGGGGGACGCGGAACTGGGCATCACTCGTTACGAAGTCACACGCATGGTCGTTACCCATGGTGTAATGAAGGGAGCCAGGGCTTGCAGATGACCCCTAGGGGAGGTCATGGTGCATTCGGTTAAGGAAAAGTGGAAAATGGTTTTAAGACTTGGATTTTGGGCCATTATCTGGGATAATGGTGAGGAAAAATTTAAAGGAAATATTTTGGGCCAAATGAGACTTTTGGCGTGCGTGGAAAAATATGTTTTATGTGACATGTGCATTGGGCATCTTTTCATGCATATTGTAGAGTTTAATATATTTTATCTTATGGCGTTTGGATTATTACTTACCTGCGGCACCATTTTTGGTACCGTAGACTTTGATGCAGAGGTTGAGGAGGAGGAGGAGGCTGAGCCCGAGGAGGTGGCTCCGCCATAGTTTTGACTAGGAGTTGCCTATTTTTGAACATTATCTGTATTTGTTTTTATGTTATGTATTTGGATTTGAGATAGTGTTGAGCTTGTAATATTTTATTATGTGTATTTTAAACGAGTTTGCATTTAAACGAAAATTCTGGTACTTAGTTGTAAGACATTTATTATCCGCTACATTATTTATTTGTACACACGTTGCATGTACACACACTTGGCACTTGGCGATGGGATGTGTGACCCATGTTGTCATCATCCTGACGTCTCGATTTCCACGTGTCCGTACGTGGGAGTTGGGGGCGTCACATCCCTATTTCTACTTGACAACTCTTATAAATGGGAGGAACTCTTAAACACATAGGTTAGAAATCACATAGGCTAACATAGGCTATATGAGTCAACTAACATAGGCTAGAAATCACAATTGGTTTGCTATTTGACCTTTAAACACATCATCATACCTAATCCGAATTTAACAACTCATAAATATCAAATCCCTAGTTCTAATATCATGTCAAGACACTAAATCAAGCATTTTCCAAAATAATAATCTTTTTCATTTCAAAGAATTACACAAAACTTGAAGATTAGGTCAAACCAAATCGAATCTTGGTGTCTTTGGCCTTTCTTTTGCATTTTAACACCAAGGACTCCAAAAGTTCCCAAATCATAACCTCTAACATGTTAATCACACAAATTTAGTGGATAGTAAGCATGAAAAAGCAACAAAACTCAACTTATTCACTAAATGAAAATTGACTTAAACATATAACATGGAACTTGAAACATAGCATGCATTCACTTTGAACGAAAAGACTAAATCCTTGGTTTACATGCATATATTCTTGAAACAGCATATCCATATATCTCACATTCAAGTTCTAACTTGATCTAGGCATCATATTCAACTTATCTTAAAAAATACAACATCAAAGCAACCATTAACAAGAGATCCTCCAAACCATGCATAAATACATACATCTTTGCATGTTTATCAAAAGCCAACAAAACCTTAGTCATAAAGCTTTAAAAATCCAACTTCAACCATAAATCAAAGCTTTAAAAACAAGAGTTTATAAAAATAAAACCATGGATTTAAGTTCCTAAGGCTAAACTTACAAACTAAACCATACAATCTCATGTTGAAGGGTTTCAGTTCTAACACTTAGAGGATTACTCAAATCCATTTTATTAAAACCTTATGTGCCATAAATCAAACCATAAACATGTATAAAAATCAAAGCACTTCATCATAGAACCAAGATTTGAAGGATAACTCAACAAAATATCACAAACTCTCAAGGCTTATCAACATTCATTCAAACCGAACACCTCATCACCATATCCCATCATCTATCTTCAAACTTCAGATAACAATTTACCAACACTCTTCCAATACTCCAAGATTCAAAGCTTAATAATAATTAAAAAAAAATTAAAAAAAACAAGAGATTTGAGTTAGAAAAAGTACTTACAAAGCTGAAAATCCGAAGAAAACAACACCCAAACTTTCTCTCCAAGAACTTTCTTAATTTCTCTCAAGGAAAGAGATGACAAATATGCAAAGTGTGGGAGACTGAGAAGGGCTAGCATGGGCTATAGGGGGCTGACTTAGAGTGGGTAGGATTCCAAGATACATGATGTGAAGAAAGCTTGTGCAAGTGGGGGAAAACTGCTGGAGAGAGGGTTGGAATGCATGATAGCCGAGTGCTGAAATTAAGGTGAGTAGCTTGAGTGTTTGACCTTCCATAGGGTAGGCTAAACCAAGAATAAAAGAGTAGGCCTTGGAGTGGTCATTCAGTAGGAAAAGCTTGTGTGATAAGCTAAGGGAAAAAAAAGGGTTTTGGCCATAATAAAAATGGAACTTCTGGTTGGCTCATTTAAGGCATAGTTAGGGGATATTTGGAAACAAGTTCGTTCTCATCCCATCATATTTTATTCCCAAACATCATTCAAACACAAATACTTTCAAACTAATCATTCTAACTTCTCCAAACTTTCAAACAAAAAATAACAAATAATTCAACTTTTTCAACTCCCAAAACAAAAATAATATTAAAAAATTATATTCTAACAATATTTTAACTTTATAATCTTTTTATCCAACTTTTTCTCTCTCATTTCCTAAAATCCAATAAATACTTAACTCAAAATATCTCACTACTATTAACAAACCATCTTACTACTATTTACAAAATTGTCATCTCATCTCATTCCTCAAGCCTCCCCTTAGAGTTTCAATTAGGGTTTCAAGTCCACTTGCAATTGGTTTGGTCAAATGAGGGTACCATAGTATAAGGGCATGGTTGGGGTGTAAGAAATCATACTTTAGTCGATTGTTGCTTGTAGAAGTGGTTTAAACCAAGAGGGAAACAATTGTCCAGAACTGAGAATTTAGGGTTTGGAAGTTTAGGATTACGATTACACCACAAGTTTTTTGGATTTCATTAGGGTTGAAACCATCTTTGTTGGTTCGCCGTTGATGTACTTAAGTGGGTGGAATAGTGAAATGTGTAAGAAGGCATGTTGACTTGCTTGGGACGAAATTGCCATTTAATTGAGGCACTTTGTTTTCAACCCTAACAAAACTTTAAACCAAGTGCTACAAACTGAAAGCCCAAATGGTTAGGGAAACCCGAACGCTAAAACCTCCAAACCCTAAACTAGTAGTCGGTTTGTGATTAAGTATTTTTCCAGTTGGTTGAGCCACTTCCACAAGCAACCAACCATTCAAGTATACACTCTTACACCCTTATCCACTCTCTTACACCTTGGTACTTACATTTGACTAAAAAAAAACTATATTTGCACTAAACCCTAACCAAATCCCTCTTTAAACCCCCAGTGGTTGTATTTTGTTTACACCTCACTTACTCCAATTGAATCACCTGGTTACATCAAGCTTTTTTCAAAAGCTTTTCCCTCACTTGATTGACCACAAATGGGCTAACAATCCAGCTTTCAGCCCCAAATAGTACCACTTTGGAAGGTCAACCCAGCCACCCAAGTCTTCCTAAAACCTTTACATGGCAGGCAAGAGTTTTCATTCTCATTTCTAACCTAGAGAACTATTGCCCTTACCTCATCTCACAATCAAACTTCCCATGGTTTGACCTCACTCAATGGCAAGAACTAGTACCTTTTTGGCCACCAGTTAGTGTCCTTTTCTAGCATGTCAAACACACAATCTAACTTCACACTCAAGCTCATACACGGCCAAACACCTCTAGCCCTTCCAGCCAATTCCTTCCCTTTCTCTTGGCTTCTTCCACAACCTTCTCCTCCCTTGGATTGAACACACATTTGACTACCCTTTGTTATCCTAAAATGGTGCAAGTTATGAAAATTAAAACACTCAAGGTCAAGCCCTTTATAGTCACCATTCGGCCAGCCACATTCTAGCTCGCATTCCATTAGCTTTTCTTTCTCCTTGTACATACGTTAACCTCCATCTTGTGCCATAACTTCAACCACCAAGTTAGCAAACACCATCTACCCTTTAAGCCCCACGCCACCTTCCCTTTCACCCTCACACTTAACACTTTTTCATTCCCTTTCTAGAAAGCAAATAGAGAGAGCTAGAGAGAAAAAAAAAATCTGGACAGCTCTGTTTCCCTAGTTCCAGCCCCTTTGTAAGTATTTTCTTTATCTCAAATCTCTTCTATTTCATTAAGATGTGAGTCTTGATTTCTTGGGAGAGTATTGGTATAATTTTCTTGGAGATTTTTGGATGAAAGTTGGATTATTAATGAACTTTGAAAGTTTTGTGTTATTTTGATTAGAAGTTTTGTAAATATTGATTTTATGAAATGTTTTCATGCTTTTTATGCAAGTTATGGTTTGATTCAAAGAATGTTAGGTTTTTATAAAATGATTTTGCATGATCTATGGAGTGATAGAAACCAACTGATTAAAAAGAGTTTATGTTTGGTTTAGTTTGTGATTTTAGCCCTAGGATCTTGATTCTATGGTTTTGATTTTTTAAAATCTTATTTTAATGATTTGATCTATGGATTAAGAATAGATTTTTGAAGATTTATGACTTAGGTGTTAGTTGGGTTGCTGATGAAGAAGCAAGAGTAAGATTTTAAGCATGAATTAGAGACTCTCGGGTTTGATATTTGTTTTGATGGATTATTTGCTATGACATGCTAGTTTTGATACTTAGTTCAATTTAGAATTTGAATGTAAGGTATATGGTTTTGTTTTCTCAAGATTTATTTCATGAAAATCAAGGATTAAGTCACTATGATTCAAGTCAAAAGCATGGATGTTTGGTTTCAATAATTTTTCATGCAAACCGATTGTCATATATTAAGTTTTGTGATTTTTGAAGTTAGTAAACCATGCTATGACCTAGGTTTGATTGAGGAATGTGTTAGAAGTGTTATTTATGGACTTCTGAAGTCATTGTAGTTGATATGAAAATATATTAGACCAAGAACTCATAGATTAAGTTTGGTTTGACCTAATATTGATGTTTTGGGTTATTCTTTGAAGTGACAGGAAGTTTTTATGAAATGCATGTTTTAGTGTCTTTTTTCATGATTTTAGAACAAAGGATGTTAGTAATTTCTGTAATAGCCGGCTATTCAATGGTTAAATTTCTATAGACATTAGGAACTTTGTGAAAACTCCATAAATTTTCACGAATTGACTAATCGCAAAGGTTTTAGTCTGTCAACATAGTCAATGTCACTCACTATGGTGCCAGAAATGTGATTTTAATTGTTTAAGGTAGTTAGAAGTGTCAAAATACGTTATGGTCTGTGCCACTAGACTTAGTTGATTATTTAGGATTTTATGGCGCAACAACCCATTTTCATAATTCCGAACTAAACGCTTGTTCGAAACTGTGAAATTATTTTTAGGGGCATTTCGGGGTTGAGTTTTGGTAAACGATTTTCACTTTAGGTTATTATGAATATTTAGAATTTTTCAGGACTAAGTTTATTATGCATTTTTTGGAGTAAATAGTAACCTCGATAAGTGTACTAAGTGTAATGTTTTCAAAATCAGAGTGTGGAATGTCCAAAATAGGTTAGAGAAGTATTATTTAGAGACATGGCAAAATCTTAGCCATACATAGTGAATAGTATTAGACGCTTGGCAGAAAGAGGAAACATTAGATGGATTTGTGAAGGAAATCAAGGTGTGAGATCATGCCACCCAAGCAAAACTTGTTTCCATCTAATCAACCAAATTGAGCCAGATCAAAGAGGGTTTCAACCCTAGTGAGACCCTAAATGGTTGGAATTCAATTGAAAACCCCAAAATCTTGGTTGAAACCAAAATTCTAAACGATTTCCCCAAACCCTAAAGTTGGCCTTCAAACCCTTTTTGATCCAATTTCTAGCATTGTGTTTAATCACTTGATTAAATCACTTCCACATGCTATTAATTTCTCAAATTTTTTCTATGACATCATTATCCAACCTTTTAAACCTTGGAAATTTGATTGGGCCAGGAAAAATTATATTTGAGCTTGATAGCATCTCAAACTCTAACCAAACCCCCTTTAAACCCCAAATTGAAGCCCACTTGGTTGAGGCCCACCAAGGCCCATGAATTTGGCCACCTTGGCAAAGCTTCTTGAAGAAGTTTCCTCTCTCACTTGGCAGACCATCCACTGCCCTTGGCTGCACCCAATAGTGCCTTAATGAGATGGAGAAACCTACCTCATCAACCTCCACACCTCACAGCTTCTGCAGGCAGTCCTTTCCTCTCACTATTCTCCACTTTATGTCACATAGCCACCTCCAATCAAGGGTCATTCAAGACCATATATTCCCCCTCCAGAAGTCTAGATTTGTGCAAGACACACTTATTCCCTTTAATCACTTCTTCACCCCATTCTTAGAGAGAAACCCGAAAGACCTCTCTCGGGCAGATTTATGGGTCTTTTTGCATGGAGATTTTTGACCCTTTGTAAGTATTTTCACACGATGACTCCTTCATAAAATTTGTTCCTATTTGAGCATAGTTTCCTTAGACATATTATTAGTATCATTACATGGTCATTTGATTCTGGACGCGAAACTGGAGAGTATGTTATGTTTTAGAATTTTTGACCAAGCTAATGGACCTATCTTGGTTTAAAACTTTTATGGAGTGTCCTTAGCATGTGTTTAAGAGTGTTAATTGAGGTTTTTTAACACGAATAAAAATTTTGATGATAGATTTTCTTAGATCTAGAAACTTGAAAACTGTAAGTGGATAAACAGTTTTTATTTGGAGAAAGTTTCAATATTTCGAGGTTTGATCTTACCCTAAAGGCTTTGATATTTTTATACAATGATCCTAAGTATCTTATTTCCATGTTAGGTTGTTATTTTGAAGATATTTAGTATTAGTTTCAAAGATAAAATTTTTCTATGCAAGAGGATTTCGGTTAGGCCTAAGATTTGATGTTTTTGGATTAGATCCATGCTTTATTGATTTTTAGCCATGTGATTTTAAGTTTGATGGTTGGATATTCTTTAGGACACATTTTTAAACCATGTGATGCCTTATTTCAAAGATCTCACCTTCTTAAACCATTGATTAAGTGCAGAACCAAAAACTCCAAAGTGTTATTTTGTGATTTTGGTGACTTTAGTTTGATGATTTAAAGCATGGTTGATCTTATGATGATGTTATGAATATGTTAGAAGTAAGATTTGATTTTTTGGAATTCTTTGAGATGTTTTGATTTAGGGTCAAATCTTGTGATTCAAGTGTTTGGATCTTTTTACAAAACATTTTGGTGTTGATTATTAGCTTTTTCTAAATTGATGTTTTAATTATAGTTTTAAACTTAGGATAGGAAGATCCTTGTTGCAAAATTTAGGTTTAAATATGAGTTTTGAGGTTGGAAGGAATTGCAACAAAAATCAAGAGAAATGGCCGATAGATGTTTTGGCCATAGTGTGTTTTTCATTGTTGTGATTTGTTTTAAATTTTTCTGAGTTGATATTTGAGTTTAGGAGAAAATTTACAGGAGGAATGTAAATTTTGAAAATTTACAGGAGGAATGTAAATTTTGAAAATTTTTGGAGTTAGGATGTGAATTCTTAAGTTAGGGGTAAAATGGTCATTTTCCCCCATGTAGAGGGTAAAATGGTAATTTTACTCTTAGTTGTCTCTATTACACATTTCTAATTGTTAGTAATTAAATTTATAACTTTTAGAATATCTTCTTATAGTTCTTCATATTTCACGCTTTATTTTCATATAACACGACAAACAATGTAAGTTAACTTCTAACTTACTATCAGTTTAATGTGTATGTATGATGGGTAAGGGAACTGCAATTTATGTATCTATGTTATCATATATGCCATGTCATGCCACGTCATTACATGTTTATCTGTTATGCATGATTTATTTTGTCAAGAATATTTATCCGTTACACAATCTATTCTGTCACGTATTGCTATATGTTATAAGTATGCCATGTTAAGTAGGCCATATGTTACATGTATGTCATATCATGTAATATTCACCATTGCAAGTATGTCATGTTAAGTAAAGAAGTCAGATCAAGTTTATGTTAAGTCAAGTTTGAGATCACGTTCATGCTAAGTTATTTATGTCAATCAAGACCCTAAGTGCTAGGATAGGGTAATATCCTAGTGGAACTCCTTTGTTCATGCCCAGGTGTCTAAATAGGTGTGAAATTCCTTGAGTTGACGAAGTACAGTCAACAGGTTGCGAATGAGGCCTAACTAGCTAGTCACCGGAGTGCGCCAGGTACTAACACCAATGGAGCCATATTTTATTTTACGTGTGTTCACAGCAAGTGTGGTACAAACAATTCATGGGGCCACAATAACTATGGAGAATACACTATGTGAGATATAACAATTATGACAGGTAGAATACGTAGGGCCACAACAACTGTAGAGTACATATGAACGCACTCACAACTGGTGTAGATACCTGTGTTGTGATGCGGTAATTGGCAGGGACACACGGCTCAAGGGGACCTATGTAGCACCCATATGGTCATAATATTAATTAAGTCTGTTGAACAAGATTCAAAGTTCATTCAAGAAGTTAAGAACAAGCAATCATGGTTAACCCCATGAGATAAGAATAAGTAATCATGCTAACCCCATGAGATAAGAATATACCATTATGATAACCCCATGAGATAAGAATAAGCAATCATCGTAATCCCATGAGATAAGAATACACCATCATGGTAATCCCATGAGATAAGAATAAGCAATCATGGTGAACCCATGAGATAAGAATAAGTAATCATGGTAATCCCGTGAGATAAGAATACACCATCAAGGTAATCCCATGAGATAAGAATAAGCAATCATGGTGAACCCATGAGATAAGAATATACCATCATGGTAACCCCATGAGATAAGAATAAGCAATCATGGTTACCCCATGAGATAAGAATAAGTTTTAGATCAAGTTCATATTATGTTATGTTCACGTACATGTTATGTTCATGTTCACGTTAAGTTTCAAGTTCATGTTCATATCATGTTATATTCACGTTTATGTTATGTTCAAGCTCACGTTCATGTTATGTTATGTTCATATTCACGTTATGTTTCAAGTTCACGTTCATGTCATGTTATATTCACGTACGTGTTATGTTCAAATTCATGTTTACATTATGTCTCAAGTTCACATTTATGTCATGTTATGCTCAGGTTTTTGTTAAATTCAAGTTCATGTTTATGTTATATATGTTCACGTTCATGCTATGATTCAAGTCTATGTTATGTTTCAAGTTCACGTTCATGTTATATTGCTAGTCCATGTTATATTATAAGTTCAAGTTCATGTCATGTCAAGTCAAGTTCAGTTCACGTTTTAGTTCAGGTTATGTCAATTATGTCATGCTATATGTCAACTTATGCTATGTTTACTTACAACTTTAATTATGCATTCATACTTTTACTACCATGCATGCATCATTAACCTGTGTAGGAGTTTCCTGTTAACTTACTGAGATTTGTAATCAAATTTTACTGAATTAGTCCCAACTAGCATTCCCCTGAATGGTAGGCGATGTGTTAGGATCAGACCAAGGAGTGAACATTGGTAGACTGAAAGAGGTTGACTAGACGCTTACATCTTCCATAGTTAGTTTTTAGAGAGTATTCTGGTTTCGTTATTCGAGTTACACGAGTAACTCAATGAATTTCTTCAATAGTGTATTTTGGTAATGTAAATATAGAGTCTGGCCTCCCATGTTTTTGAGATTACAGTCTTCTGAGACTCGTACTAAAATTGTGGATGTTTATTTTTATAAAGTATGCTTGGATTACGATTTAACTATTTGAGATATTATAAGTTTGGTGCATAGTATTGCTAAAAAAAAAAATAACCGCTGTGCAATGTTAGGAACATTGCATCTTATATATCATGAATGGGGGTAGGTAACCTTATGTTGCATGTCCCAACACTTCAGATGTCGATCCGATCTCAAACAGAATCTGAGGGCATCACAATTTTAGTTTAAGCATATTAGTGTGTTAAATGGCCAGTTCATATTTAGATTTAGGATCAAATTTATATGAGGAATGTAAATATTGGTAATTTTTGGAGTCTGTTTGCAATTTCCTTAAGTTTAAGGGTAAATTTGTAATTTTCTAAAAGTTAAGGGGTAACTTTGCAATTTTGGCCCAAAGTTAGTAAATTTTGTATTTATGAGGATTAAGTGAGATAGTCTAATCATAAAAAGTCTCTCATTTCAACTTACATTTCTTTACGCTATCTTAAATTTTTCACAACAATCTGTTAGTTAGCTTCTAACTTACTTTCAGCATTTTTTTGTATGTAAAGTTGTGAAGTTTTAAGATTGTATTGTTTATATTCATGTTTATTTATGCCGATTTAATTATTTATAATATGCTATGCTATGTAATATTATTCTGTTATATGATTATCTGTTACATGCCATGTCATCATTTTCGTTACTTGATTATCTATTACATGCCATGAATGTCATGTCATCATTTTTGTTCTGATTACATGTTACATGCCACGAATACCATGTAAGTCTGAAATATGAATGGCAATCCTAAAAGAAAGATATTCCATGATTATTTGTTTATGCCATGCCATGTTATCATATGTAACCAGCATTAATATCTGCCACATAGTATTAATACATGTGACGCCCCCAACTCCCAAGTACGGCTATGTGGAAATCGAGACGTCGGGATGATGACAACACGGGTCACCCATCCCATCGCCAAGTGCCCAAAGTGTGTGTGTGCAAGCAAAAAGTGTACAAATAGAAACACGCAGCGGATAAATAAGTCATAAAACTAAGTACCAGAATTTTTGTTTAATACAAACCAGTTCAAACCATACATAATAAAATATTACAAGTTCAACATCGTCTCAAATCCAAATACATACTAAATAAAACTTCGACAAACATAATATATTTAAAGACCATCCAACTACTCCGGCGGAGCCGCCTCCTTGGGCTCAGCCTCCTCCTCATCAAGGTCTGCATCAAAATCTACGGTACCAAAAATGGTGCCGCAGGTAAGTAAAATCCAAACAACGCAAGATAAAAACATATTACAACCAAAACAAAATGCATGAAGTATGCCCAATGCACATGTCCCAAAACCATATTTTTCCACGCACGACAAAATCCCATTTTGGCCCAAAAACATTTCCTTTAAATCATATCCTTTAAAACATCTCCTTTAATACATGTCCTTCAAAACATTTTCCTTTAAATCAATCCTCACCATTATCCCAGATAATGGCCCAAATCCAGAAACCACCATTTTCCCAGAAAATGGATCACAAAGCCACATATCACAATCTCGCCATTATCCTAGATAATGGCCCATATCCAAATAAAATCCAAATCAATTCCATATTATGCATGCACCATGATCTCCCCTAGGGATCATCCACACACTCTGGCTCTGTGCCACACCGCAAGTAACGACTACGCGTGTGACACCTACACGAGTGATGCCCAAGCCATCCTCTAGTCCTCGCCACTCTAAGGACCACGGAGTCGACACGACAGCGTTACCGTATCGTGCGATCCGGTTGTCGCCCAGCGACAACCTAGGAGATGTCACTTAGTTTTATCCGCTCCCGAGTGACCAGAGGAGCTCCACCAAGATAATAACCCATCCCGGCTTGGGCTCGTGAGACACACGCACCCAAAGACCATTTAACTCATGAGAAACCCATTTTCAATAAAACGCACATGATCATGTATGCTCAATGCCATGCAATTAAAATCACATAAAATAACCAACACACTCCAAACATCAATATCAACCAACAAACAACTCCTTCCTCAATCCATCCGACCCCCGAACTCCTCGGACTCATCCGGAATCAACAAACCAACCAGATGACAAAATAAATTATTGTAAAGGCAATAATACATTTAAATCTAAAACGAAGTTTGGAAAATACTTACAGCGCTATATATTATTTTTGAAGGATCGGCGCGCAGCAAACGGTGAACGGAAAGCAACGTAACAGTGCAAATGCACTGTGGCCGTGGGTCGCAAAATACCCACTTTTGAACGGGGACAAACCAAGACACCAAATTGATAGGGAATGGTCTAGGGATGTTTATGAAGCTAGTGGAAGAGAGCTTTGGCCGTGGGTGGCGGCGAAAACGCCGGTAGAAGGAAAAACGGGTAAATCGGAGTTGAGCTCGTGGGAGCTGCTCCGGCGACGGATCTAGGCCGGAAATGGGTGGGTTAGGTCGGCAAGAGGTAGGGGAAGAAGTGGTGAAGAGGTGGTGGCCGGAGGTGGAGCGACGGCGCCGGAAACGGCTCAAAACCGTGCGGCTTAGATGGGATTTTTCGGCTAAACGGCGGCACGGTTGGGGGAGATTTTCGGTGGAGGTGTTCACCGGCTGGAGGGGGTTCTTTTGCTGGGGGTGGTGATGGCCACGCCGGCCGGACAGCGGTGGGCTGGGGCTGGTGCTGGATGGCGAGGGGAATGAAGAGAGAGAGAGAGATCGGGCGAGCTGGGGGAGGAAACCGGAAGAAGAAAAGAAAAGAAGAAAAAGAAGAAAAAAGAAAGAAAGAAGAAAAATGAAAAAAGGAAAAGAAAAAGATGGGGGAAAAGAAATGAGGTCCAATCCTCACTTTTGGAGTCCAACGACTGATCCAACGAAAATAACTTTAAAAGCAAATAAACCAAGAAAATATTTTAAACGCATCGTAAAGCTAAAATATATTAAGTAACTAGTGAAAACCAATTATTAAATTTTAAAACCAAAGACAAGTTAAAATAAATTAAACAGCAATTTAAACTCAACAGCAAATAAAATCCAATTAAAATCCGATTATTTAAAATACAAGTATTATAATATTAATTAAATCAAATTATTCCTTTAGTGAAAATACACGTAAAAACGGGGTGTCAAAATACTTGTCATGAAGTATACGAGTCTGTCATGAAATATTTTCTGAGTCAAGCATGCATAGGGTACTCGTGATGGAAGCATTATACTTATCAAAGTATCTCTAATAAAAACATTCTTATCATATAACTGTTTATAAAATAAATAAACTTATAGTGTAAATTAAAAATGTAATACATACTATAGATGTAATAATTTAAATAATTGAACATACATAGATAGTATAATAAGTCAAAAGTTCTAGTTGTATAATATATTATTACTAAATATAAATTATGTATATATTACAACATATATTACTAGATATTATATTTAAGTGTGTTATAAGCATATGATATAAGTTTGTAATATATAAGTTACCATACATATATTACACGATAAAAATATAATCCCAAGCAACTATAAGTAATATGTACTAGTTATAATTTGTATTATGTGTTATCAGTTATCTAGTATAATGAAAACCATATTATGTGTAAGGTTAATGATATGATTCCTTAATTAAAAAGACATACTACAAACCTCTGTTATAATACATGTTATTTATACGAATTATAGCTAAACAATTAAAGTTAATATGATAATTATTTGAATTAAATGTGCATTAACTTAACAATATCAATAGGCTATAATCTATATAACAATAAAAAAATTGATATATGACATTAATGTTATATTAAATAAATTAAAAATTATATAATTAAAAAAATAAAATACAACTAACATGTAATAAATTTAACAAATGCACATATAATACATATTACGAGCTCAAATGAGCTAAGTTCATACGAACTTTGTTCACTAGCCAAAACTAAGTTGAGCCGAGTTTAACATGAGTTTTGCCTATTTAATATTTGAACAAATATTAGTATTTGTGAACATTACATTTATTAAATGAATCAAATTAAAAAAGAGTATATATGAACATAGCTCGAGCTATTCACTGGCTGCTTTGGTCATTTGAAGCTCTAAACATCTAGTTTAAGAATGTCAACAAGTTATTCACAAGAAAAATCAAGTTTATAGACATCAGGCAATGAAAAATGCTTTGAGCCAATTGATAAGTAATGATTACATACTGTGGTGCCTTGTTCCTCAGTAAAGAGCTTAAGAGGATCTATGGTGCTAGGAAGGAATACCAGCCGATCGGCAACACGCCGATATTACTATTTGATCTAGGTGCATAATCATGGATGGAATATGCGGCAAGTGAAATATATCATAACAAATTAAGTAGAGGTTTAGTTAGAGGTCTAAACTAATAAAAGATTTCATTGGTTAATAATAATAATAATATCCACAGGTCATTGTTACTTCCCAAATAATGTTATAAAGGACCAATTGTTCGTCACTATCATCCAAGTACAACATACCAAACACGATTTGTCACTTGACCAAATAGTACTTTTCTACGAGTACAACTAACTAACAGTGGAGAGTATACATAATTACCACTGAGGCGAGGAACCACCATCCCATCAAAACTCATCATATGAATGCCAAGAAAGGAACCACTCCACCATTTGAAGTCGGGAGTTACTCTACTTGGTCAACATGCAAGTTGATTCGCTAGATTCAAATCATTCGACATGTAGAATCACTCAATCTGCCTAACACCCTCAAAGACAACACACATCATCAACCCAAAAAAATCCTTTATCCAGTCAACTAACTCAAACACACCACACACGATACACTCAAGGAATCTCTCTACCTGTTTATCAAGTGAGGCCTATATGAAAGCGTTCCAACCCGTTCATCAAGGGGATTCCATTTACCGATATGAAACTCATGGCAATGTGTAGTAGGAAGGACTCCTCTACCCAACCATGATGATCGACACATAGTAAGACTCACAAGCTGGGAAATCAAAATCACAAAAATCCATGCGATTCAAACTCATCATCTCAAAATCGCAGTGTAAAGATAATTTATAAATTTAATGAAGAAGATATAAGTTCTTTTTCATGTAGAAAGGAGAGAGAGTTACATAACATGCAAAGCCTATTCTTACATGATACCTACAAACATTCACCCCACATTCCCAATACGGTCTTAGAAGCTAACCTACTTGAACAATGTTTAAAATACTACAATGGCATTGGTGCTGCTTTTCCCCTCTCTCCCTTCATAGTCACTTGCTCTCTTAGAAGACTTAGACTCCAAAGAAGATCAATGTTTGAGCTGTAAAATTGCATATTTTAGTTATTTAAAACCAATTTATTTCAACTGCTTCGTGACATTATCATTGGTTTTAGATGGAAAAATAGTTAATAAGCATAAATTCGAGTTGTGATTTTTAATTGATTAATATCATGTTTATGCTTAATTTTATAACTATGATTTAATTAGATAATATTTCCTCACATATATAAATATTTTTAATAATCTATTTTCTTTTTAATTTACTTCAAGTGTTATTTTTTTATTTTTTATTTTCAGCTTAAATAAAATTCACATTGGATCCGACCAAAAGCGCATGCTAATTGAGAGGAATGAAGAGAAGGAAGGATAGCTTTCGGTGGACAAACACATGCGACACAAAGTAAACGAAAGGAGGCTTCTTTCGCGGCAAACCAAAATGGAAATTGCATGCAAACGGAACCACGTTTCAACAAAAAGATAAAAAGAGCCGAAAAATAAGAAAAGAGAGAAAAGAGACGTGGGAGAGTTGGATTTTTTTTAGCTTGAGAGTTTGGACTTAGAGAGCCATGCATGTTTCGGTGCTTGATTGATTTGAAAGGAAAAGCAGCAGAAAATAAGAGGAATTGCGGCTAACACATGCAGCAAAACAGCAAGCACTTCAATGCATAAAGTGGAACTCGGCAGGACAGCAAACCACTCAAACTTACAGCTCACAAGCACATGCATCAAAAGAAACGGGGAAGCACATGAAGGAAATGGACGCACACATGCAGAACATTCATGCAAAAAAGTTGAAGCAGCTCAGCTCACATGCATAAACCCACGGACAGCATATGCAGATCACTTAGGAACTCACGGCAAACCATACATAATGCAGGAAACAGAAAACAGAAAAAAAGAAGAGGCAGGAAATAAACACACAGCAGAAAAACACATGCAGAAATCAAAAGGAAAACACGGACAGCACATGCATCAAGCTGGTTTTACAGCAACCACTCACCCACGGATTGACAGCAGCAACTCACTCAATGCAGCTCAAACCAACACATGCAGCACAACACATGCAGCACTCAAACATGGAACCCACGGCAGGAAAGTGGAACTCGGCAGGACAGCAAAACACAAACAGCACACATGCATGCAGACTTCAATGCAGAAAAGCAGAAAAATAATGCAGAAAGTTGCCATGCACATGCAAAAAATTAAAAGGCAGCAAACCGGACAGCACACATGAAGCAACGCAGCTCAAAACTCACCCATGCACATGCAGGAAATGAACATACAGCAGAAACACATGCAAGAAAAATAAAGCAACCAGAAAATGATGATGGAAAGCCACTCAAACCGGACACATGCAGAAAAGCAAAAAGAAACAAATGCAGAACAGTTGGACAACACTCAATGCAGAAAAAGAAGCTCACGGATGCAGGGAGATGTAATGCAGAAAGTAACAAACACATGCAGAAAAAAAAACCACTCACATTCGGACAGCAGATGCAGCACAGCACATGAACTCAGAACCCACGGCAGGAAAGTCAAGCACATGCATGAACTCACAACTCACAGCACACTCAAACCATCACTCGGACAGCACACATGCAGCAGCTCACACTTGCAAAAAGTTGAAAACACAAAAGCAGAAAACTGCAGCACACATGCACTTCACATGCAGAAAACAGCAACTCACGGATGGAAGTGGAACGCAGCTCACACATATGCAGACCATATATAAACCAGGGGGCAGTTCTTTTGGGGGACACACGGGTTTTACTTTTCTTTGGTAGCAGTTTGTAGTTTAAATTCAGTAAGCTTTTGGACGTGAAGGTGGAGGAGGGGATTTTTATTTCTGGAAGGAGTTGGGACTTGAGAGGGAGTTTGGACGTGAAGGGGGGTTTTATTTTTGGTGAGAGTTTGAACGTGAAGGGGGGTTTTATTTTTGGAAGGAGTTGGGACGTGAGCATTCGGGGGATACTTAAAATAGATGGAGCTACGGAACGGATTGGTCTTTAGGGGAGTTATTTTCATTTCAATTTCCTGTTTTATGATTTAAGTTGTTTTTATTTTAACTTGTATTTTATTTTATTTTTATCATGAATAATGTTTATTTAAGTTCTATAGCATTTGTGATAAACATGGTTGGCTAAATTTTCATACTAAGGTTAGAGGTGAAGTTTAATGATTTGGAAATTGTTTTCGGATCGACGATAAATTTATTTTGTGAGTTTGATCGATTGAATGATTTTATTATTGGAAATTTTGATTATCTATATATTTATCTTGATTCATTGTGATTTCCGAATACAGTGAATGCTTGAAAAATCCCTGTGATAGTCAAATATATTTGTAAGCGTTTTAATCATCAATCGTTCATGCTCGATCATTCGTAACTATTTTTCTTGATCGTAAATGCTAAATCTTCCAATTAAACGGAATCATTATTCTAGTTTAATTGAAGTAACTCGATCGGAAACAATATTTTAAATTATTAAACGGATCCTCGAAACCTTAGTCCTTTTTTTTCCGTATCAACACAGCTTATCATTTTAGTATTATTTTGTCACGTCAAAAATCATTATCTCAATAACTCCATTTTAGTTTCAATCGCGCATCTCTTTTAGTATTTTATTTTCAATTGTTTGAGAGAATTTTTCACATTAGTCAATCCCTGTGGATTCGATCCTGTAAGATACTACAACACCTGTATACTTGCAGGTAAAACTGCACTAAATTTTGGTTCATTAATTTGAGTTAAGGTTTAGGCGCAACAATCAATCAATTTACGATCTCGAAAGTGTGATTTTATGAAGCCCTCTAACCTCACTTTGGATTGGACAGTGTCTGAAGCACTAGGACATGCAACACAAGGTTACACACCTATCGTATATGACATTTAACATGTAACGTACCCAACATGTTTTTAGTAGTATGCAACAATTGTAATGGAATGATTAAACTAGTAATGGGTTAAGCAATTCAATATGGTACCAAAACAGATATTATAATTGTAACGCCTTAGTGCCGGGTGAATCAGAGAGTTACTCATTTTCACTTAAAATCATATCTCAACCTTACAATCATGGATTCAAAATTCTCAATGACTCATAGGACTCGCCGTTTTAGATAAACTACTCTAATATGATTAATCTAAACATAACAAAATCTCAAAATAAACATCAGCCTTCCAAAATACCAAGTCGATAGAGCAAAACAAAACTATTGAATCAAAACTCCAAAAGCCAAAGTACCATGTTTGTACTTAATCCACTATACTCACGTAGCCTTATACATGCTTTCTAGTCTTAATCCTCAGCTGAAACACCCAAAATGTTTGAAAATATTGTGGAGATAAGGGGTGAATTATCAACAACTCAGTAAGTAAAGAACATATACTAGTATGTAAACATGATACATTTCAGAAAGTTCAGAAGCAGAAACAAAAGATTTTAGTTTCAATATGTAGCTCTCAAAATATTTTATGATAATATCATAACGAGCTTTCAAACTGTTCACATTCAAAGACCCTTTGGTATATTATAACTAAATATCTTCATCTTATCATATCATATCATATCATATCGTATCGTATCATATCACATATCATATCATATACCATGTTTAACTTCTATGGTAGGGTTGTCCTATCCCTGGTGGCCAAACCAGGTAGTATCAGTGTAACAGCCTCCTCGAAATTCAATAGTTGAATTTTTATAGGCTTTAGGAACCTCATAAAAGCCTCATAAGTTTTGACAAATTGACTAATCGTGTTTTAGGCGGTCAGCATAGTGAGTGCTATGGTGCTAGAAGTGCGAGGTGGTGTGCTACGTGCACAGATGGTGCAAGAGTATGTGTTTTGATGAATGTTGCACAGCCATTGACTTAATCTTTTTGGATTGGGACTCCAAAAAAACCTACAATTATTCTTCAAGAAGCAGTTTATGAAACTTTGCCTGCATTTTGTGTAAGATGCAAGGTCCAAGGGCAAAATCAATTGACTTGCAAAGTGATGAACAAAGATGGGAAAAAGAAAAAGTCAGGACGTGTATGGGTTCAAAACAAACCAGATCCTTTGAAGGATGCTCGGTTAGTTCAAGTGGAAGAACTGAAGGAAAAAAATCTTGATGGTGAAATTCTGTTACACCCCCAGTCCCTGTTTGGGAACAGACAATGACTGAAGTGTCGGGATATACAATGCAGGCTTACATACTCCTCGTACATGATAGTTAAGATGCATGCTCCTAGAATGTTTCTAACATGGAATAAATCACAACGGAATAGGTCATCTCATAAAATTTTGTACCAGAATAAAACTAATATCCCAACTTCATTCATAGCTTTTAAACCATACTTCTCAATAATGGAGTATCAAACTCCTCGTTACGTCATAACAAGTTTTATCTAAAAGGGCCTTAATAATTATTAAGGCATCTTTCTAATCTCAGCTATCTCCAAGTAGGTCATGACTGAATTCATTCATTCTCTGAGTTGAGCACATCCTTAGCCTTGATCATCATCCTGACTTGTTACTTCTGATCCTGTCACAATGAGATTTTGAGAAATAACAGAAAGTAAGCACATAACATACAATGATTAACATAAGCATAGAAGTGGCAAATCTTGGAATGCATGCGTGCACATGTACTTGTCACATGACGTGACTGAAGACTTGACTTATGCACTTGACATTTTTCAAACGACATGTATCAGAATTCTTTGACTTTTTGGAAAAACATACTTTTGACATCATTCATATATTGGTTAATCATGTGATCCGGAACATGTCATATCATATCACATTAATCCTATCATGTGATCCTTTTCATATCATATCATATCGCATGATTCACATAATGTGATCCATATCATATAATGTAGGTGCATTGTCTTGTTCTTATAACACATGTGTATACATCATGGCTCCCCTATGCACTATGTGTTCCTGCTAGTTATCACACCACTAACGGTCTATATACCATCGTGAATATGTCTTAAACATTTCCATATCATAGTAACATGATAGCCTTCATCGACCTTAGTCATAGCACCCACTAGCGTTAGGTGCTACCTTGCTCCGACATCCTTTAAAAAGAATCCATTCAAGGTACGCTGACAGTTCTTTGTTGACCCAGGCATTACCACTCTATTATTAAGCACTCTAGAGTGGACAGAGGAGTTCCACTAGGACAATTCTCCGTCATAGCATTTGGGGTTGTGATAAAACTTTTTGACTCTTTTTTCTTGAAAACACCTCTCCCAAATGCATGTGACATGAGACTTAAGACATATATGTTCTTATACTTGACATATGACACATGAAATGTCGTGTGAGAAATAACTAAGCATAACATGTTCAATTCATGGCATGATAACACAGAACACATGGGATATCAAAATACATACATGGAACTATGAAATTAAGCCTTGGCTGAAACATATAGGTGCAAAAACATGAAAAATCATGACTTAATCATGTTTCAAACTTTAAACATATTACTTAGAAATCAAAGCATAATGGAGCAAAGCATGAAATCATAGCATTTGGTTAAGATCTGAAACCTCTAACACGTGGTATAACCAAATCATCAAGTATCACAAATTAGCACCATTGTTTTCCTTAAAACTGAAACATACAAAGGGCATTCTTGTTATTTTCATTTCAAACCAAGAGCAAGTTAAGTGTATACTTACAAAAATCCCCGTAAAGAAACGAATAGCAAGTTGTAAATCGAAGTGTAACTAGTAAGGATGACAAAAACTGTAATCAGTGATCTTTTGTGTGTGGGGTTTCTAGGGTTATCACTAAGGCTCAAACAAAACTAGACCATTCGGCCTCTAGGGCTTTGAGTCAAGAATCGTTTTCCTTGTGTTCTTATTCCAATCATATAGATATGGTGGAAATACTCAAGAATGGCTGATTACATGGGGGACTTGTGCCCTCCATTTTTTACTTTAAAAATTTCTAGGAAATCCTAGTCTGCTTCACCTAAAAATGGTGTTGAAATCATGTGTGCTTTCACCATATTCGAACCCTTTAGAGATCCCCATCTCTTCTTTGAGTTGAAAATGTGTGGTGTGTGAAGAAAATCAAGGAAAACCGTGTCCTCACCATGTCTCCTCCTTGCTAATGTCAAAAATCCCTCCTCATGTAAAGCTTCCTTTGTTTGGTTGGAAAGAAAGTGTGAGAAAGTGAGAAATCCTCGAGTGGTCATGTGAGAGAGTGTGTAGAGGATGAGAGCATGCAAAAATTCAAAAATGGCAAAAGAGAAAAAGCCCTTGGGCGTGTAATTCCTCCCCCTTTAATAAAGGTCTCCAACAAAATCCCATTGGTTACTAGTAACCCTTTGCATGAAGCACAAGTGGCGTAGCTAGTGCATGTGGTACAAGTGGCACCTTAGCTGATGCATGTGGGACAAGTGGTGCACTAGGCTAGGCTATAAGGAGCACAAATCTTGAAAAGTGTTATTGAACATGATAATCTTGCCAAGTGGCATGGGTCCTTCAAAATCTAAGAATATCCTTGCATGGGTGCCATATGTCGAAGCTCCTAGTTCTTTTTCATCCTTGCCTCTCCTTGCAAAGTCCAAAAGATCCTCTACATGAGTGACAAGTGCCATGGTTCTCTTGCCAAAATTCGAAATCCTAAGAGGCTCCTTGGGCATTTCCCTCCAAATGGCATAGATTCAATGAATCTCTAGGGTAAAATTGCCATTTGATAAATCCTAACCCTAGGCTTGAGCCTTGTAGACTTGTGCATGCTTGCCAAGTGGCAAGTGGCGTGTAAGATGTGGGTGCATGTTCCCCATGTATCCTCTCACTTTCCCATGCGTCTCTTCCTTTTTCCATGTGTCCTTTCCTTTTTCCCATGTGTCTTTTCCTTTTTCCACGTGTCTTTTCCTTTTCCCATGCATGTCCTATACTCTTCCCTAAGCAAGAAGCTTCTTCCTCCTATGCATGTTCCCTAGGTGACTCTCCCACTTCCTTAAGTTTCTCAAAAACTCAAAACATGACATGTGGCAATGTAGGTAGGTGAAATGGACGTGTGCCCTAGGTGTATGCCGAACCCTACATCCTTTTCCATCTCCTTAGCTTCTTCTAAAAGCCTTCAAGCATGTTTGCCAAGTGGCATCAATGTGCTAACCAATGTGCTTCTTCCCAATGTGACCTTTCATGTACCATTGGTCCATTTTGTAATCTACAAGTGGCAAGTGATGGTTATGCTTGGAATAGTGGTGGCCAAAATTATAAGGGTAGATTAGTCCTTTGTGCACAAGTCTTTTTATCTTTTCTTCTAAAAGCTCATTGCATGGTTGACATATGGATAAAACTGAAGATATCTTGAGTGTAGGCCAAATTTTCAAAATCCCATTTTGTCCCTTTGGTTTCCCCGGGCAAATCATTTGGAAAATTCTCTTTTGTTTTTCCTAAGCTTTCTTTTCAAGAGCATCTACCTTGGAACTCAAATTTCAGCCAAAAGATGAAGTGTAGGCATGCAAGCCATCCCTTGGCTTCCCTACACTGCTCTCTCCCCCCTTAGTCCACTATCATGACTAGATACATAGTGCCTCACATGTATGACACATGGCACTAGTGGTAAGGGTTATGAGCCCTTCTTGTGGGCTTCCATGCCTAATGCTCCCATATCCAAAATATAAAAAAAAATATCTCTAAGCATCCTTTATCACCTTGCATGGCCCAATAACTATACATAAACTGCTAATAAAAATATGAACAAAGGTTTGGCAAAATTCAGGATATTACAAATTCATCCAACGAAGGGGGGTGATGATTTACAGGAAAAGGCCGTTGAAGAAAAGTCTTAGGATCTGGAACAAATTGATGCTATTCATGACGATGTCCAGGAATTGCATGGTAACCAGGATTAGGTGCATGAGTTTACATGTGAGAAGGGTGGTCTAGTGGAGGGGGAATCTAGTGGAGCCTAGAATTTAGGGGACCCTTGTCAAGAAGTACCTATTGTTGAAGAGTTGGGACTAGATGGAGAATATTTGTTGCAACCAATTCCTTCTATTGGGCGTGTAGACGTCTTGGAGCCAACACTAGATGCAACTATTTCAGATTTTGTTGGGCATGTCGAAGGAGAGATTTCCAAGACCTTTTCAGATTCTGATGGTGAAAGAGAGAATCGTCATTTGATGAGAGAAAAATAATGTCTCAAATTCTGAACTGGGGAAGAAGGTGGTGTCTCAAGGTTGTCTTTTGCGCAGTTCTACTAAGGCTCCAACCAAGCCCTCTCGCTTGGATTTATGATTGGTAAAATTTTATTTTGGAATGTTTGAGGTCTTGGAACCTTGAAAAAAGGACTTTGGTCTGTGTTAAAACATCATAAACCAAAAATTTTAATTGTCGCGAAGGATTTTAGAAGGGATAGCATTCTTTTGTGTTGGCAAAGTTTATTTCACTTTGATGACTATTTTTCTAATGGAGTTCATGATGGGAAACTATAAAGTTTTTGGCATGATGATATTCATGTAGATATTATTGGTGCATCTAATCAATAAGTTACATTGCTGATAAACTTCACTATGCTTGTTTCAGTTGTGTATACAAAATGTATGTATTTGGAATGCAGGTCTCTTTGGTCTAAGTTGGTTTCATTTGGTTCAATGGCTTTGCTGTGGTCTTTATTGGTGACTCTAATATCATTAGGCATGATGGTGAGCGGAGGGGTGGGAATACAAGATTGCCTTGTGCAATGGAGGATTTTTCTAATTTTATAGATGTTGGGGGTTGATTGAAGTTCCTTTTATAGGGAATAATTTTTCTTAGTAAAATGGACATGATGGGTTGGCAAGAAGTCGGGCACGTCTGGATAGAGCTCTTTGTAATTCTAGTTGTTTTTATTTATATCAATCAATTTCTTTGAAATATTTGGCTCACAGGTCTTCAAACCATGCCCGTTACTACTTGGGTTGGCAGACATGCCGATGTGCTATGGACCTAATGCTTTTAAGTTTCAACTGATGAGGAGAATGCATGATATTTTTGGCGGTTTGTTTCGCTAGTCTGGCAGAAAGGTATTTGTGGTTCTGGGTTGTTGAACCTTGCTTTTAAGCTTCAAAAGCTTAAAATAACGCTTAGACATTGGAATAAGGAGGTTTTTGCATGGACGTGGGGTCATGTTAAAAGGTTGGAGGAGAGAGTGGAGGAAGGCAAGGCAAGGCTTCAAGAAAATTTCTCTAAAGATGTTGAAAATGATGTTTTGGCATCAATGCTAGAGCTTAGGTATTGGTTAAAAAGAGAGGAGATTCGGATTGCTCAAAAAATTAAGAAAACATGAATTGATAATGGGGAGGTAAATTTTATTTTATTTACTTTTTATTATTATTTTTACTTTTTTTGCAGCATTACTGGCATGAAAACATATTGCAATCCATAATATGCACCTTAGTGATGGACGGATGTTATCCTCTCTAGAAGCCATTCCTGATGAAACCGTGCAGTATTTTGAGGATTTTCTTCAGGCTTGTCCAAGTGCACTAGTGTCATCTCATTCACATCTAATTCAAGCTAAGGTATTAGAAGTGGTGAATCAGAGTATCAACAGGTGTCCCTTGGAATAGAAAATTAAGGATGCTTTATTCTCAATCCTAGTGAATAGTAGTCCAAGCCTTGATGGATTTGGGTCTAGTTGTTTCTGTCATTGCTGGTCTTTGGTGAAACCTGAGCTTATGGAGGCTGTGAGAATATTTTTTAGGGTTCTCTCTTTCCAGTTATTATACCTCTTCCTTCATTGTTTTAATTCCAAGGTTCCTAATCCTTCATCATTTGGAAAGTTTAAACCAATCAGCCTATGCTCAGTTGTTTATAAATTTTGCTCCAAACTACTGGTTGGTAGACTTTCTTCTATCTTGAGTAGACTAATTTCTATGGAGCAAGGTGTTTTTTTGTCAAGACAAGGTATCTTAGAAAACATCAATATCACACAAGAACTGGCTCATGAAATTAATAAGCCGGTTAAATATGGTAATATAATGTTGAAGATAGACATGGCTAAGGCTTACGATATGATTGATTGGAATTCTATTCCAGGTTTTGCATGCATTTGGTTTTTCAGTTGCTGTTTAGGATCTAATTAAACATGTTACTGCTCCTTGGTATTCGGCGGTCATGAATGGTTTGGTAAAAGGATTTTTTAAGGGTGGAAGGGGTCTTTATCAAGGGAATGGTCAAATTGGTGAATTGGTTTATTTATTATTGTTCATAAAGTATTCATGTGTCTTTTGCATAGTAAGTTTTAGGCTGGTCAAATTGGTTTATTTTCCCAGCCATGTGCTGGGCCCTTAATATCCCATTTACTTTATGTGGATGACATGGTGAATTTTACAAATGGTGGGAAAAGGTCGGTTAAGATGATAAGAGACATGCTCAATGTCTATGCCGGTGGTTGGGTCAGGTTGTTAATGCAGAGAAATCCTCTATTTTTTCTCTTAAAAAATTTATTTGTCTCGATGGCAAGAAATTTTGTCCATAACAAGTTTTATGGTTGGGTGTTTCCCAGTAAAATATTTGGGTGTCTCTATTATTTTTGGTCAGATGAAGATTATAGACTTGGAGGATTTGTTGATGAAAATAAGGAAGAAAATAGAGGGGTGGAAGATGAGATTTCTGCATATTTTATCAAGTGTGCCAATCCATTTGTTAGCTGTGATACATGCTTCGACGTCTGTTTTTGTTGTGATTAATCGAATATTTTGCACTTTCTTTTGGTGTTCGGTTGAGGGGAAAGCTTAAAAAAAAGGGTGAAATTGGATTCGTTGTCTAAACCAGTTGATGAAGGCGATGTTGGTCTACGTAGTCTCATTGATGTTTAGAAATCCTTGCATCTTAAATTTGCATGGAAATTTCTTACCGAAAATACTTTGTGGGCAAATGTTTTTAAGGCCAAGTATGTGAAGGACCAGCATATCTCTTTAGTGTGGACCCAAGCTCAATATGTGGATTCTCAGATGCTGAAAATGAAAGAATGTATGGTGAAGAATAGTTGGGATGTGGAGTTCTTGGTGCATCTTGTGGGTCGTGACTATACAAGGTGCATTGAAATTCCGATGGTGTCCAAATGTGAATGTTGCGAAGAATGTGCCTTTGAAGATTTGAACCATGTTTTATATTGGGGTAGAATTGCCTCTGAACTTTGGAAGACTTGCTAATTTTCTACGTATCCCATATGTGCCCAATCATTATTGGTCTCAAACTGTGGAAGCATGGTTTAGGAGAAACAAAAAGTGGTTCGGCTCAGCCAAGAAACCCTAGAGAGAGAAACTCTCCTCTCTCTCTTTAGACCAAGTATCCGTAAACTACCCAAGAGGGAGGGGGAGCTTCGGCTCATCCCTCCCTCCCACCCCTTTTATTTTTGTAGCTGAAATAAGGCTCTTGGTGGCTAAGGTCAGGTGGCTTAAGGGCTGAAGGGGTTTGTTTCCCGTGGTTGTGACATGGCTCAGAGGATGTGACTACTGAAACAGAAGGAGGCACATCGCGTATGGGCATGAAACGCTATGGCCGAGCCTGGAACCGTACACCATGCTCAACGTGAGTGGGTCTCAGCATGAGTGGCACAGGTGTAGCATAGAGGAACGGACGTGAATGGATGGACTCTACTTCTGTAATATAAAATAGAGGAGCTCACTAGTGTGGGGAGATCTCCTAGAAGAGGAGTAGACTAGTTGAGATGGGTACCTCGTCGGGGGTTGCTTGACAGTGGCGATTCATCGTGGTCAAGCAGTGAGATGGGGGCGGGCTGAGCCTTGTTGTAGCAGAGGTGGGGTAGCTTGTGACTCCTGGACGTCGGTAGTAGCAACGGTTGTTTGCTGGCCGACTGAGCTTCAATGCAGGTATAGAGGGGACAAACCAATAAAACTGATGGGGAAAAGTTCCTTGACTGACAGCTACTAGAGGGCCATTAGCATGTATTTTAATTTATATAATTGTTTTTTTTTTTGTAAGTGGTAGTTAGGTAAAATAAATAGTTTGTCTCTAGGACCTGAGGGTCTGTAGAGTTCTAATCTCTAGGACCTTGGGTCTGTAGATTTTGTGCTCCACTCCAAGGAGGATGAGCGTTGTTTGGTGGTTTGGAGGTCTATCTTAGACGGTGTTCTAAGACGGTCTTACTCTGGAGGCACTGGACAAGACCTTGTCAGCCACAAAGAAATTTGTGAGTTGGGAAGCTAGAAATTTTAGAATTTGATTTGTATTTTACACATCAAAAGTTGTAATTGTCCGATTATTCTTCTAATGAAAGCTTTCTTTCTATCAAAAAAAAATAAAAGAAGAAGAATAAAAAAGTCCTCACAGGTTGGAAATCTGGTTGGGTAGGTTCCGGCGATTCTGACTTGGAGCTTGTGGTCATGGAGGTGCTCATCTCGTATGGAAGGTCGTAGGAAGCATTTTGATGCTCTATTGAGGTCATTTTGACCGATTGAATAAAAGGGACATTTCTATTGTGTAAGAGTTGCAGTTGCCAATTGCTCATGCTCGAACCAAATAGGTGCAGGCAATTTATTTGCATAAGCCAAGTCTAGGATGGTTTAAATAAAATGTGGATGGTAGCAGTCTTAATAATCTAGGTGATTCTAGTGCAGGTGGTGCTACAAAAACATGATGGCATTAATCAGTTTGCGTTTGAAGCTTCTACTGTTTTTGGCTCTAATAATCATGCTGAGTTGATGGCTCTTCTTCTTGGCTTGAGATGTTGTAAGTTGTTTGGATTTAATAATATTGTCATTGAATTGGATTCGCTTTTGATAGTTAATTGGCTAAAAAGAGGTCGATGTAATGTTTGGTACTTTGAGGAATTTTGGTAAGAAATTACGAATCTTCTCAGAGGGACAAATGTGCGGTATCAACATATTTTTAAAGAAGGAAATTTAGTGGTTGATTGGCTTGTGCGATTGGGTAGTAGAGGCTGTACTGAAGAGTTTATACAAGGAAATATTCCTCACTTGCTTAAAGGAATTTTGAGAATGGATCGTTGTTGATTGCCAAACTTAAGAATTGTTTAGAATTGGTATTTCACGTAGGTTGTTTTACCTGGAAAAGTTGTAGTTTGCTTGGTTTTGGTTTAAGAAATAGGCATGTTTAGATTGGTTTTAGTATAATGTATAGGTTGTTTTTTTATTTTATTGGTCTATGATGCATGGATGGTTTTTTTCTTGAATATTTGTAAATCTCAAGTATTCTATTTGTTACCACGGTTTTCCTCCACCATAAGTGAGGGCATCAATAAAATTTGGATACTGTTCTCTTCCTAAAAAAAAAAAACCATTATAAAATGCTATTTCTTAATTGTACTGTAAATCTAATACTAGAAGTAGACCTTTTAAGTACTATTATTACGTTATTGCCCTTATTTTTTGTAACTATGACATATTGTAATCAATCTGATATATGTATCTAACTATGACATATTAAAATTTAGTTCTAACTATATATGTCAAATACATATATAATTACTATCTAACTATATATGTATCTGACATATTGGAAAACTTAGTTCTATTAAGATGGTTTTAAGTAGACGATTTTAACTCATGAACTTTAATTATACAGATAGTAATTATGGGAAATAAAACTATATAAAGTTTTACAATAAGAACTACATTAATAAATAATAAGAGATTAATTTGACTGAACACTTAAAATTGTTTAAACCTGTTATATGAAATTTTCTGTTGTTTATGTTAATAATTTTAATATGATTTCCTACTAAGCTATAATTTGAAAGTGTGGATATGTTATTAGAATTTAAATAATATTAATATTTATTAAGTTTAGATAAAATTGATTAATTATTAATGTTATCTCCCTTGGTAGGTATTTAATTAATTAAAACATTATTACACTGTCTTCTAGAAAATTAGCAACATATGATACTTTGTATAGGTAATTAACTTTGAGGCGAGACCTTGGAATTAACGATATGAGGTAAACAATTTGATCACAAATTAGAATCATCACATGTTAGCTTAGATAAAATATTATTAAAGCCAATTCTTAATAGCCTCTTTTAAGTATCTCGCATGTCACGATTTATGCAGACATTCCATCCAACATAGCATATGATCATGTGTCATTCCGCATCATATTCTAATTCATAAATTCTAATTACATATGTATTATGTTATGCATCTCATGTGCATAAGATATGTAAGCATTTTATAATTAAGTTCTGTAATGAAATACTTGTTTTTCCCAAGCATGCTCACTTATATGTTTTCGGCTATACATGGAGATTTATGGATAAAGTTTTGTTTAAGACATTAGAAGATTCTAAGTTCATGAAAATGGTGTAATATATTTTTAAGAATAAGAAGTTTTGGCCATGACCAGATATGAAGGGTTAGCTTGTTGTGATTAAAGTTTTGAAGGCGTTAAAGTAATTCTCTAGTATGCTAGTGTTTATGGGTCTCAGCTATTGCATGATGCATGTGAAGTTATGAATGTTTACTTCATGTTTGTTGATCAAATGCCTTAGTATTTATGATTTAGAACATGGTCACACGTTCTAATATTTTCAAGCCATAACATGAAATGTACATGGATGTGCATGATTATTTACTATATGGTCATGATTAAGTTTCGGCATTTGCATGTGTCCCATGAAAGCACAAAGTTTTAGTCCATGTCATATGCATAGGGTTTTGTGAAACTTTTTGAAAATAAAAAGTCTTTTAAAGTTTTATCATGACCCCAAAGGCTAGGACGGGGAATTTCCCTAGTAGAACTCCTCTATCCACTCATGAGTGTCTAAAATGGAGTAGTAACTCTTGGGTCGATGAAGTACTTTCTGCAGACCTCGAATGGTTCCTAAAAAGAAAAGGATACAGGAGCTGGGTTGCATCTAAAGCTAGTGGGTGTCCTACGGTGAAGGCGAAAAGGTAAACTGCCGTAATAAGAATGATTAAAAGTAAGACGTAGTTACCTTAGTCAAAGTGGGCCAATGGTTAATGTGGTAAATAGCCGGGAACACACAGTGCATAGGGGAGCCATGAGGTATCCAATTATATATTAAAGTCAAAGATTAAGGCCTTGAGCTCCAAGACATGCTATGCTATGTTATATGAACAAGAACTCAAGCTCACATATATGTTTAAATGAACAAGAATAAAATGATGAAAAGAAGTCTTGTGAAAAAAGTTATGAAGGTTTTGATGCACGTGGTATTTTCAAAAGTCAAATGCACAAGTAAAGTTTAATGTCCATGCATTCATTTTAGGTTTGCTTAAATATGCTTATGATATCTGTTACATGTTATTTGTTTATTTATTGAGATTTTTTGAAATCTCACAATGGTAGTTTCCACTACCATTCCCCCACCCGAAATAGTAAAAGTTGTGATAGGAACCTAAGAAGATAGTCATGGGGAAGTGAAAGAGACCAACTTCTCAGATCCCTAAGGAGACTCTAGAAAGACATGAGGTCTCTCTAGATCCGTCTATTTTAGAAAGGTTGGAAGTTGCTGACCAATTCATTACTGAAGTATTGCAGCTCTTCGAGCAGTTGAGGAGGATTTTGAACTAGGACAAGGCCAAGTGGGATCGGCCTATAGAGGACATTTTGTTATGGGACCCTTTTGATGATGGATAATTTGTTGGATGACACTTGATGTGATGGTCCCATGTTTTGGAAGTTTCTTTAAGAACAATTAATTCCTTTGAAGGCTATTATGAAAATTTTCTATTTTGGGATTTAAGTGCTTCAGTATCAAAAAGGATTTCTTAATTAATGATGACGTGGCCAGATTCTCTCTAGGATCTACGTAACCCTAGGGTTTGCATGGAAAACCTTGTAGCGCCGTCCTCGTCCACTGCTGCTCAGCCGCTGGGGGTGCCTGGAACAGTGGCTGGAGTTGCTCTCTCTTCTTCGTTGCATGCTGCTGGAGTTGGTTTTCAGAGGGGTTTTGCAGATGTGGTGGCTAACCGGCCACAACCTCTGCCTTCCATGGATATATCAGTTTGTGAACCCCGGTTTGTGGATGGGGAGATGTTCTTTACATTCTCTTCGGCTGAAGTAGCGAAATCGGCAGAGCCTTTTCGGTTTGCTGTTGTTTTGAAGTTTCAACGGCGTCGGCCTTCTTTGGACCAGATTAGAATATTTATTAAAAGCAGATGGGGTCTTAAGGATACACCGGTGGTTGGTCAATTGAGAAACACTCGGAATATATTTGTCCGATTGATTAATGAGGGTGACTTTGTATCTGTTATGGCTAGAGGTTGCTTAGACGTGAATGGTGTTCCGTATAAGATCTTCCACTGGACTCCAGGTTTTAATGAAGAGGATGAGCCCCCGTTGGTCCCTGTTTGGCTTACACTACCTGGACTACCACCGAATTACTTCCAAACGTCCATGTTGAAGAGTTTTGGTGATGGTTTTGGCCGGTTCTTGAAATGTGATAACGCTACGTTGTGTGTTACCAGACCGGAAGCGGCTAGAATTTGTGTTGAGTTGGATGTCTCGGTGCCATTGAAGAATCATTTCTGGATAGGATCACCTGGGCTGGAGAGCAGTATTTTTCAAGAAGTTATCTTTGAGAACCTACCGTTGTATTGTAATTGGTGCAGAAAACATTGGCATTCGGAAGGCTCCTGAAAATCTAAAAGTCAGTATAATTTGAAGGGGAAAAAGAAAGTGGATTCGGTTTCCAATGGGAAGGGTTAGAGACCAAAGTATGGAAGGTGGTAGGGGAGAAGAAAACAGAAGAGAAAGTGCAGGCTGGAGAGGAGGAGAAGGAAATACCGAGTGGACGACGGAAATAAATTCTGGATCGGATTGCCCAGAAACAGAGTATTGCTCAGTCTGATCAGATGGAGATTTTATTTATGGATTCTAATGGTGTTTTATTTTCACAGACTCAAGTTTTCTTGGAGGATAATGTGATGAAGATGACCGAAGACACTCGACTGATGGAACCGGAGGAAGAACGTGCAGCGGAACAGAATGTGTATAGGAGTCAATCGGCTTGTAAGTTGTCTTGGTATGAGGAGTCTGAAAATCTGGGTGAAAAGGATGAGGGTGTTGGTTTGGTAGACAACCATGGGTCCCCTAGAAGCTCTCTAAAGCTGATTGATGAAGCTCTTGAAGGAGAAGTTTGCTGCAATGCTATAGGTAATGATAATTGTTTACGGTATCCTTTCTTAGCACATTCTTTGACTGATAATGATAATGAGGATGAGATTGAAGAATTGGCTACCAAGTGTTATGAGTCAGATAGTGAGATTGAAGTTCCGAAAAAAAAAATATCGTGGTAATAAAGCAAAGAAACCGATTGTTGTTCTTGAACGAACGACACGTTCCAATAAACACTATTAATTGATGAATATTCTTGTATGGAATATTAGAGGGATTTGTTCCTCGAAGGCAAGTTTGAGGCGGATCAATAATAAATACCGTCCATCGGTTGTAGCAGTTTTAGAACCTTTTCTTTCAGTTAATAAGTGTGCTCATTGGGCACGGTGGTTACGTCTTCCAAATTTCTGTAATAATGTGGAAGCAGGTGGTAAAGTTTGGTTGTTCTGGGCTAATGGCATTGAGTTTCATCTGCATTCAGTGATGGCTCAAGCTCTCTCAGGTTGGTTCTCTATTGGTAATTCTAGAGTGTTGGCTACTTTTATTTATGCAAGTTGTTTTCAAGAACAGCGTCGGGTCCTGTGGTCTTATCTTCAGGATTTAGATGGTGGTGATAATATACCGTGGTTTCTTGGTGGGGATTTTAATATTATCCGGTCGGAAGGTGAGAAAATTGGTGGAGTTTGTCAGTCTTCTTGGGGGCGAAACGAGTTTAATAGCTGTATTCAAGATTGTAGTCTTGTTGATCTCCCTTATTTTGGTAATCGTTTTTCTTGGTGTAATGGGAGGTTAGGGGGTGGAAGAATTTGGGCTTGGCTTGATAGAGTGCTGGTGAATACTGGTTTTCTATCAAGTTTTCCTAATAGTTGTTTGATGTATCTTCCTCGAACCTCGTCTGATCATTGTCCTATGGTTACTTCTTTATGGGTTGATAGGAGGGTTGGTCCTACACCTTTTCGTTTTCAAAGAATGTGGTGTTTGCATGAGGATGTTTTAGGTATGGTTAGTGAGTGTTGGAGGCAAGAATTTCAAGGTTGTCCGATGGTGAAATTTAGTAGAAAATTAAAAAAATTGAAACAAGTGTTGAATAAATGGAATAGGGAGGTCTTCGGTAAAGTGGAAGTAGATCTTAAAGTCATTGAAGAGGAGCTCCTTGCGTTGGAGAATAATGTACAACAAAATTATACTCAAGATATGGAAGTTGAACTTTTGAGATGCAAGCAAAAGCATCTCCAATATTTGCATAGAGAGGAGATTATGGGGTGTCAAAAATCCAGAGTTAAGTGGATTTGTGAAGGTGATGAAAACACAGCTTTCTTTCATGCTTCTCTTAGATGTAAAAAGAAATTTAAGGCTTTAGAGAGTATGATTCTTGAAGATGGTAGTGTTCTTGATTCCGGTGAAGTAGTCCTTAAGAGGGCTGTTGATTTCTTCCAGCAGCAATTAACCACGTCGGCAGTGTCTTTTGAGGAGCCCGGTATGAATCTTATAACTTCTATTATTACTAAGGATGATAATCAATTTCTTTGCAGAGTTCCAAATTTGATGGAGGTTAAAGAGGCGCTTTGGTCGATCCCACAAGATAGTAGTCCAGGGCCTGATGGTTTTTCTGCTAGTTTTTTCCATCATGCCTGGGATATTATCAAAGAAGATTTATTGATGTTGGCTATTGAATTCTTTGAGGGTAAGCCTTTAACTACTTTCTTTGGTGCCACCAATATTGTGTTGATACCGAAAGTGGATGACCCAAGGGGTTTTTAGCAATTCAGGCCTATCAGTTTATGCTTTGTTGTTTATAAAATTTTATCCAAGGTTCTGGTGAATAGGTTGGAACCAATCATGAAGAAAATAATCTCTGAGGAACAATCAGCCTTTATTAAAGGCCGAAGCATTTTTGATAATATTTCTATTGCTCAAGAAATGGTTCAGAGTATGAACAAGAAAGTGAGAGGTGGTAATGTTATGATTAAAATTGATATGGCAAAGGCGTATGACAAGGTAAATTGGAGGTTCTTGTTGGAGGTGATGAAGAGGTTGGGTTTCTCAGATCATTGGAGGGGCCTGATTTTTAATTGTATCTCTTCTCCTATGTGTTCGGTGATGCTTAATGGTTCTTTGAAGGGCTTTTTCAAACCTTCCCGTGGTATTAGGCAAGGGGATCCCCTATCGCCTTATCTTTTCATTTTATCACAAGAATTGCTTTCTCGTATGATTAATGTTGATTTTCAACAGGAAAGAGTAAAGCCTTTTAATACTAATGGAGGTACTCTGATCTCTCATTTGTTTTATGCTGATGATGTGCTCATTTTTTCAAATGGGGGTAAAAGATCTCTTCTGCAGATTATGAAGACTTTGCAAGCGTACCAATCTATGTCTGGGCAGATGGTCAGTCCGGCTAAGTCATCTATTTTTTTCTCCTCTAAGTTTTCTATTGCTAGAAAATTGGAGTCTTTGAGGATCAGAGGTTTTATGGAGGGGAAATGGCCATGCACTTATCTGGGAGTTCCACTACATGTGGGAAGGATGACTATCAAATTATTTGAACCTTTGTTGTTAAAGTTGCAGAAAAAATTGGCTGGGTGGAAGAGTAACATTCTCTCTTTCGGGGGTAAGATTATTTTTCTCAAACATGTCTTATTTAGTATGCCAATTCATGTTCTCTCTGTTATGAATTTACCTAAGGGTGTTTTCAAGGCCATCAAAAGTATCTTCTCTAATTTTCTTTGGAATTCGACTGATGATAAAAGAAAAAGAAAATGGGTTTCTTGGAAAAATATTTGTTTGCCGGTTGAGGAAGGAGGACTGGGTATTCGGAACCTACATGATTTGCAAAGGTCTCCTTTCATGAAATTTGCTTGGAAACTGTTGGAGGGGAATTCGGTGTGGGCAAAATTCTTTCTGAGGAAATATGTGGGTGGTAAGCACCCTATGGTTCTTTATAATTCCACAGGTTCAAGATTTTGGAAAGGTATTTTATCTGTGATGCCGATTGTGCAACAGAATTCATGTATTTTGATTAGAAGTGGTGCTTGTAATTTTTGGTTTGATAATTGGTTGGGGGATGGGGCCATTGCTAATACAGAAGAGGTTAGTGTATATGAGAATTTATTGGTGGCTGATATTTTAAATAGTTCTGGATGGGATGTGGTTAAATTGCGTTTGCTGGTGTCGGAAGAGATGGTTGAGAAAATAATTACTTCGCCAGTTCAAATCTCAGGTGGCTTAGATGTGCGTATTTGGAAGCCTAATCCGGACGGTACTTTCTCTACCAAATCTGCTTGGCATTTAATTAGAGAGACAGGAACTATCTGTCTTTGGAAAAAATGGCTTTGGCATAGTTTGGTTCCAAAAAAAATGTCTTTTGTTTGTTAGCGTGCTGAAAAACATGTTTTACCTGTGGATGATATCATTTCTAAGCTAGGTATTCCTCTAGCTTCAAAGTGTCATTGTTGTGTTTTACCACAACAAGAATCCATTGATCATATTTTTTGTAGTGGTGAGTTGGCTGCTATGGTTTGGAGGTATTTTGGGGGTTCGGTTGCCTAACCTCCAAAACTGGACTGTGGTTATGAATGTTTGGTGGATTCGAGCATCAGAATCTTCTCAAGTAAGTTGTTGTCGTGGTATCTTACCAATCATTATCACGTGGGCTTTGTGGAGAGCACGGTGTGAGCATAGAATGGAAGGAAAGATTACTGATTGGAAGGGTGTGGTAAGGAGGATTAAATTGATGTTAATTGATATTTTTTCTCCGCATCGAAAATTTGATAGATTGCATGCAAATGATATCAAGGTTTTACAGGAATTAAATTGCCCTTTTTCTCATGTTAGAAAAAAAAGTATGAAAGTTATAGCTTAGATTAAGCCAAATAGAGGTCAATATAAACTCAATGTTGATGGTAGTTCGCTCAGAAATCTTGGATTAGCAGGTGGCGGTGGGGTTATTAGAGATCATGATGGTCGAGTGTTGGCGGGTTTTGCTATTCATTATGGGCAGGTCTCCAATAATGTTGCTGAGGGGAGAGCTTTACTGGATGGGTTAAAGTTGGCACAACAATTGGGTATTCGAGACATCTTGGTGGAGTCTGATTAAGAAGTTATTGTGAAATGGATTCAGGCTGGTAAATGCAGTTTATGGTATTTGTGGGATTTTTGGGATGACATCCAGCGTTTGTTTGTTGATTTACAGTGTTCCATCCAACATATTTTTAGAGAAGCAAACATGGTTGCAGACTATCTTGCCAAAGAGGGGGATTTTAATAGAGGTAAGTTTTTTACAGGGTTGGCCCTTGATAGGGGAATCCTTCGTGGCTTAGTACGTACGGATATGTGGGGTCTTCCTTATATTAGGATGTAATTGTGCTCTCCTTTATGTTGTCAGCACTTTCTTTGTTTTGTTTTCCTTTGATCACAGGGGTTTTTTGGTTTTTTTTGTTTATTTTTTGTAAAATCCCTGTTGATAGTGATGTAACCACGATTTTCCTCTGCCATATGTGAGGGCTTTCTTAATAAACTTGGGATGGGGCTACTATGTGGGTGGCTACCAGCTATTTCACCAAAAAAAAAAAAAAAGTGCTTCAGTATCATGATATTTGTCTTATTCTATTTGACCTAAGTAGAATTTCCACTGCGATATACTGCATACTATTAGATCAATAGGTGCATTGCATCTTAACTATCATGTACGAGGGGTACGTAGCCTTGTGTTACATGTTTTGATGCTTCAGTCACCATTCAATCCCAATCGGGGGCTGGAGGTGTCACATCAGGCGAATCATCATTAGTCACTCGATTCTGAACGGTGTCTACCTGACTTTCTACATAGTGCCACTCGCCCTTCTCTTGGACTAGCTACACTTTGCTTGCCTGTTGTCTTATCTTCCATAGTGCCTTGCCCATGGGAAGGGTTCTCTTCACTTGCTTAAACACAATCCTCACAACTTAAGGATCTTGAAAGTGAGATGAAGGCTTGTCGTCAAAATGTCCTTTTATACAATCTGGTCTTCAATCACATTTTTGATAGTTTTGACCTTTAATTGGCTTAAAGGGTGATTGTGAATCTCAGTCGTCCATGTGTGTGCTACACTAAAGATTAGTACATCCCTATAGCTTCCCTCCAAACTAGGTGCATAGTCTATATCATTATAAGAATTGCCCTCGTGGCATATGGCCTTGCTTCTGTGTTCATATGTATGGCCTATAGGTTTGTATTTCCCATTTCCCATGCATGCTCCTGTTGAGATGTCATCGTTGGAGCACGGATCTTGGTACTTAACCTGCTAGTACTAGGTTGTCTTGGAGCATTCCCAACAAAGTACAGGATTGTCTGTTGGTAGCCACTCTCTTCATGAAAGGTTAGCACACCCTTTGCTTGCTTGGGGTAGGGTGCACACTTCTTTAGTTGCCTTGTTTGTTAAGGTGACACTCACGCTATTCTCTTCATGCTGCTCATACTAGCCTTGCTTGCCTCGATGTGCAGCTCACCTTATGCCATCCTCACACTTGCCACAGGCAAGTCTCTGCCTGTTTCTATCTACGTGATGCCTCCAACCTCCTACTTATGATTTGACTAGCTTACACACCATATGCATAAAAATAATATGCATGAACCTATGTTACTAATAGTATGAACAGTTCATAGAGGATAAGTAATCAGTCTAAGAAAATTGGTACTAGAGAAAAATTTAAACCTCATTAAATCAATTTAGAAACATCTCTACAAGTCACAATTACAACCGTAAATATGATTGTATCATTACTACTCCACAAAAATCATCCGAAATCTAAATAATTGTTCTCCTAGTTGGGGGTAAATAAAACAAGATGGAAACTAGTTGATAAGTAGCCTAATAAATGGAGATATGAGGTCTGCTTGTTGGCTAGCCCTAGGGAATTCCCTGGCAAGTTGCCCAGATTGCCTATGTCTGAAGCACGAAGCCATGCCCAATCTACACTCTCCTAATGGGGACTATAGCATCAGTTACACACAGATGGACTGCCTACTTGGCAATTCCTAGGGTCCATTGGTGGGCATACCTTGGGCCTTACCATTGATCATTTGGGGTTACCCAGAACTGTTGCCTTCTCTAGTGTACATCCCCTACTTTTGAACCATATTCAAGGTGGTCAAATTCCTTTGCTCCCTCTTTGCAATGGATGCTACTTCCACAAGTATCTAGAAACTTGATTTACATCTAGGCCACTTGGGTTTGGATTCATGGTAGTAGGTTATCCAGAAAAAATTCAGCTCACATCTCTTTGGTGGTGGTGAGATGCTAGTCAAACCTTCCCAAATCTGTAAACATCATGGTATACTATTCCACTTACATGCTTCCCTACACAAAGTTGGATGTGATATCCCATTTTTACGTGTATTTTCACTAAAGGAATATTTTAATTTAATTAAAATAATAGTTCTTTTATTTTAAATTATCGGATTTTAATTGGATTTTAATTGTTGTTGAGTTTAAATTGCTGTTTAATTTATTTTAGCTAGTCTTTGGATTTAAAATTAAGTTGTTAGTTTTTACTAGTTATTTATTATATTTTAGCTTTACGTTGTGTTTAAAATATTTTCTTAGTTTTATTGCTTTTAAAGTTGTTTTCGTTAGATCAGTTGTTGAACTCCAGAGGTGAGGATTGGACCTCATTTCTTTTCTTCCATCTTTTCTTCTCTCTTTTTTCTTTTCTTCTTTCTTTTTTTTCTTCTCCTTTTCTTTCTTTTTCCCTTTCTTTCTGCGTGCGTGCCTTCCCCCATTGGAATCTCTCTCTCTCCTACCCACTCACGCCATTTCCGTCCAACCGCCCAGAACCACCGCCGCCAGCCACTGTGCGGCACACCACCACCACCAATCTCTTCCCCTCCCTCCGGTGAACCACCCCACAAATTTCCACCGCCAACGGAGCCGCCGTTTAGCCGGAATAGCTCCTCCAAGCCGAACGGCTTTGGCTCCGATTTGCCGCCGTCGCTCCACCTCCGGCCACCACCTCTTCACCACTTCATCACTGACTCCTTGCCATCCTAACCCACCCATTTCCGGCCTCGATTCGTCGCTGGAACAGTTCCCACAAGCTAGTTTCCGATTTGGGTGTTTAAGCTCTTCTACCACCGTTTTCGCCGCCACCTACGGCCAACCTTCACTTCCACTAGCTTCATAAACACCTATAAGCCATTTCCTATCAATCCCAAGCCTTGGTTTGTCCCCGTTTAAAAGTGGGTATTTTACAACCCACGGCCACAGTGAATTTGCACTGTTACGTTGCTTTCGCTTCGCCGGTTGCCGCTCGCCGATCCTTCAAAAATTATCATATAGCGCTGTAAGTATTTTCCAAACTTCATTTTAGATTTAAATATATTTTTGCTCTTACAATAATTATTTGTGATCTAGTTGGTTATTCCGGACTGAGTCTGAGGAGTCGGGGGTCGATTGGATTGGAGGACGGAGTTGTTTGTTTGGTTGATTTGGATGTTTGGAAAGTGTTGGTTAATTTGTGTAATTTTATTTGCATTGCATTGTGCACGCATATGCGTGTGGTAATTATTGAAAACTGGGCTTTCATGAGTTAAATGGATTTTTGGGTGCGTGTGTATCACGACCCCAAGCCGAGATGGGGTATTATCTCGGTGGAGTTTCTCTGGTCACTCGGGAGCGCAATATACTGAGTGACGTCCCCTGGGTTGTCGCTGGGCGACAACGGGAGCGGGCGGGATGGTAACGCTCTTGTACCGACTCTGTGGCCCCTCTGCTGGCGGGGGCTAGAGGATGCTTGGCTACGAACGCGCGGGGCACAGAACTAGGCATCGCTCGTTACGAAGTCACACGCATGGTCATTACCCATGGTGTGACGAAGGGAGCCAGGGCTTGCGGATGACCCCTAGGGAAGGTCATGGTGCATTCGGTTAAGGAAAAGTGGAAAATGGTTTTAAGACCTGGATTTTGGGCCATTATCTAGGATAATGGCGAGGAAAAGTTTAAAGGCAATATTTTGGGCCAAATGAGACTTTTGGCGTGTGTGGAAAAATATGTTTTATGGGACATGTGCATTGGGCATTCTTTCATGCATATTGTAGAGTTTAATATTTTTTTATCTTGTGGCATTTGGAATATTACTTACCTGCGGCATCATTTTTTGTACCGTAGATTTTGATGTAGAGGTAAAGGAGGAGGAGGCTGAGTCCGAGGAGGCGGCTCCGCCGGAAAATTGATTTGGAGTGCTTATCTATGTATAATATTTGTAGTTGTTTTAATGACATGTATTTGGATTTGAGATAGTGTTGAACTTGTAATATTTTATTTACGTGTGTTTTAAACTGGTTTGTAATTAAACAAAAATTCTGGTACTTAGTTATATGACTCTATTATCCGCTGCGTTATTTTATTTGTACACATATTGCATGTACACACACACTTGGCACTTGGCGATAGGATGTGTGACCCGTGTTGTCATCATCCTGACGTCTCGATTTCCATGTGGCTGTACGTGGGAGTTGGGGGCGTCACATTGGAGAACTCTTACGCCTTTTATTACTTCACGATGTTAGGAAGGAAACAATCATGAAACTTCTTCTTCAACCTTCATCAAGCCATATGTGATAACATAGTCTAAGCTAGGTCCTTACTCATATTTATTTTAATTTTCTGATTTAATCCAAATGGATGTAAGCCCATTGATTGGAGAAGGTTAATAGCAAGGAAGGAGCCCAACACTTAGTCATTCCGGCACTTCAAGGGTTTAGGGTTTGGATAAAAATATGTAATTAAGGTTTCGATTAAGTGAGAGGCACCACATGGATGAAAGGTCCTTGAGTTTCCCTAAGATGTAATCCTTAGATCCATAGGGATGGGAGATTCGGTTCAAAAGGGGATGTGCCACTTGGCAAGCATGCAAGATGGCTTCTAGAAGAAGTTACATGAGAGAAGAAGGGTTAGGGTTCAGTTTACTAGAATACATGCCCAACCCCATGGAAGCCAACTTACTTATAGCCATTTGTCACACATGCATAAGGCTTCATGGTTTGTAGAAGAACTAATGATGAGGAAGGTGAAGAGGGGCTTTGGGAAAAGCCACACACCACTCATGGTGGCTTCTAGAAGATTCCATAGATGAAAAAAGACAAGAGGGATCTTAGTTAGGGCAAGATCCACATCACCTCATGCCATTTGGCAACCATGCATTGCCTTTCCCTTAGGTTCAATATATCTAGACTAAAAACGGATGAAGGGAGGCATGGAGCTTAGGTCACCCTAGAGGAGGCGCCACATGTCCTTCATGCAAGGGAGACCCTTAGGTTCCCAAGAGAATTCAATGATGAAAGGAAGAATAAGAGATTTTCGGCTCAGGCTAGAAGAAAGAAGACACTTGGCACCCGTGCAAGAGATTCTAAAGACTTTTCACTTTTCTAGAAGATAGGAGAGAGAATAAGTCGGGGGAACAAAAAGCATTTAAATGGGGCATTGCATGGTTGGTGCCCATACACATGCTAGAAAAAGATCAAAGGCCATTTTGTCCATTTTCATATTTCACTTTCTATTTTCCTCTCTATCTCACCCACTCTAGGAGAAAGCCAAACACTATTTTCCTACCATCCAAACACTCTCTACACATAAGCATCGGAAGGAAGATTCGGACATCACATTAGGGACGATGTTTCTATCTATTCTCATGAACACACATGCACTTGTAAGGGCTTTTGAGTTGAAGAAGGTTTGGCTTGAGAGAAGAGTAAGGGATGTGTGTTATGTCCTTGCCATGAATCTTATGGGATTTATGGAAGCATTTGGTTCAACCATGTTTAATCTTATTGAGTACGGGTTGTCCAGGGTTTTCTCAAAGAACCTGAGCCATCAATGGCCAAATAGAAACAAAGGAACCCTTGTAAGGTTTGGTCACTTTTGACCACCACTAGGGTTTCCATGAATGTCTTCCTTCTAGTAAGACACAAGTTAGAAATCCTAGCACATCTTCAAGAAAACTTTCAGCCATAGATTTGATGTACACACACAAGTATATTCCTTTTAGACAATGCACACAAACAGCCATTAGGGCTACAAGGATCAACTAGCACCAAACCAATATCTATCAAGTAAGGGAAGTGCTAAATATCATTCAGCCTAGGGTTTTCTCGAGGCATGAGTCTATAAGGCTCAAGGTAAGGGAAGGGTCATAAAGTGAGAAAAGAAACCCTAGAAGTGAATAAGGTTAAATCCTAGAACATGACACACACATTTGGTTATAAGTATTGTTGATTTTGATAAGTCTAATGATTGAAACAATCACTTTTAGCTTACTTGATCATTAGACAATAATACTTGTGAGGTTTTTTAAGTTAGCCTCTAACTTACTCCTAGATAATGTATTTATGTCATGCACAAACTTTTCACTTTGTCATTCAAATTAGATTATGGAATTGTTACTTGTCACATGCTATGGTTTATATCTTAAAAGTGCATGCTATGTTCAAATGTTGCTAATTGATTCAAATGACATGTTTGAAGTTTTGAGAAATGGTGTATGCTTTGTTGAGCTTCCATATGTTATACTTAAGTATACATTTATGCATGGATTCTTTATATATGGCATTAGCACATGACATTATTGCATGAAATTTACATGGTCACATGTCACATGTTTTCAAGTTGTGCATTAAAGAAATGGCTTTGTTATGACCCCAAATGCTAGGATGGGAGAATATCCTAGTGGAACTCCTCTATCTACTCTGGAGTGCCTAAATTGGAAGGGTAACTCCTAGGTGGACAAAATATAGTCAACAAACTTTGAATGGGTTCTTTTTAAAGGATTTTGAAGTGAAGTAGCACCTAATGCTAATGGGTGCATTAGGTGCAACACATTGGAAATGTGTTGAAGGCAAATTGTGAACTCCCATATCATATATTCTCTAACGTACTCACACCCAGTCAAAAGGGCCGTAATGTGATGTGATAATTAGCAGGGAGCTCACGGTGCATAGGGGAGCCTTGAGGTGTCCACCCACATTTTTATATGGATTAATGGTCGTAACTGACTAATATGAATTGAAAAATGATATTCTTACATGATTATTTGTCACTCTATAACATGACTACATGGTCAACATTTTGAAAGGATCACGTACAAGAAAGAAATAAGTTTTTGGTCAAGTTCATATCCATGCATTCATACTCATAGTTTGCCTATACATGCTTATATTATCTCTTTGTATGTTATTGGTTTAACATGCTAAGAATTGTAGAGTACCTAGGGTGATTGTATCTAGCAAAGATATACAATTGACATCAAGGTTTTTGAATAGTTTATAGGTAATAAGGGGGACCCCATTGAACTTTAGCAATGCATATGATCCCAAAACAAAAGGTAAGTCATAGTGCACCATTCAAGTATTGAAACACATGTTGAGGCAGTGTACCTTGGAGTTTAAAGGAAGTTGGGTTGATCATTTGCCACTTATGTTGTAATACTTGGCCCAAACCCAAGAAGAGATACCTATGTGATACCCCGTTTTCACGTGTATTTTCACTGAAGGAATATTTTAATTTAATTAAAATATTAGTTCTTTTATTTTAAACTATTGTATTTTAATTGGATTTATTTACTTGTAATATTTGTTTTGTGGGGCTTTCTTATATTAATTATCGTTTTGATTTTAAGTTGTGTAAATTATTTTAATGTTTTGTTTTCTCGTTTTTAGTTTCTATTTCACGTTTAACTTACTTTATGCTTTATATATTTTACTTAAATAATATCGAGTTGTAGTGTTTTTACTTAGCTTTTAATTATGTCTATTGCACCTTTTTAATTTTTGGTTCTTTGTATGTTGGTTTGGGCTCTTTATTTCTATTTCTCCTGTTTTTTTTGGACCCAAAACCCAACCTTTGCCCAGCCCAGCCCGTGACCCACAAGCCCAGCCCCTTAACTTACCCAAAACGGCGTTGTTTAGGCCATAGGGTTTCTTCTTCTTCTTTTCCTTCTCCTCCAGCGCCGTCCCTCTTCTCTTCTCTGGTGTGTTGCGTTCCTTCCTCTTCTTTTCCTTCAGTTGGTTGACCGAAGCTACTGTGCACCCTTTTCTTTGTTTCTTGTTTGTTTCCTTTTTATTTTGGTGTAAAAAGCCCCTTCTCTCCCCTTTGATCTGCACGGTTTATGCCCTGTTTTGTGCCGAAAATATACTATATTTTTGGCTTCACTTTCTTGCTCAATTTTCACTCATTGTCCTCTGCTATTTTCGGGTCCTAGTTTGTGGTTAAAATCCTCCCATTTACATCCCCCTTTTTTTGAGCAAGCTGTGCGTGTGTGTTGCCATCCAAGCCGTGAGTTTTAGCTAGGCTTTTACCTAGGGTTTCTTGTGTTTTTTGTTCCTTTACCGTGGGTCTCCATTTCCAGCCAACATCATCAAGTTTTGTTTAAGCAAAATCAGCCCTTTAAATCCGAAAAATTCCACCTTTAAACTCCTTTGCTTTAGAAACCCTTCTTGGTCCCAAAATAAATTGTATTTCTAGTAATTTATTTTCAGGCTATTTTGGGAGTTAAAGTTGGTGTTTGATCTTCCAGAAATTTACCTTTAAAGTTCTGTAAGTATTTTCCAAACTCTACTTTTAGATTTAAATATATTTGCTCTTTCAATAATTTATCTGGTTGGTTTATTGATTTTGGACTGAGTCCGAGGAGTTCGGGGGTCCGATGGATGGAGGACGGAGTTGCTTGATTTGTTGTTTTATGGTTGGTTGATTTTATCGAGCATTGAGATTGCATTTACATGGTGCATGCACGTGCATTTTATTTAAATTGAGAAAAACATGTTTTATTAGCGTAAAAGGATTCTCGGGTGTGTGTGTATCACGACCCCAAGCCGGGATGGGGTATTATCTCGGTGGAGCTCCTCTGGTCACTCGGGAGCGTAATATACTGAGTGACGTCCCTTGAGTCGAGACTTGGCTACGAACACGCCGGGCGTGGAACTGAGCGACAATGGGAGCGAGGGCTAGGGGGTGCTTGGCTACGAACACGCCGGGCGTGGAACTGGGCATCGCCCTATGCACCGACTCCGTGGCCCTTCGCTGGCGAGGGCTAGAGGATGCTTGGCTACGAACACGCGGGGCGTGGAACTGGGCATCACTCGTTTAGTGTCATAAGCGTGGCGGATACCCGCGATGTGGCACAGGAGCCAGGGTGTGCGGATGACCCCTAGGGGAGGTCATGGTGCATATGATTAAATGGATTGAGTTAGATATGGGCCAAATGGACTTTGGCGTGATATTTGGAAAGGATATGTTTTTTGGGCCAAATGGGATTTTTGGCGTGTGTGGAAAAATATGGTTTTATGGGTGTCGTGCATTGGCATTTATTCATGCATATTGTTTGAGTTCTATATGTTTTTATCTAGTGGTTTTTTGGATTTTACTTACCTGCGGCACCATTTTTGGTACCGTAGATTTTGGTGCAGGGAGCGAGGAGAAGGAGGAGGCTGAGCCCGGGGAGGTGGCTCCGCCAGAGTTTTGAGTGCTTTGGAGTTGGCTTTGAACAATATTTGTATTTATAATATTTTATTATGTATGATTTGAACAGCTTTATGTTTTAATCAAGAAAATTCTGGTACTTAGTTTTTTTGTCTTTGCTATCCGCTGCGTATCTCTTCGTGCACATTTGTTGCTTGCACACACTTGGCACTCGACGATAGGATGGTGACTCGTGTTGTCACCATCCGGACGTCTCGAATTCCCCGTGTCCGTGCGTGGGGATTTGGGGGCGTCACAGGTGGTATCATAGCAGTTCGGCTCTGGGTAAAACCACATGTCCCGTAGGTAGTACCAGAATGTTTTTTTTAAGTTGTGTTTTAAAATTTATTTTAAGTAAAGTTGCTACTTAACGTGTTTTATTGAGTTATGTTATTGCATGCCAGTTTCTTTTGTTTCTTGTTATGTGGTGTTGGTTTTGTTTTTGTTTTCTAAAAGGGGGTCAAAGGTTGTGGTGGCAGGAAAAATGGTGAGACCAAGGAAATCTACGCAAGGGCCACGGGACGATACACCGAGAGATGATTCCATAGCCCAAGCTATACGGAAAATGACGGAATTTATGCAACAAAACTTTAGGCCACAACAAGGAGGGCCTTGCCCACAACAAGGAGGACCTTGCCCACAACCAGGACGTCCTTGGCCACAGCAAGAAGGGCCCTGGCTGCTACCTGGAGGGTCTAGTGGAGGGGTGCAAGCTGGGTGCACGTACGAGCCCTTTCTGGCGCATAGAACTCCACACTTCACGGGGGAAGAGGATCCACTCCAAGCTGGAAAGTGGGTCAGAGATCTGGAAAGAACTTTTGAGGTGTGTGGTTGCACTGAGGCGCAACAAGTACTCTATGCCAGCTATCTGTTGCAAGGCACTGCTTTTGAATGGTGGGATACCAAGAGAATGATGCTGGAGTCAGAATTGGGGTCTTTCGCCGCTGTGACCTGGCAGCGCTTCAAGAAAGAGTTTAATGATCGCTTCTTTCCCGCTTCTGTAAGGCGGCAAAAAGCGAGAGAGTTCTCACACTTGGTCCAAGGGAGCATGACCGTGGAACAGTACGCCCGCAGATTTGTAGAACTTGGGCGATTTGCTCCCCACCTCATCGCCACAGAGGAAATGCAAGCTGAGCGTTTCCAGGAGGGTCTACGCCCCGATATACGCCGTATGGTAGTCAGTCACAGGATATCCACTTTTCAGGATTTAGTGGACGTGGCCACTCTTGTAAAGCGAGAGAATAATCTAAGTATGGGCTCCCCTCCAGGTCATAAGAGGCGGAATTTTTCTGGTGAGGGAAGTAGTTCAGGTTCGCCTCAGAAATTGGTATGGTGTTCCAAGGTTGTTTTGGGTTGCCCGTTAAATTTTAATGGAAGATTCTTGGATGCTGATTTGGTGGTGTTTAAGCTATTGGGTTTTGCTATCATCCTCGGGATGGATTGGCTATACCGATATTTTGCGAGTATTAATTGTAGAAGTCGTGTAATTAGCTTTCAGCTTCCCGATGGCGATTGTCTGGAATTTGCGGGGAGTAAGCTAAAGGAAAAGCCGGTAATTATATCGGCGATTCAAGCAAGAAGAGAGATTGCATGGGGAGCAGATGCCTTCTTAGTTCAGATGGTGTCTACACCGTCTGAGAAGAAGTCTTTGGTAAACATTCCCGTTGTGGAGGAATTTCCGGATGTGTTTGTGGAAGATTTGCCTGGACTACCCCCTGTTCGTGAAATGGAGTTTGTTATAGACTTGGAACATGGAGCAGCTCCTGTACATAAAGCTCCTTACCGCATGGCACCGGCTGAACTGAAAGAGTTGAAGATTCAGTTGCAAGAGCTGGTGGATAAGGGGTTCATTCAACCAAGTACTTCGCCGTGGGGTGCGCCAGTGTTGTTCGTTAAAAAGAAAGATGGAACCCTCCGTATGTGTATCGATTATCGGGAATTAAATAAGGTGACCATCAAAAATAAATATCCTCTCCCACGGATCGACGATTTATTTGATCAGCTTCAAGGAGCTGCTGTGTTCTCGAAGATTGATCTGAGGTCAGGATACTACCAGTTGAGAATAAGAGACAAGGATGTGCCCAAACTGCTTTCAGGTCGAGATATGGGCACTATGAATTTAAGGTGATGTCGTTTGGGTTGGCCAATGCCCCTGCTGCTTTCATGGATTTAATGAATCGGGTATTTTGACCTTATTTAGATTCCTTTGTGGTAGTATTCATTGATGATATTCTGATTTATTCACGAGATGTTGAAGAGCATGTTTACCACCTTCGTTCAGTTCTTGGGAAATTAAGAGAAAACCAGTTGTATGCTAAGCTCAGCAAGTGTGAATTCTAGTTGGAGGAAGTCAGATTTCTTGGGCATGTGATTTCCCGAGACGGTGTGGCTGTTGATCCTAGTAAGGTGGAAGCTATTTTATCATGGCAGCGTCCTTCGACTGTGTGCAAGATTCGAAGTTTCTTGGGACTTGCTGGATACTATAGAAGATTTGTGAAGGGATTTTCCCGATTATCCGGACCTCTCACCGCTTTGACTAGAAAGAATGCAGAGTTTGTTTGGTCAGACAAGTGCGAGAGGAGTTTCCTAGAATTGAAGAACAGATTGACAACTGCGCCAGTATTAGCACTTCCAGAACCACATAAGCCGTTTGTAGTTTTTAGTGATGCATCTAAATTTGGTTTGGGATGTGTTCTCATGCAAGAAGGACGAGTTGTGGCTTATGCGTCTCATCAACTGAAAGACCACGAGAAGAATTACCCGACACATGATTTAGAATTGGCTGCGATTGTTTTTGCTCTCAAGATCTAGCGGCACTTCTTATATGGGGAAGCTTGTGAAGTATACACCGATCACAAGAGCTTGAAGCACTTGTTTTCCCAAAAGAATTTGAACATGAGGCAGAGGCGATGGCTAGAGCTAATCAGTGACTACCAGTGCGAGATCAAGTATCATCCGGGGAAGGCAAATTTAGTTGCTGATGCTTTGAGCCAAAAATCGCATTTGGAAGATGAGGCCGAGTCATCGGGATTGGATTCTTTGCTTTGTGGGATGAGAAGACTCCTTATTGAAAGCTCACAGCAAGAGGAGATTTTATCTTCAGTTCTTGATATTCGGGTAACTGATTTTGAAGAATTGAAGACTCTTCAAAGGAAAGATCCGAAGCTGCTGGATATCAGAAAAAGAGTCAGAAAATCTCGAGGACCATTGCACTATAGTATGGATATAGATGGAATACTTCAGTTTCGAGATCGTAGAGTGATCCCCAAGGATTCAGAATTCAAGGAGAGGATCATGGCAGAAGCTCATGCGGCCCCTTATTCTGTACATCCCGCTAGTACGAAGATGTACCGGGACTTGAAGAAAAATTATTGGTGGGATGGAATGAAGAGGGATATTGCCTCGTATGTTGAGAAATGTCATACGTGCCGTCAAGTCAAGGCCGAGCATCAAAGACCCGCTGGTATGCTCCAACCCCTCCCTGTTCTGGAGTGGAAGTGGGACGACATCACGATGGATTTTGTAGTGGGCTTGCCGAGGACTCCCAGTGGGAAGAACTCAGTGTGGGTGATTGTTGATCGATTGACTAAGTGTGCTCATTTCTTACCGGTCAATAATGCGGATCCTCTGGGAAAATTGACTCGCATGTATGTAAAAGAAATAGTGAGATTACATGGGATACCCAAGAGCATAGTGTCGGATCGAGATCCAAGGTTCACCTCCCATTTTTGGAAGAGTTTGCAGGCGGCTTTAGGTACTAAATTAAAGTTTAGTACTGCTTATCACCCTCAGACGGACGGGCAATCAGAGCGCACGATTCAAACTCTTGAAGATATGTTGAGAGCGTGTGCCTTAGAATTTCAAGGAAGTTGGGAGAATCAGGTGCCACTCATAGAATTCGCTTATAATAACAGCTTCCATGCATCCATCCAAATGGCTCCTTATGAAGCTCTGTATGGTAGAAAATGTAGATCACCCTTAAGTTGGGATGAAGTCGGGGAGAAGAAAATAATTGGACCCAAAATAATTCAGGAAATGCAAGATCAGATTCAGATTATAAGAGATAAAATGGCTGCAGCGCAAAGTCGTCAAAAGAGTTACGCGGATACCAGGAGGAGAGAATTGTCTTTCGAAGAAGGCGATTGGGTTTATCTCAAGGTCTCTCCCATGAAAGGAGTTAAGCGTTTTGGGAAGAAGAGGAAGCTGGATCCGAGATATGTTGGACCTTTTCAGATTTTGGAGAAGGTAGGGTCCGTCGCTTACAGAGTTGCATTGCCAGAATATTTTGGGGATGTACACAATGTCTTATATGTATCATCTTTGAAGAAGAGTTTTGGACAACAAGAGCCACGCTTTGTCGACCCAGAGAATATTCAGTTGCAACTGGACCTTACTTATGAGGTTGTTCCGTCGCAGATCATGGATTGGAAGGAGCAACAGTTAAGGTCCAAGACGATACCTTTGGTTAAGGTGGCTTGGGGAAATCCGTTAGCTCAAGACTTCTCTTGGGAGCGAGTAGCGGACATGAGGAAGTAGTAACCCTACTTGTTTGAGTAATGACGGTACGTTTCTTAATCTTGGTGTTTGGTCCTGCAAAATTTCGAGGACGAAATTTATTTTAAGGGGGGGAGGAGATGATACCCCGTTTTCACGTGTATTTTCACTGAAGGAATATTTTAATTTAATTAAAATATTAGTTCTTTTATTTTAAATTATTGTATTTTAATTGGATTTATTTACTTGTAATATTTGTTTTGTGGGGCTTTCTTATATTAATTATCTTTTTGATTTTAAGTTGTGTAAATTATTTTAATGTTATGTTTTCTTGTTTTTAGTTTCTATTTCACATTTAACTTACTTTATGCTTTATATATTTTACTTAAATAATATCGAGTTGTAGTGTTTTTACTTAGCTTTTAATTATGTTTATTGCACCTTTTTAATTTTTGGTTCTTTGTAAGTTGGTTTGGGCTCTTTATTTCTATTTCTCCTGTTTTTCTTGGACCCAAAACCCAACCTTTGCCCAGCCCAGCCCGTGACCCACAAGCCCAGCCCCTTAACTTACCCAAAACGGCGTCGTTTAGGCCATAGGGTTTCTTCTTCTTCTTTTCCTTCTCCTCCAGCGCCGTCCCTCTTCTCTTCTCTGGTGTGTTGCGTTCCTTCCTCTTCTTTTCCTTCAGTTGGTTGACCGAAGCTGCTGTGCACCCTTTTCTTTGTTTCTTGTTTGTTTCCTTTTTATTTTGGTGTAAAAAGCCCCTTCTCTCCCCTTTGATCTGCACGGTTTATGCCCTATTTTGTGCCGAAAATATACTCTGTTTTTGGCTTCACTTTCTTGCTCGATTTTCACTCATTGTCCTCTGCTATTTTCGGGTCCTAGTTTGTGGTTAAAATCCTCCCATTTACATCCCCTTTTTTTTGAGCAAGCTGTGCATGTGTGTTGCCATCCAAGCCGTGAGTTTTAGCTAGGCTTTTACCTAGGGTTTCTTGTGTTTTTTTTTTCCTTTACCGTGGGTCTCGATTTCTAGCCAACATCATCAAGTTTTGTTTAAGCAAAATCAGCCCTTTAAATCCGAAAAATTCCACCTTTAAACTCCTTTGCTTTAGAAACCCTTCTTGGGCCCAAAATAAATTGTATTTCTAGTAATTTATTTTCAGGCTATTTTGGGAGTTAAAGTTGGTGTTTGATCTTCCAGAAATTTACCTTTAAAGCTCTGTAAGTATTTTCCAAACTCTACTTTTAGATTTAAATATATTTTGCTCTTTCAATAATTTATCTGGTTGGTTTGTTGATTCCGGACTGAGTCCGAGGTGTTCGGGGGTCGGATGGATGGAGGACGGAATTGCTTGATTTGTTGTTTTATGGTTGGTTGATTTTATCGAGCATTGAGATTGCATTTACATGGTGCATGCACTTGCATTTTATTTAAATTGAGAAAACATGTTTTATTGGCGTAAAAGGATTCTCGGGTGTGTTTGTATCACGACCCCAAGCCGGGATGGGGTATTATCTCGGTGGAGCTCATCTGGTCACTCGGGAGCGTAATATACTGAGTGACGTCCCCTGAGTCGAGGCTTGGCTACAAACACGCCAGGCGTGGAACTGAGCGACAACGGGAGCGGGGGCTAGGGGGTGCTTGGCTACGAACACACCGGGGGTGGAACTGGGCATCGCCCTATGCACCAACTCCGTGGCCCTTCGCTGGCGAGGGCTAGAGGATGCTTGGCTACGAACGCGCGGGGTGCGGAACTGGGCATCGCTCGTTTAGTGTCATACGCGTGGCGGATACCCGCGATGTGGCAAAGGAGCCAGAGTGTGCGAATGACCCCTAGGGGAGGTCATGGTGCATACGATTAAATGGATTGAGTTAGATATGGGCCAAATGGACTTTTGGCGTGATATTTGGAAAGGATATGTTTTTTGGGCCAAATGGGATTTTTGGCGTGTGTGGAAAAATATGGTTTTATGGGTGTCGTGCATTGGCATTTATTCATGCATATTGTTTGAGTTCTATATATTTTTATCTAGTGGTTTTTTGGATTTTACTTACCTGCGGCACCATTTTTGGTACCGTAGATTTTGGTGCAGGGAGCGAGGAGGAGGAGGAGGCTGAGCCCAGGGAGGTGGCTCCGCCGGAGTTTTGAGTGCTTTGGAGTTGGCTTTGAACAATATTTGTAATTGTAATATTTTATTATGTATGATTTGAACAGCTTTATGTTTTAATCAAGAAAATTCTGGTACTTGGTTTTTTTGTCTTTGCTATCCACTGCGTATCTCTTCGTGCACATTTGTTGCTTGCACACACTTGGCACTTGACGATAGGATGGTGACCCGTGTTGTCACCATCTGGACGTCTCGAATTCCCCGTGTCCGTGCGTGGGGATTTGGGGGCGTCACAACCTAGCCCATGTATACAAAAGAAAAAGGTGTGAAACGCACCATTTGGTCAAGAAAGGGTTTTTCCCCTTATATCTTCATCGAAGTCGGCACACTCTCCATCTTTCTCCCCTCTACATTTTGCTGCTATGAGACGTTAGTGTGGCCACCACCCTTTCCTAGTTTGTCGATTCTGGTAAGCCCTCTGCCCATCACTCTCACATTCTCTCTCTCTCTCTCTCTCTCTCTCTCTCTCTCCTCGTTCTGATATTTGTTCCTTAGGTGAAAATTGAAGGCCGTGGGAGATAGCGGTATGTCTCGAGTTTTCTCTCTTTCTCTTTGATCGATTATCGCTCACCCCATCCGATTTATCTCTTCGTGTGTTCCCTCACCTTCTTGAACTCAATTTTAAGGTTATCAATGTCACATGGCAACTCGAATGTCCAAAATGGTGTCTAGGAAATCGATAATCATGGCTATTAGTTGAGACGCTCCTAGTCACCGCTTGGGATTAGACGGTGACTGAGGTGTCAGGACATGCAACCCAAGGCTATGTACCCCTTATACATGACACTTAAGATGCATGCTCCTAGAATGTTTCTAGTAGTATGCAATAAATTGCAATGGAATAGGTCATCTTATAAAATGTTGTATCAGAATAAAACTAATATCCCAACTTCATTCATAACTTTTAAATTATACTTCTCAGTAATGGAGTATCAAATGCCATGTTACACATTAACATAACAAGTTTTGTCTGGAAAGGCCTTAACAAAGAAAATCATTAAGGGATCCTTCTAATCCCAGCTATCTCCAAGTAGGTCATGACTGAATCCATTCATTCTTTAAGTTGAGCACATCCTTAGCCTTGATCATCATCTTAACTCGCTGCTCCTGGTCATGTCACAACTTCTATCATTCTGAATGAGGAATGATAGTAAAAACTACTACAATGAGATTTCGAGAAATCTCAGCAAGTAAGCACACAACATACAATGATTAACATAAGCATACAAGTGGCAAATCATGGAATGCATGCATGCACATGTACTTGACACATGACTTGACTGAAGACTTGATTTATGCACTTGACCTTTTTCAAAAGACATGTAACAAAATTCTTTAACTTTTCAAAAAAACATACTTTTGTCATCATTCATATCTTGTTTAATCATGTGATCTAGAACATATCTCATGATTCATCCATATCGCATCCTGTAGGTGCATTGCCTTATTTTTATATCACTTGTGGATACATCATGGCTCCCCTATGTACCACGTGTTCTTACTATTTACCACACCACCAACAGTCCATACACCATGGTGAATACTTCTTAAACATATTCATATCATAATACCACGATAGTACTTCATCAATTTCTTGCCTTAGTCATGGCACCCACTAGCGGTAGGTGCTACCTCGTTTCGGCATCCTTTCCAAAAAGATCCATTTGAGGCACATCGACGGTTCTTTGTCGACCTTGGGGTTACCACTCTATTCTTAAGCACTCTAGAATTGACAGAGGAATTCCACTTGGACAATCCCCCGTCCTAGCATTTGAAGTCGTGATAAAACATTTTTGACTCATTTCTTTCCTTTGGAAAAAGAACTTCTACCCAAATGCATGTGACATGAAACTTAACATGTAACCCTTTACATACTAGACATGGGACACATGAGATGCCATGCATGAACTCATTGATCATAACATATTCAAATCATGGCATGTTAACATGGGCATGTGAAACATCCAAAACAACTTCATGAATATAAACGAATATATCATGGCTGAAACATCCAAGGCATGAAATCATAGGAATTCTTCACTTAACATGTTCCATACTTGAATCATATTGACCATAATCATGGCATGCGTGGATTTAAAATGAAATCATGGCCATATCATAGAAATTAGAGGCATACAATATCACAATAGTCAAAACTTCAAGATAAATGACATATCCATAAAACAACACGAAAAACTAAAACATAAGCATGTGATTCATGGCATTTATATCATGATACAAGTCAAAGCAATAGATTCATCCAAGCAAAGATATAGAACAACTTTCAATGATTTGCATTCAAATATCAAATTTCTCCAAGTTTAACAACTTCATTTAGTATCAATCCTGGACCCGTTTGCAACCTCAAAATATGTTTCCTCAAGCATCTTACCATTGAAAATACGTCATTAGAAGAAACCTAAAATCATTCATTGCACTAGGCCTAATGTCATACTTGAAATCACCTTACTTGAAACTGAGAACTCGATCTAGCTCTAGGACAAAACTCCAAAGTGTACTCATCCTTTTGATTCACTCGACATACGACCAAATCTAAGAGAGATCACAATCCAAAACATGTTTGGTCATCAAACCTTAAGAACCAGGATTTTATTTAAGGTATCTTGCTTCCTTTGCACTTTTGACCCTTAGAGCATCAAAGCATCAAGTATTTCTAAATATGGTTATGATCAAGATCACATCATATGATATTGACTTCACATAAATTGACATGCATTTTGTCATGATATTGTAAAATTCTTACATCTATTTCCTCATAGATCAAAACCAAGCAAATTATTTCCAAGCTTATTCTATGTCCTCAAGTATCAAGTTATCAATAAAAATCCAATCATTAGGAGGTCTATCTTAAAACCATATATAAGCATCAAGATACTAACCATGACATATATTATTGACTCTAAATGGCATTATAAACCCTAATATCTCAAATTTTGTACAAGAACTTCATCCAACCAACGACATTATTTTAAGCTTATACAAGATCTATATAAACCGTGGAAATGATAAAAATTCAACCTTTTGTCAATCTTAAACTTGTCTAACAACACCACATGCTTTTTGTCATCCTAAACACATGGCCATCAAATATACCGTAAATGGATGTCTATGTTTTCAGAGAAAACTTCTACTAGAACACTAACACAACCTTCCAACATGTATTAAGAAAATATAAGGAGGAAGATTACTCACCAAGTTGAAAATCTTGAAGAGGAGGCTCAGTTTGCACTGTTCTAACCACCAGCTCTCGGTTTTCACCATAGTAGTGTGTTAAGCTCTTGACTCGAATGTGGTGTAGCTAGATCTTTGGGTGTGTATATGAAGAATAGAGAGGAAAGGAAGAGAAAAGTGAGTGATTTTCGTGTAGACCCTCAAATCAGAAGATAAAGGGGTGTTTTTATACTAAAAAATAGCCCAAACTCTATTTCTTATTGCTTCAGCTTTATTGCTAAGTGGATGTGTGACACCCCCAGATCTCCGTTTGGGTTCGGACGAACATCTGAAGCGTCGAGACATGCAACACAAGGTTACCTGTCCCCGTTCATGACATATAGGATGCAAACTTCTTTTTTGAATACTATGCACCAAACTTATAACATCCCAAATAATTAAAGCATAATCCATGCATACTTAACAAAATAAATATCCATGTTACAGTACGAGTCTCAGAAGACTGTAATCTCAAAACATGAGAGACTAGACTACATATTTACATTACCAAAATACACTATTGAGCCAGTTCATCGAGTAACTCGTGTAACTTAACTAACGAGGCTAGAATACTATCCAAATAAAAGCTAACTATAGAAGCTGAAAGCTCAGCATCGTGTCTGCGGCGTCTAGTCAACCTCCTCCAGCCTATCGATGTCTACTCCCTGTTCTGAACTTGACACATCTCCCACGGTGAGATTTGATTACAAATCTCAGTAAGTTAACAGGAAACTTTCACACAGGTTAATGATGCATGCATAGAAATAAAGGTATGAATGCACCATCAAAGTCAAAAGTAAATACAACATAACTTGACATAACATGGCATAAAATAATAAGCATAATGTGACTTGACATAACATGGCATGAGCTGACATAATTGAACTGAAACAGAAACTTAGCTTGACGTGACATGAACTTAAATCATAACATGGATATGAACTTGAAATATAACATGGACGTGAACTTGAAGCTTGACATGAACGTAAACTTGAACATAACGTAATGTGAAACATGACTTGAACGTGAAATACATGAACTTGGAATCTTGTTCAATAGACTTAATTAGTAAAGTGACCATATGGGTGCTACATGGGTCCCCTTGAGCCCTGTGTCCTTGCCGATTACCGCATCACAACACAGGTATCTACACCAGCTATGAGTGCGTTAATACGTACTCCAAAGTTGTTGTGGCCCCACGTATTCTACGTGTCATAATTGCTGTGTCTCACGTAATGTATGCTCCACAGTTGTTGTGGCCCCATGAATTGTTTGTGCCACACTTGCTGTGAACACACATAAAATAAAATATGGCTCCATGGACATTAGTGCCTGGCGCACTCCGGTGACCAGCTAGTTAGGCCTCATTCGCAACTTGTTGATTGTACTTCATCAACCTAGGGAATTTTACACCTATTTAGGCACTCCAGCATGAACAAAGGAGTTCCTCTAGGATATTACCCCATCCAAGCACTTAGGGTCGTGATTGACATAAATAACTTAATGTAACTATTCTCGAGGTTCACAAACTGTTTTCTAGACTGGACGCGACATGAATACGAAAGGACAGAAGTCCTGACATAGCGTAACGTGACATGAACATAAGACGACATACATGACGTACTTTGAGATATTAACATAATATACAACATTTCATAACATGGTATAAGATGTAACAGACAATAGTTCATAACATGACATAACATGTGACAGAGTATATTGTGTAACAAATAAGTATTTCACGACAGAATAATTCATGTAACAGATAAGCATGTGATGACATGGCATGGCATGGCATATATAACAATATACAAACATAAACTATAGCTTCCTTCGCCCATTACACATACACAATAAACTGATAGTAAGTTAGAAGTTAACTTACCTCATTTGTCGTGTTTAATGAAAATAAAGCGCGAAACACGACGAACTATAAGAGAATATTCTAAAAGTTAGAAATTTAATTACTAATAATTATAAATGCGCAAAAGAGACAAACTAGATTAAAATTACCATTTTACCCTCTACATGTGGAAAATTACCATTTTACGCATAACTTAAGGATTTCACATCCTAACTCCAAAAATTTCCAAAATTTACATTCCTCATAAAAATTTTGTCCTAAACCCAAATATCAACTCAGAGAAAAAAAATATAACTATGAAAAACACACTATGGCCGAAACATCCGTAGGTCATTTCTCTTTATTTTTGTTAAAATTCCTTCCAACTTCAAAATGCATGCTTAAACCAAAATTTTGCAAACAAAGATCTTCCTATCCTAAGTTTAAAACCATACTTAAAACATCCATTTAGAAAAATCTAATAATCAACACCAAACTTTTTGTAAAAAAATCCAAACACTTGAATCACAAGCTTTGACCCTAAATCAAAACATCTCTAAGAATTTCAAAAATCAAATCTTACTTCTAACATATTTATAACATCATCCTAAGGTCAAAAATTCTTTAAATCATCAAACTAAAGTCACCAAAATCACAAAATAGCACTTGGAGTTTTTGGTTTTACACTTAGTCCAAAAACAGAAACTTTTTTCTTAACTAGCTTTGATAAATCTCTTGATCAATGGCCTAAGAAGGTGAGATCTTTGAAATTATCACATGGTTTAAAAAAATGTGTCCTAAAGAATATCCAACCATCAAACTTAAAATCACATGGCTAAAACACAATAAAACATGGATCTAACCCAAAAACATCAAATCTTAGGCCTAATCGAAATCCTCGCATAGAAAAATCATATCTTTGAAACTAATTCTAAATATCTTCAAAATAACATCCTACCATGAAAATAAGAGACTTAGGATTATCATATAAAAATATCAAAGCTTTTAGAGTAAGATCAAACCATGGAATATTCAAACTTTCTCCAAATAAAAACTGTTTTTCCACTTCCAGTTTTCAAGTTTCTAGATCTAAGAAAATCTATCATCAAAATCTTTAGTCATGCAACAAAACTTCAATGAACACTCTTAAACACATGCTAACAACACTCCATAAAAGTTTTGGACCAAGATAAGTCCATTAGCTTGGTCAAAAATTTCAAAACATAACATACTTTCTAGTTTCATGCTCAGAATGACCTTTAAATGGTTAAAAATACTTTTGACCAACCAAATTACTATGGAATGATACAAATAATATATATACAGGAATATACTCAAATATAAACAACTTTTATGGAGGAGTCATTGTGTGAAAATACTTACAAGGGGTCAAAAATATCCACGCAAAAGGACCCAGGAATCTACCTGAGAGAGCTCTTTTGGGTTTCTCTCTAAGAACGGGGTGAAGAAGTGATTAAAGGGAAAGAAGTGTGTCTTGAATGACTCTAGAATTCTGGAGGAGGAAGATATGGGCTTGAATGACTCTTGATTGGAGGTGGTTATGTGACATAAAGTGGAGAATAGTGAAGGGAAAGGACTACCTGCAAAAGCTGTGAGGTATGAAGGTTGATGAGGTGGGTTTCTCCATCTCATCAAGGCACTATTTAGTGCAGCCAAGGGTAGTGGATGGTCTACTATGTGGAGGAGAAAACTTCTTCAAGAAGCTTTGCCAAGGTGGCCAATTTCGTGGGCCTCAACCAAGTGGGCTTCAATTTGGGGTTTGGTTAGGGTTTGTGATGCTATCAAGCCTAAATCTAATTTTTCTTGGCCTAATCATATTTCAAAGGTTAAAAAGGTTGGATAATGATGTCATAACAAGTATTTGATGAATTAGTTGCATGTAAAAGTGATTTAATCAAGTGATTAAACACAATGCTAGAAATCAGATAAAATGGGGTTTGGAGGCCCACTTTAGGGTTTAGGGAAGCCGTTTAGAGTTTCTGTTACAACTAAGCTTTTGGGGTTTCAATTGGATTTCAACCATTTAGGGTTTCACTAGGGTTAAAACCCTCTTTGATCTGGCTCAATTTTGTTGATTAGATGAAAAAAAGTTTTGCTTAGGTGGCATGATCTCACACCTTGATTTCCTTCACAAATCAATCTAATGGTTTCTGTTTGTGCCAAGCGTCTAATACTATTCACTATGTATGGCTAAGATCTTGCCAAGTGTCTAAATAAAACTTCTCTGACCTAATTTGGACATTTCATACTATGATTTTGAAAACATTGCACTTAGTACGTTTATCGAGGTTACTATTCACTCCAAAAAATACATAATAAACTTAGTATTAAAAAATCCTAAATAATCATATTAACCTACAGTGAAATTCATTTACCAAAACTCAACCCCGAAGTGCCACTAAAAACTAAATTCACAGTTTCGAACAAGCATTTGATCTGAAATTATGAAAATGAGTTATTGTGCCATACAATCCTAAATAACCAACTGAGTTTAGTGGCACAGACCATAACGTATTTTGACACTTCTAACTACTTCAAATAATTAAAATCGCATTTTTGGTACCATAATGAGTGATAATACTAACTATGTTGACATACTAAAACCTATGCGATTAGTCGATTCATAAAAACTTACGGAGTTTTAATGAGGTTCCTAAAGTCTATAGAAATTCCACCATTGAATTTCCAGCGGGCTGTTATAGGATGACCTTAGATTTTGACTATTGCATGTTGTACAAGTGGCATATGGCAAGTTTGCATGTTGGGTTAGTGGCATAGCTGGTGCATGTGGGACAAGTGGTGCTTGCTGATGCATGTGCAACAAGTGGTGTCTTTGCTAATGCATGTGGAACAAGTGGCACCTTTGCTAGGCTATAGGGAACATAAATCTGAAAAGAAATCTTGAAAAGAGTAATCTTGTCAAGTGGCATGGGTCCTTGGAAATTCAAAATATTCTACATCATCCCTTTTCTAGGAAATCTAAGAATATCCTTGCATGGATGCCATGTGTCAAAACTCCTCTTTCTTTTTCATCATTACCTCTCCTTCGAAAGTCCAAAAGATCCTCTACATGAGTGACAAGTGGCATGGTTTTCTTCTCAAAACTTGAAATCCTAAGAGGCTCCTTGGGCATGTTCCTTCATATGGTCTAGATTCAATGTATTTCTAGGGCAAAATTGTCATTTGATAAATCATAACCCTAAGCTTAAGCCTTGTAAACTTGTGCATGCTTGTCAAGTGGCATGTAGGAGGTGAGTGCGTGCTCTCCATGCTCTTTTCCTTTTCCCATGCATCTTCCCTAGGTGACTTTCCCACTTCCTTATACCTCTCAAAACTCAAAATATGACATGTGGCAAGTGGTGGCCGAAACCCTAGGGCTACAAGGGTAATTTTGTTTTATGCACTATCTTTTTTATTCCCTTCTAGAACCCTTCCTCTACTAATGCATGAATGACAATAAACTTGGCTAGGCATGTGGCTTAAGGATCCGAAAGTCCCTTGGTATTCCTAATGTAAATTCTTTAGAAAGTCTCACTTTTGTTTTCCCCATGTGTCATTCCCCATGCAAACATCCCTTGGAAGTTCTCACTAAGGACAAGTGGCATGAGGTGCGTGTGTGTTCTTGGGTTTGCCGAAATCACCATGTCACTTGACGAAACTTTTGTGTGACTCCCTAGGTTTCCTTTTTAGTCTCTTCCTCTCCCCTTGTTGTTGTTGTTGCTTCTTACAAAAGGTCTTCTAGAAACATGCTTTTTGTCTTCCCAAGTATGGCGCATCTTGGAACTCTAAAAAGTCAATTTTGTCCCAAGCTTGACATGTGTCCATTTAGAAGCTTGTGCCTTGCAAAAGTGGCACCTACCACCTTCCAATCCAAAACCCTATGTCCTTTTTGCCTCTTCCACTTTTTCTTCCAACCTTCCAATACATAGTTGACAAGTGTCACTTTAGTCCTTTTTCAAAAAAGACCAAAAACTCCTTCACTATGTCAAGTGGCACATCCTCCTTATCCAATAGCTCAACTTGGGCCTTCTAAAGCAAATACCATTATCGACAAAATTCCATGGACCTTTTTCTTCTATTTCCCTCTTATGGGCTCTCTAGCTTCTCCCACACGGGGCAAGGGGATGTCCTAGTAGAACTCATTTGTCTACTCTGGAGTGCTTAAGAATGGAGTGGTAATCCTTGGGTTGACAAAGAACCATCGACATGCCTCAATTGAATTATTTTTAAAGAATACTGGAGCCAGGTAACACCTAACGCTAGTAGATGCATAAGGCATGTAACTCGACGAAGTATTGTCGAGTTCTTAAGTTATATTTTTGTTTAAGATGTAGTCATCATGGTGCGGTAACTAGCAGGAGCACATGGTGCAAAGGGGAACCGTGTTGTTTTCACCCCTTGAATAAGTAAAAGAGCTCATATGTTTATAGATCACTCGATGAAAATCTTGTGATATTCTCTGAAAATGCAAGTTATGTTAAAGGTCAACATGAAAAAGGAAAGTAAAGATGTTTTCTGAAAATGTCAAGTTTCTGTTACAAGTCTTTGAAAATGATCACTGCATGAGTCAAAGTTCAGTTTCAATCATGAGTCAAGTACATGTCCATCACACATTGCAAGATATACATCTTGTATGCTTGTGTTGACTATTGTATGTTGTATGTGTACTTGTTTAGATTTTTTGAAATCTCATTGTGGTAGTGGAAAGGTTAACTTAAATAAACGTCCCCACATGGGACCCATCCTCAAAACATATAAACCATAAGCCATTACTGAAAGAATCGAACCAATAAGAGAGTACTAAACATCGGCCCCTCCCTCCTCGGTAGTGGCCAGTTTCTTAGCCTCTCCATCAATACCTGGATGTTTAAAACATAAACACAAAGTGAGTGAAATACTTAGTAAGCAGTACACCATGCTATCAACTTACTAAGCATCTAATATTTTCTTTTGAAAACATGCATACATAAATATTTACTGCTTTTGACAATGCTTTCATGCATAAACTTTTAAGCAATACTTTCATGCATAACATATAAGCCATACTTCCATGCATAAGATTTACTTTCATGTTTTATTTTCCTTTGGTCGACACACAATTACGCCCCGTGTGTTAGGGTTAGAGGTCTTTTCGACCTGGATTCCGCTTGTGGCCACAGGTCAGGAATTCCTTTTCGTTTGGGGGTAGCATTGGGTGCACTACCAGTACTACTTACCCGGCATTGTAATTTGCCCACTCCTTAGGTACCCTTTCTATTCATATGGCTGTTATGTATTTTCATACGTTAACCTTCATTTCATTTCTTTTCTTTATTTGCAATCAAACATTTTCATTATTTTTTCTTAGTCTGATGCATATGCATTTATTTTGGAAAAATAGCATTTCATGTCATGCTTACACATAAGTAGGGCGTTAGTTATTTGAAGGAGCATGTTTGGAAATCTCATGACTTAGAACCTACGTGCATGCATTACCATATACACATACACACAATTATAATCGATAGGGTGCTTAATAGGGGCTACCAAGAAGGGCTTGTATATAATATAGATTCATTTACCCTTTCTTTAGAAGAGCATTTGAAAAGAGAGAGATATATTCTTTTATAAGAGAACTTTGTGTAAGAGCATGGTCATAGCTACTTACCTCGATGTGCTTCGGTACCTCCAACATCAATAGGTCCTATTCCAATAAATAATAAGCGTATTAATACTCATCCATCATCTTTTAGACCTCCCTTTAAACGAGAAAGCCAAAATATTATAAATTTAACATCCCTTTCTACCCTTAGCATTACCTCAAGTAACTAGCCTCTCGTCTAACCCTTACAAGAGTAATATAATTAATACTAATGCATGCTAGTTGTCCAAAAAGGGCCACTTGGGTATTTTATACTGAAAGGTAGCTGAAAATTCATGGCTTAACAAGGTTTAGTTGATTTAGGCTTACTTTGGAATTAATGGAAGTAAAGGTTCAAAATCTGGAAATTTCCCAACAATGGCTAAAAATAAATTTAGGCATCAACATAGGGCATTCGTAAAATTTTTCTGCTTATTGGACAGCATACACACTCTAGCATGCACTTTTGTACAATTAACCTTTCACTTCTAATACCAACTTAGGCTGGAAATCTAGTAACATAAGCATAATAAATAGCCTAGTTGACATACATTATTTAGTTAAGCATAACATAGAAAATAGCAAGAATTACCCATTAAGTAATTTAAAAATCCTTAGCATCAAAGTTTAGAATTTAATCATTTAACACTCATTTTAAAACAAGTTTATAGGATTGCATACAACCATAATAAATCTGAACACCTCTAGCATTCTAAGATAGAAAACATAACACAACCTCAAAATAAAACCCATGGCACCAACACCAATGCCAAGAATTATTCCAAGAGTCATCTAAGATTTTAAACAAGTATGTTTGTTAAAAACCCTCTTCATTTCAAAATATATAAAAATAAAATACAAAACAGCTCCCATACATGTTCGGCTAAGCCAAAATAGGGCATATATACGAAAATCACAACATGAAGGGATACAGAACAAAATCTGAAACACAAACTTTCTACATGGTTCGGTTAGCCTTAAACAACATCCCAATCAACTAAAGTTTGAGTTGGGGTTTATACCTTTGGTGATCATTCTCAAAACACAAGAATGATAAAGAGGAGAGGTGATTTCGGCTTAGTGGACTAAAGAAAACAATAACCCTTGGCTGGAGACCCAAAACCGAAATACATATGTGAGATAAGCCATAAAATTCGAAACCCACATATAAACCATACTAGGGAATGAAACAAGGGCCTCTTACTTTAAATTTTTCACCTCGTAGAAGATGAAAACAAACTTTGAACTCCAAGCTATGAACAAACCCAAAAATGGGTATGGAAAGAGTGTATGGCACGGCTTGGAAAAGGAGAAAACAGTTTCTTTCTTTCCTTGGGGTCACACGGCTTGAAGAAGTGGGGAAAAAGTTTTGGTTTTTCTTGAGTTTGAAGATGAAAAGAAGAAGAAGAGAGGAAGAAGGAGAAGTCGACAGTGAGGTTTGAAGGAAAAAGGAAATGGTTTCTTCTTTAGCTTATGAGCGACGGGTTGAAGGGAGATAGGGATTGATTCACTTTTTGGTCAAAGCTTGCCTTGGAAGCTTAAGAAATGAACGGTTTGGATTAAAAGTGCAAAGATCTTTACTTCACCTACAAATCAAATGGTGGAAATCAATTGGGCTATTTCTTAAAAATAATAATTTGAGAGCTTTAAGGGAAAATATTGTAAAGTCTTAAAATCATACCCTTAGTTTATTTTAATAACCCACATAAAATAAAAATACACACATCTTAAAATAAAATAATAAATAATAAAATAATAAAAAATCTTTATCTTAAAAATATTTAACCTAAAGAATAAAATAAAATGACATAAGGACCTACATAGTAAGACTCGGGTACTACATCTTTACTAATGGAGGAAGATCTTCTCTTCAAGCTATCAGAGATGTTTTTGCTTTATATGAAGACTGGTCTGGTCAGGTGGTGAGTAAAGACAAGTCATCTATATTTTTCCCCAAATACTATACTGCTACTCATAAAAGAAATTTATTGTATATGTCCTCTTTTTCGAAAGGATTTTTTCTGGTCAAGTATTTGGGTGTTCCTCTTATTACTGGCCGGTTAAAGATCTCCCACTTTGATGATTTGTTGAATCATATTCGTGGATGTTTGGAAGGGTGGAAAAATAGATTTTTATACGCTCATGCTCGTCTTCTTTTACTGAGACATGTTGTGTCGACGAGTATTCCAGTTCATTTGCTATTGGTCCTATATGCACCCAAGACTATGGTGGCATCTTTAAATAGGATTATGGGGAATTGTTTTTAGGGGGACCTCGAATGGTAAGCAAAAGCATAAATGGGTGGCTTGGCAGAAGATTTCCTCCCCGACCCAAGAATGGGGTCTAGGTTTAAGAAAACTAGAGGAAGTTCAATTTTTGTTATTCATGAAACTTACTTGGAATTTATTGACCCAAGATTCTCTATGGGCTAATTTCGTCACGAATAAATATTGTAAAGGCAAGCATGTGACTTTGGTGGATACTTGTAAAGGCTCGTTTATTCTAGAAATGTGTCATGGCTATGGTTTTGGAGGTCATTAGCCATTCTTGGTGGCTTCTTAAGGATGGACAGGTATCCTTTTGGCGTGATCCTTGGTTAAAATCAGGTTCTCTTATTGAGTCTTGTGAGATTTTTGCTCACCCATCTTTAAAGGTGAGGGAATGCAGAATTCAGAATGGATGGGATGTGGATTTGTTAAAGGAATTGGTGGAGGAGTAAAAAATGGAGGAAATCCTAGATTGCCTAAGGGAGCATAAAGAAGGAGCAGATGTGCTGACTTGGAAACTGACTTTGAATGTGGAATTCTCATCTAAGTCGGCTTAGGATTGCATCCATGTTCGTGCATCAAAATCTGACTGGTCTTCCTAGATCTAGCATTATGCTCTTCCTAAGAAATATTTGGTTACTATTTGAGAATCCCTCTGGCTTCTAAATGTGAGTGTTGTGCTCAGGGATGTTTGGAAGATCAATACCATGTCCTCGCCATAGGGATGATTACAACGGGTATTTGGCGACGAGCTTCCTCACATATGGGTATGCAGTATGACTCGAGTAGATCCTAGAAAGCTAATATGGAGCTCTGGTTTTGGAGGGTAACTCATTCGTGGCAAAAAGGTACTTTGCTTGGTCTTATTTCTATTATTATAACTTGGTCCTTTTGGGTTTGGAGATGTAAACCTCATATGAAAGGGAAATTGAATAATGTGGATTCCTTGTGGGGGTCGATAAATGCAAGTATAGCTTGGGTTGGTTTAAGATTGCGTGCTGGCAAAAAGTTTAAGGATGGGGATGAAAAAATTTTGAAAAATCTCTGTATCCCGATAAAAATTTTGAAAATTCACTGCATTGTTCACAGTTAATGAAATTTGATGAATTATTTTCATTGTGAGTTGAGTTTATCTCTTGTTATTGAATGGACTTTTGAACTTATTAAAGGTAAATTACAAATTTTGTGGCGTTCCTCCCTGTAATCTAGGTTCTTGAAATGAGTTTCTCAACGGGTCTAGATTTTTCCATTGCCTTAATATAGTTTTCTTGGTTGAGTTTTCAAATTAACTGTGGGTTCAAGGGATTTCATTCATGCGGGTTCATATCAAGGTCTTTTTTGGACACTTGGGTTTTGGGTATTTTGTTTTTACTTTTTAATCTTGTAACCCGTTGTTTGCACGGTATTCCTCCAAGTGAAGGTTTATTAATAAAATTAGGGAGGGGCCACTCTTGGACATATGGCCCCAACTTTCTCTCTCTATCATTCTTTTTTTTTTTTTAAAAAAGGCTTTAATACTATTTGTAACACTATAAGAGAGGCCTAAGCCACGTTTAGACCTACACAGCAAAAATACTAGTCAATGGTACCATTGAAACCCCATTGAAATTATTATAATGAGCATGAACTTCTCATTCCTAAGCAGAATAGGATCACGTATACCACATACCCTTATCAATCAGTATGGGGTATCATAGTGATAGCTAGAGGCAAATGGGTTATTTATGTGTACAAATAAGGGTTTGAGTTTACATAGGTTCTTTATGAGTGTTTTAGCTTTTAAAAGTTCCTCAAATGGTTCATTTAATCAATAAATTCCATGTATCTTTATTATTAATAGCCAATGATATGTGTGTGGATATCTTGTATAATAATTAAATATAAAAATGTGCTCTAGTTAATTTATCAAAATAGATATGAAAATGTTGAATCACCACTTATTTGCCCCACTCTAGGGGCGTTTTGCGGTCTAAAAACAACTTCTTCTTTTTTAAGGGAATCGTATTGTTAACCTATGGCTCACCAAATCGAGCAAAGCAGTCGAGAGCACTTGACGGAATGGGAAATCCCACCCTCGTCACAAGCCTTCCTAGGGAAACTTCAACAAGCTAAACTTTAATTAGTTGCTTGAGACCTATTTAGATCCCAAAATACAAATCTCAACGTTGGAGAAGTTATTGTAGCACCGTAGCTAGCTAGCCTTATCACGATACTGAAAATCAACTTTAATTGGTTTTGATTCATATGTCCAATGATACATGTTCAAGAATTAACAATATCTCGGTTGAAATATCCATGTTTCTTAACTTTTGTAAATGGAATGTACCCATATATGTTATTCTTTTGATTGATTAGGGACATACGACATAATTATATATTGACTCCAACATCCTTGCATCAAAGAAACAACGCAACTATATATAAGACATATTACTCCAACAGCCTTCCATCAAGAGATATGTCTTATATAAGAAACTCAGTAATCAACGAGCCTTGAGTCGTATGGTATTTCCTCCATCCATTAGAAAAGTCGGATCTTCTGGTAGGTTCGATCCTCCGACGACCTAGACATTTGTTGATCCAAAAAAAATTCCCAGCTAGCAAAAGTAAAGGCAAAAGTGAGACTCCTTTCTTATTTTCTTGGCCATCCAAAATCGACATATTCCCACCATACACGACATCCACTCGCTGGAAAAAGTGCAAGAACGTACGGAATGCCCCCAAAGGTCACTGGCCTCAGAGTGTACATAACCTAATTGAAACATCTTAAAATTTTATCTAGCATAAACTCATGGACTTCCTCACAAAAGGTCAAGCAAAACACTTGAGAATTAATTAACAACCATATTGGCAGGTTAGTTGATGAAGATTATTAAATGCAATCCTCTTCTTTCGCGAAACCTACTATTGCTTGGCCTTTGCAAATAAGTCAGGAAACATGCATGGCCTTGATGGTGGGTGTTATTTAAAAGTGGCACTTTCTACATCACACTACTACATCAAACTCCACTAGGGAATTTTTTTTTGTTTTTTCTTTCCTTTCCTTTTCTGTGACCTACCCACTTTCGGTGCCATTAGCAAATTAAACTGGGAAACATCCCTTTAATTGGTTTTTTCATTGGACGTCACCCATATCCACAGATATACCAAGCCTTATGTGAGCAGCAATAATTTACTCTTTAACACATTTTTTAAGAAGCAAAAACTTTGCATTTTCTTTTAATGAGTTTTTTTATGTAGGGCATAAAGAGCGAGGGGGCCAAACTAATATTAATACAGTACGTACTTCAACTTGGCTACGTACGAATGGAAAGGTGGTGAAGCTAGCTGAAACATTTCATAGGTTTAGGTTAAGAGGCAATCTCCCTTTAAATAGCATCTTAACCAATTGTCATACTGTTATAAAGAGTAAATAATAAAAAACTTATATTTTGATAAGAATATATATATTTTTTCACCAGAACAAATAGGTATACGTACGTCAATGTCACCAAATTATTCACCTTTAGCGCGCCCCTCGTTCCACCAGAACAAATTATATATGGTTGATGGTACTTCTGATCACCTGCAAATCAAGTGATAATTAAAGGCAACTAATGTAAAAATATAATTTTAGCAGTTCCCTCGAAGAGGAAAAGCGAAAAAAAAAAAAATGGTTCATGTCATGACAATCTTACATGAACCTAACAATTCACGTTCAGTAAAGCTAACATTGCGTACATCAATTTATTTTATTTTTAACTCTGTATTCAACTAGAAAACTGCTTTTATTTCAAATTCTACATTAAGTCCATCACTTTCTTGGTTTCAACCAATCGAAGTTACACATGAAGATTCCTCCATGGAGACCCCCGCGGGTGTCAGCTACAAAGAAAGATTAACACACGCAACCCCTTCTTTTCTGAAGTGAAACATCAAGTATTGGGTCTCCAGAAAATAAATAACTAAATAAGTAATGTTGACTTAGTACCCATTATAAGTTTTAAAAAAGACCAATCACAAGAAAAAAGGGAACCTACGCAGTAAGGACAAGGTTATTCAAATTATAAAATAAATCAATAAATGTATGTATGTCCTGTTAATGATCTCACAGGCTCGAACCTTTGCAATATATAATCTTCAGTGATGGATAGCTTTCAGTAATTTGAAGGCTGGCATAGCTATCTATCATTTTCTCTCCACGCCGTCCAGCCTAGCGATTCCACCTTCCTCATATATGTGTAAATTAAGAAGCTCACTGATCTCGAAACTTTACTGTTAAAAAGAAATTGAAAACTATATAAATACCATTTAAACTTAGGTGAAGAAGACACAAATCAGTGTTCCAGAACCAATAAGATAAGAGCTTCCAGTAACCATATATAGTGGCAGCCATTGTCGTGTCTTCGCCATGCTTTTCTAAATTTACTTGTCAAATTGAGCACCATATATCGATAACGACTAGGGTTTTACGACACGTGTAAAAGCAATTTTCAGGTTTCCTACTTTTTGTAAAATTAAGCTTATATATATAAATATATATATTGGATGCGACAAGCTTGGATAGTGCATGATTGCACGCGACGCTTTTAAGAAATTAGTGTAAAGTGGAATGGATTATTGTTTAAGGAAAAAGAAAGAAATCTTGCAGAAGAATGAGTAAAACACTGAAGTTTATGTTTTTCAGTGGTGGGTTTGCTTGTTTTATATGTATGAACCAATAACCTACTAAAAGATAAATTAATGTATGGATGTATGAGTAACCAGACACGGCTTTCTTGAGTAATTTTCTTTTTGGAGTGCAATTTCCCTGAGTCTTTCGTTTCAGTCCAACTCCACTAGAATTCGTGGGTCCCCAGGATCAAACCCTCTCAAGTTATGAACTATTTGCCTTCCTGAGAATTCAGTGTGTTAGCTTATTGGTATTGTTCTGCTCAATGGCAACCTCTCTGTGGTTGAAACGCTTCACAACGTTTGTCTTTTAAATGATAGATTTTCAATCCAATTTGAAAATCTTGCGTGGGGATTCCACTAAAAAAGCCCATATGGCAGAAGCCGGAAAATCTTTACCCATGGCACCCCGTGATACACCTTATATATTGGCTACCTCATGTACAGAAAGTTTTATTTCGTACCACTACAAAAGGTTCAAGCTAGCTAGGGCTTGAGCTTTCTTTATAAAAATGGAGGGAGAGAGAGAGAGGAGTGATCTTTAACACTTGAGGAAAAAGCTGTAATATTCGGGAGACACTCCATTGTACAGTACTGAGGATCGAGAATCAGAAAATATTCAAAATCGTAAATTGTCATGATCTTCGTAGTGCATGGATTTGGCTTCATCTGACTGTCTGATTGTCCGTACGTGAATGCAAGCTATATATTAATTATTGCCTCATTTTCATTTTTTTTCCCATCATATAGTACTAATATTACGCAATCCCCAGCATTCTTTCGTCTCCAAGCCATCGGGTACTTAATTATCGTTGTTGTCCTGCGAAACGACGTGATCAACATTAATTAATATTAAGAAAAATTAGTCATAATATACGGGACTTAATTAAAAAGGATTAGATGTATTGTATTTGCATCGAGTTTGAGGAAGGTTTCTCCTGTACGTCACGAATGTCTTGGTTCTAATTTACGGGTTGTTCATAGAATGTTGATGTACTTTGAACGTCTGCAAATATTTCTACGTCGAAAGGAGCAGAGGATCAGGTGTTCATTTACCGAACAAGATCTGATAGATATTGATTACTAACAAGATCATCAGGTGTTCCTTTACCTAACAAAGCGGTATTTTTAATGCGTACTATATATGATTTAGTATTAATGAGATCACTGTCTGCGTCACAATGTTGACGGTGATTGATCTACGAATTGGTAAGAAATGGCCGTTACTTTGTAATATATTGTGTAGCCTAAAGTAAGAAAGAAAATATATATAAATACTAGAAAAGGTGGTTGTTTTTTCTTTTCTATTTGGTTTCTTTTTGTTCCTCGGCAAGAAAGCTGTTTTAGGTAAATAAAACGAAAAAAAAAAGTTCAGGAAGTGTTAAGACTCTCACATTCTTTAGGGTCCGTTTGGTTGAGTGAATTGTTTGAGCTTTAATCCAGCTTGCACCTCCTACCTTCAGAGTTCAGAGTTTCTATTGTTTACTCTTCACCGCCAGTAACATGATCACCTGCGTTTTGGCATTCTTAACTTCGCCATGCATCTTCATACTGGGTAAAATTATTAGCCTTTAGTAGTTGTTTACATTCAATATCTATGGGTTCTAGTTCTTTTGATTTTGTTTCTTTTGACCTTGGTTAATAACCAACATTGCCGGCTTTTTATACGAGCAAGTTTGTTGCCCCGTTTCTTTTCATTTAATACATTATCATTTTTGGGGAGTTCTCCTATTGCTAATATATATACATACATATATATATATATATATATATATATATATATATATATGAGGGGCTATTAATGTTATTTTATAGATTTTGTGGATTATTTTTCCTATTACACTATGTTTTTCTTAACGAAACGACGGTAATATAACTTACAATATACTTAACAAAATTTTTCATAAAAAAGAAAAAGAAAAAGAAAAGAAAAGTATAAAAACCAGGGTTTTCTAAACGTCAAAGTATTTGTTACGTCCAAGTACCTCACTAAGAATTTGGAGAGTTGAACATGAAAATAGGCACATTCTAGTCTCTAGATCATGCTAATGATGCACTTCTCCTATCATCATATATGCCTATCCATTTGAGGGTGAAACCACCCTTAATGTTGTCTACATTATCAATAGGGTGGCTATTTTAACTCTCATAAGATTACTTTTTTCTAATGGTTGTTTGAAGAATCTCCCTTATGATCATCACCTCAGTGTCTTGCATTACGTCTATTTTGTTGTATTCCAACTACATGATCATGATCAGGATACCAAACTCAAGCCCTATTCTTAATCGTGTTGGTTTCTATTCGATCTATAGGCCGGTTGACAAAATTCGTTGAGTTTTTCGTCATGTATTGGAGCATCTTTTAATCCACAATGTTCCCGAGCCATCTTTTCCTCCTTTTGCCATTGACACATGACAAGCATTATACTTCCATTAATGCCAATGAGCATCAAGCAAGTACTCAGCAAGTGAACTCGTAACAAATATAGATAAGCATCCCATGGCATAGGCCAAATGTAGGCATAAGGCAAACTCAGCACCTCAATATCTAACTTAGCATAGCTAACCAGGAGCACATCAATCCAGATCCCAGTAACACATTAAGGCTTCTTTTTTCTGCCCAATTAGACCCACGCTAGCATATCAAGCAGTAGTATTAGCACATGTACAGGCATATTAGTAGCTATATAAATGCAACAAAACATAGCCTTGGTCAATAAACCAGCAGTAGTTAGGACTTCAATAACAACAAGTTTTCATTATCCAAGAAGATGAGAGAGCCAATTAGTGGACCACAACAATATATGCGTAGCAGCATAACTTTAGCATTAACAAAACATCACAAAGTAGAAGTCCAGCGTCACAAAATAGGGGTACTGGCACACGCATGAATCTATAGTAAGTAAACAACTAGTTATGCTAATAAGTCTGGCCTTGAAGAAAGTCCCATCCTTTTATAAATATCCTGTTTTTTTTATAGAAGTTTGAGACCTTTCCGATGAATCTGGTTCTTTTAATACAATGGCAACCTCATGGAGTAAACCCTCCACATTTCTACGTACCTTTTCCTTCATAGACTCTATTATTCCTTTCCCACCAAACAACATAAGTCATCATATACAATCAAGGTTTCATACTATCTTATCATTTGCCTTTGAAAACGAAGAGGGTCCTACTAAGGGTTCTCACTTAGTTGCTACAACAAAAATAGGCTTTAGTGACAGATGAAACTGTCACAAGAAATGGAAAAAACGTCATGAAATACATTAGGTGACGGTCAGAAACTGTTACCACCACCTTCATGTAATGTGCGTCACAGATTACATTTGATAACAGTTTACTGTACAAGCGTCACTAAAAATATTTTTAGTGCCAGTTGGTGATGTATCGTTTGAAATAACATTTGAACGTTTTATTTTTTGTGACGGTTAAAATTTATTACAAAAAATTATGTTCAAACGTAAACTAGACGAACTGACATCCGAATGAGACAAGGTAATGTTTGTTGATTATAGTTCAGACGTATTAGATCTATGTTCGAACGTTTATACGTGCGAACGTTACGTTCGAATATAGAATCCAACGTAAATGAACCAATGTCTGAACGTTAGTATCATAACGTTCGGACATTCATTCGAATGTTAAGAAACTAGAGTTCGAACGCAAAGGGTACATTCAGATGTTTGGAACATTAAACTTTTTGGACATTCGAACGTTATATTAATTTGAGGTTTAAACGTTCGAACGTTCTATTATTATTTTGTGGGGGGTTACGTTCGAACGTGTGCTCGAACGTGAAATACTGTTCAAACGTATTTTATTTACATTCGAACGTATATATCAAAAATGCTAAACTCATCCAATTAATAAACATACCAATTGTATCATATTACATTACATATTTCACAACCAACATTGTTTGAAACTGTTTTCAAATTAGATATTAAAAACGTAATACACTAATAAAATTCATTTCTTTTTCTTTCCTCATCCAGCACGATTCTGTTTCAATGATATAACACACTCCATTTGCAGCATCATCTCCCGCTGCACTTGCTCTTGAACCTCACTATGTATTCTTTCCTCCTGATCTCTTTGTTGGTCCTGCAAACGTGTCTCTAAATGAGACTGTCGCTCTAAGAGGGACTCCAACTCTTGCTGTCTAGACCTCATATACTCATTCACGCGTCGTGCAGCTTCTAAATCTTTGGTAAGATTATTAATTTGTGATATCGATGTGGTTGAGGAAGATGAACTGGAATGCTTGAAAGATCGTCACAAACCTCTTGCCATACTAGAGTTGGGCCCAAGCACTTGTGTAAAAATGTCTATGTCACTAGGAGAGGATTCCCCAGAAACTGACTGCATCTCCATCTTTTTTCCCTGGAGTTTGAAAGATCAAAACACACAATAAGTAACATATTAAAAGAAATACAAATAAAAAATAATTTAACCACATGTTGCATAATTTATTTTAAAAAAGGAACACCGCTTACATAATTAATTGCAGCGGCAGGATCCATCCACTCACTCTGCTCATTAGTGTGAGCAACAATATAGACATGAATGAGGGAAAAGTTTTCAGGATCATCACGTTTCTAACATAACGACATTAGCAATTTGAAAAAGATAGTGTTAGTACTTATATAAAATAATAAAAAGAAAAAATATGAATTATATAGTTTATTAATTACCATTTCTTCAGCAAGACGATGGAATGATCTTGAACCAGCACGATGGTGAATAGTCAGAGCGGATCTATTATGTGTATTTGTAGAACTTAAGTGCTACAAAAATAATTAATAATGTTAATTGTAATATATGTATATACATATAATATAAACAACAAATATAAATGTAAATAATTAAAGGAAATAAATCTAGAATACCTAATATTCTGGAGAGGCAAAAAGATTACAACACTTTATCCAGTCGTCTAACTTCATCTGCTGGAAAGGGGACTATGCAGCCTCTTCAAACATCTCAAACTTCTTGAAGTGGTCGTGAAATCGTCTCTTGTGACGTCGGAATAGTGTAGCCATTAACTCATTCACAGTTTTCAAATCCTCGCTACGACCAAAGTCGAGGTTAAATTCATCCTAATTATAAATTAATTACGTTAAAAATAGGATAAATTAATCTAGGTGAAAAAAATGATATAATAAGTAAACTCACCAGCACACGATTCCGAATGTGTTCCTTAATCTCATTCGGCACATCTCACCAGCAGCGCACATAAAATGGAGCGTAAGCTCGAACTACTGTGCCAATATAGGAGGAAAGCACTGCTGCACTATCATTCACTCCTTTAGTGGAATTATCAAGAATTGTGACTTTCAATTTACCGTGCCTTCAGTTTTTCTCAAGTGAGATGCCGCGTGTATAGCCACAATCGCGACGAGCGAATGCATCAACTAATAGATGATAGTATAATTTTTAAGGTTATATATATAGTTATTGAGACAAAAGTATTAATTATATAATTAATTAACGTAAACATTCCTTACTGGTAGGTGTCGACTGTGCATCATTCTCTGTAATGTTAACTTCATTTTCGGGAACAGACTCCTCAGGTGGGGAGTCCTCAATTGGTTCAGGACTTGGACTCGGTGGAGGAGGCACATTTCTTCTTTGTCTTTTTGGCAGCATACTTGAAAATGATTAGATTTAACAAAAATATATAATTAGAATAAATTAATTATGATTATAAAATTCTATACTCACATATATGAATAAAGTTTTTAGTACTTTTAGTCTTCATCTTCAGATGTATTTTCCATGTTTGTTTCAGAATCTCTCTCTATAACATCTTCGTCATCATCATCAAGCTCTTCTTCGTCCTCCTTATCCACTTCCCCCCCGGATTCTTCTTCGTCTTCTTCTTCTACTCTTCTTCTGTACTTTTCTCACTTTCTTCAATTGAATGATAATTTAATGAAGACGGGTCGAGATGGATGAGTGGGACGTCATCTCTACATAAGGGGAGCAACTCGAGTGCACCGAGGTCAACAAATAAGTTAATACCCCCTCCATCTTCCTGGTAGGCCTCTACATTTGGAGTGTCATCTTCATCTCCACTATTATCATAATCTGCACTCGTTCCTACTTCATATATATTTCGAGGGACAAATTTTTGTACAACTTCGCCAAGTTATCTCTCCACTATCTTCATCATCACTTTTCATTGGATCAATCAAGTAATAGATTTGAGTAGCTTGACAAGCCAATACAAATGGATCAGCTTCATACCATTTAGATGCAGTATTGACACTCGAAAATGATTATCCCTATATATCGAAACCCGACCACCGCCTAGATCCCACCAATCACATTTAAAGACATATGTTATAAACCCACCCAGATATTTCAATCCGATAATATCACGAATGACACCATAATAATCAATATCATCTGTTCCATGACTCCCTTCGACCAAGACACCACAGTTTTGAGTCTTTCTATTATGTTCATGGTCCAGAGTATGGAATCTATAACCTCGAATGTGCATGCAGTGTATCGAAGCGCTCTGTTTGAGGGACCACGGGTCAATGCATACAATTCAAAAGAGACTGATGCAGGATCACAAGCACGTTGTTTCAATATCTAACAATTTAAATAATGTCATTTATTAAATATTAGCTAGAGTTATAACTTTCATAATCTAACATATTATATAGAGTTTAGTTCATACACATTGTTCAAACCATCCAGAAAATTCTTCCTCATGTCTTGCCACCATATTCTCTACGCCTTCCGTCTTAAGTTTGTCTATGTGCTCACTGTATATTATCATATTATTTTACATAACAAAAGTTATAGTTAACCTCATTATCTTTAGAATTATTTAAACCTTTTACAATGACATACTTGAGATAGTGATCAATTTCCTGACAATTATTTCGCACGTACCACCGAACTTTACCCAACTCTGTATCAAGTAAATCGTAACCCGTTTGTGCACCCAAGGGTCGTACATTCTGAGAAAACACTGATAGCTCACGAGGAGGCGGAGCAGCAAGATCAGCATTTCATTCTTGACGATTAAATCGTGTCTCAACACCATGAAAATATAAAGAGCAAAATGTTAACCATTCATCGTGTATATAGGCTTCTGCTATTGAACCCTCAGCTCTGGCTTTATTCCCAATAGTGCGCTTCAGTCGACCTAAATATCTTTCAACTGGATACATCCAACGGAACTGTACCAGTCCACCCAACATTATCTCCCGGGGTAAATGTACTGCTAAATGGACCATGACATCAAAAAATGATGGTGAAAAGATTTGCTCAAATTTACATAGTATAGTAGCAATATCTTATTCCAGTTTCCATAGCATATCTTGATTTACAACCCGAGCACACAAATCCTTAAAAAACATACACAGTTCAGTTATGGCAACACATACAGCAGATGTTAGCTTCCCACAAATTCCCACCAGTAATAACTTCTGCAAAAATACGTGACAGTCATGACTTTTCAATCCGCCAATTTTCCAGTCATCAGGGCTTATGCATCTACTGATATTTGAAGCATAACCATCTGGCAACTTCACACCTTGCAACCATTTGCAGAAGTCCTCTCCTCCCTTGTCATTGTAAAACATGCATGCGGCATGACCACCCTCTGACCTTCCACTCGTAAATGCATATTATGTTTAATTCCCATTCTCTCAAGATCTTTCCTTGTCTTAATCGTATCTTTCGTCTTTTTATTAATGCTCATCAATGTACCCAGTATATTATCACAAATATTCTTCTCTATGTGCATTACATCCAAACTATGTCGCAACATGCAGGACGACCAATACGGCAACTCAAAAAAAATACTACGCTTTGTCCAATTCAATTCTGCTACGCCTCGTTTTCTCTTGTTCTTTCCCCGACCTTTGCCAAAATTGTTCGCTGCCACATGTACGAATTGTTCCAGTATCTCTTCCCCAGAGAACTCATTTGGCGCAATTCTATCTTCTACTCGTCCATCAAACTTAGCAGATTCTATTCTCCATGCATGATTTGTTGGTAGATAACGTCAATGACCCATGAAACACAACTTTTGAAAATATTTTAACCACTCACTAGTAGTTTCTTTATTACACATCGGACACGCTGACTTTCCTTTAGTATTCCAGCCGGAAAGATTCCCATATGCTATAAAGTCATTTATCGTCCACATTACCGTAGCATGCATCTGAAAAGTTGTCGACGTGGATGCATTATAAGTTCTGAAGCCTATTTCCCATAACTCTTTCAACTCTTCAATTAACGGCTGCAAATATACGTCAATGTCATTCCTAGGTGATCTCAGGCTGGGGATAAGTAAAGTTAACAAAAAGTTGGGCGCCTTCATGCACCTCCATGGTGGAAGATTGTACAGAATCAACACTATAGGCCAAGTGCTATAACTTGTACTCATATTCTCAAAAGGGTTGAATCCATCGGTTGTGAGTCCGAGGCGCACGTTTCTCGCTTCTATCCCAAACTCTGGATACTGATTATCGAAAGATTGCCACTCAAGTGAGTCAGCTAGGTGCCTCATCAATGCATCATTATTAACTCTTTTCTCCTTGTGCCACTTCATATCGTGAGCTATTTTTTTACACATATATAATCTTTGCAACCTAGGTCTCAATGGAAAATATCGCAAGACTTTAACTGGCATGCTTTTCTTACCCTTCCACCTCGACTCTCTACATACAGGACATACTTGTTTCTCCTCGTTCTCCTTCTAAAATAAAACACAATCATTCTTGCATGCATGTATGAACTTATACTCAAACCCTAATCCCTTTCTGAACTGTTTCGCTTCATAAAAGTTTTTCGGCAATGCAGATCCTTCGAGAAGCACTTCGTTAAATAAGTCTAATATCATGTTTATTGCTTTGGTTGACATTCCACACAATGACTTTATGTGAAGCAACCGCACAATAAACGACATTTTAGAATGTTTTGTACAGCCTGGATAAAGCTCGTGCTTTGCATCTTCCCACATTGCAGGAAAATTTTCAGAATCATTCCGTCGGCCATTTGAGCCATTGTCGCCAACCTCATCCATAAACATCTCAGCTTCAATGTCACTCAACATCTCCTTCATCTCATCTTGCTCATAATCATCATCCAAGTGCTACAAATTTTCCCGCTGACTGAATAAGTCATCCGCTGATTGTGCATACGACTCACCATGCAGTACCCATCGAGTATACCCCAAATCCATACCGTTCACAAAATATATGACTTTCAGCTTCATGCAACCCTATCGCATACAAGTTTTTACAACCTCGACATGGACACTTAATGTAACCACGACTATTAGCAGAGGCCTTTGCAAAATCAATGAAGGTTCTTACTCCACGCACATAGGGTATGTAATCTTTTCCAAGTCTATCACGTGGACGCATCCAACTTTTATCCATTTCTAAAAACATCTAATTATTAGTACCACGTAAAAGACCTAAATACACATGCATGTCATGATACATCATGTTCAAAGTACTCTTTCTCAAGGTAGTTGGTCCTATATATCCCATTCGAGATTATATTCTCCATATTGCACAAGTCCCGTCACTCTACTACTTTGAACGTTAGTAGAAATTTCGACAGCACTTCTCCATAGTTCTCCAAGTATACATGTTCACATATAGGGATTATGACCATATGAACAGTATACCCGGAGAACAAGAAAGGAAGACACCGAAACTTCATACTAAATGTTTAAAGTAGGAATAACGTTTATGTGCAATACAGATAATATAATCTCAAACTGTCCACACTGGACAATTCAGGAATTAATGTACACCTAAATGTACACTAATTCCCAAACGGGTCTAAGGTTATTTATGCAATGTCATACAATATCTTACAAAAAAGTTTACAAACAAATTAATGCATGTTGTTTGAATTAACATTCTGTACAAAGAAATATAATTACTATTAATGATTGATAACACTTATATTTTATTTGTTATTATATAATTCCTGATAATAGTTTATACTTATTATCAGCTATTTAATATAATATACTATAAAATAGATTATAAGTACTATTATAATATATTGATAACACTTAATTTTTATTTGTTATTATTATATTATTATTATTATTATTATTATTATTATTATTATTACTACTTATTTATTTCTTATTTATCGGTAATATACTATATATTACATTATAATTATTATTAGGGATTGATACTAATAATAATATACTATATATTATTAGATAAAATATTTGTTATTACTTTTCTATTATATTTTTAGGTGTTATATTTTATAATAATCAATATTAATAATTGTTAATATATAATATAGATACTTATTTATTGATAATTTTACTAATAAGAATTTTAATTCTTACTATATAATTATGCCTTATAATTGACACTTAGTATATATTATTTATTATATAAGTTATTTAACTAATTTCCATAATATTAGTTGTAAATAATATTATAACTTATGTCCAATTGTTATTATTCAAATATACTATATATATTGCATATTGTCCTCCCATTAGATTATAATATCTACTATGCACAACAAATAATCACACTATTTATTTACATTAATATTGTTAGATATATTCTTTAATCACAACATATTACACAAATAAACACTTAAATTTACAAATAATTATTATTAAAAAACATACACACTTCTAAAACATATTAGTTTTAAGAATAAACATATACATAACAACAATATTTCATTTTAATTCATGGTACAACACAATCCATATCACAAATTAAATCCACAATAAAATGTAACAATAGAGTTTAGTATATATACCTTGTGCTCAAAATATATTCCTCTTGGAAAATCACAAATTTTCAACAACCCACAACAAACGATCCTTCAAAAAATTCACAATACTAGCTAGTTAAATACATATAAAAAAATATTGACAAATATCATATAAATTACAAATAAGAATGGAGAAAATTATATTACCTTAGTACTTTCCTTGGGAGGAAAAAAAATACACACAAAATCTCTTCCCTAACTAAATCTAACTCTCTCTCACTCTAACACTCTCTCACTCCCTCTCTCACTCTAACTCTCCACTTCTTCTCTCCCTCTCTCTAAAACTCTCTCTCTCTCTTTCACGCACGGGATGGGATTCTGCTTTCCCGTGCGTGAAAGTTTTATATTCTGCTTCTAATACAATCAACGTTCGGATGTTCATTAAGTTACGTTCGAACGTTAAATTCCCCTGCTAACGTAAACACGTTAAAGTTTGAACGTATAATTATCCCTCCCAACTTTTATACAGTACATTCGAACGTAATGTTATCCCACCCACGGAGCCAATAAAACGTTCGAACGTACTCCAAAAATGTTCGAACGTACTGTATAAACCACAGATGAAGCGGGAAAAATCCCTCCAATTTTACTATAACATTCGAACATATACCATGAAGGTTCAAACGTATATTATATTTCATGTATTTATATAGTAGAAATATAAGTATATAATAATATATACTAACTAATTATATATGTGACACCCCATTTTTACGTGTATTTTCACTGAATGAATATTTTAATTTAATTAAAATAATAGTTCTTTTATTTTAAATTATCGGATTTTAATCGCTGTTGAGTTTAAATTGCTGTTTAATTTATTTTACCTTGTTTTTGGATTTAAAATTAAATAGTTAGTTTTTACTAGTTATTTATTATATATTAGCTTTACGTTGTGTTTAAAATATTTTCTTGGTTTTTTTTATTATTTATTTGATGTTGTGTTTAATTTATTTTAATCGTTTTACGGTTTTTAATATCGTTTTCGGCGGATCTGTTTTTGGATTCCGGAGTGAGGATTGGACCTCATTTCTTTTCTTTTCTCTCTTTCTTTTTCCCTTTTCCTTTTTCTTTTTCTTCTTTTCTTTCCTTTCTTTCTTTTCTTCTTCTTCTTCCCCGTTTTTCTTCTCTCCTGCGCGCTCTCCCCTTCTCTTTTCCCCTTACCGCTGCTGCTACTTCGGCCGGTTAGTGCACCGCCGTCCGGCCGCTGTGTCGTACACCACCCCCACCATTCTTTGCCCCTCCCACCAGAGATCATCCCCACCAATTTTCAGAGCCATCGGACCAGCCGTTAGCCGCCACGAGCCCCTGGAAGTTGCTGCCCCTGCCCTGTTTTCTCCTCTGTTGCCGATTTCTTTCTCCGCCCAGAACCGCCACTTGCCGGTGGCGTGGCCTACACCACCCACCCAGTTTTCTTCCCCTCTCACCGGTGAACATCCCCACCAAGTTTCACCTCCATCTGAGCCACTGTTAGCCACCACGAGCTCCTTCAAGCCACATGGTTTTTCATCGATTCCGGCGCCGTCGCACCACCTCCGACCACCATCTCTTCATAGCTTCTTCCTCTACCTCTTGCCGTCCTAACCCACCTAATTTCGGCCCCGATCCGTTGCCAGAGCAGCTCGCACGAGCTCAACTCCGATCAGCCCCTTTTTGCACTTCCACCGCCACCTACGGCCAAAGCTCACTTCCTTTAGCTTCATAAAAATCTCAAGGCCATTCCCTATCAATTTTGTGCCTTGGTTTGTCCCCGTTCGAAAGTGGGTAACTTATTACCCACGGCCACAGTGTAAAATACACTGTTACGTTGCTTTTCCTCCACCGTTTGCAACGCCGCGAGCTTTCAAAAAATACCGTATAGCGCCGTAAGTATTTTTCAAACTCTACTTTTAGATTTAAATATATTTTACTCTTAAAATAAATTATCTGGTTGGTTTGTTGATTCCGGACTGAGTCCGAGGAGTTTGGGGGTCGGATGGATGGAGGACGGAATTGCTTGTTTTGTTGATTTATGGTTGGTTGGTTGTTTCGTGCATTGAGATTTCTTTTACATGGTGCATGCACGTGCATTTTATTTAAATTGAGAAAATCATGTTTTATTGGCGTAAATGGATTTTCGGGTGCGTGTGTACCACAACCCTAAGCCGGGATGGGGTATTATCTCGGTGGAGCTCCTCTGGTCACTCGGGAGCGTAATATACTAAGTGACGTCCCCTGAGTCGAGGCTTGGCTACGAACGGGCGGGGCGCGGAACTGAGCGACAACGGGAGCGGGGGCTAGGGGATGCTTGGCTACGAACGCGCCGGGCGCGGAACTGGGCATCGCTCGTTTAGGTGTCATACGAGTGGTGGATACCCGCGGTGTGGCACGGGAGCCAGGGTGTGAGGATGACCCCTAGGGGAGGTCATGGTGCATACGAATTAATTGGTTTTGGATTGAGTTGGATATGGGCCAAATGGACTTTTGGTGTGACATTTGTAAAGATTATGTTTTTGGGCCAAATGGGATTTTTGGCGAGAGTGGAAAAATACGGTTTTATGGGTTTGTGCATTGGCATTCTCTCATGTATATTGTTTGAGTTTTTATATGTTTTTATCTAGTAGTGTTTGGATTTTACTTACCTGCGGCACCATTTTTGGTACCGTAGATTTTGGTGCAAGTATCGAGGAGGAGGAGGAGGCTGAGCCCGAGGATGCGGCTCCGCCGGAGTATTGAGTTGGAGTCTATGCTTCGGAGTTGGCTTTGAAACAATATTTGTATTTGTAATATTTTATTACGTATGTTTTGAACCGTTTTATATTAAATTAAGAAAAACTCTGGTACTTAGTTTTATGTCTTTGCTATCCGCTGCGTATTTCTTCGTGCACATTTGTCGCTTGCACACACTTGGCACTCGTCAATAGGGTGGTGACCCGGGTTGTCACCATCCGGACGTCTCGATTTCCCCGTGTCCGTACGTGGGGATTTGGGGGCGTCACAATATATATTATATCTTATAGTCATGTTATATATATTATAATATATATTAACTAATTATATAAATTATATATTATAATATATATTATATTATAATTATATAAATTATATTATAATATATAATATAATAACTATATTATATATTATAGTTATTATATATATTATAATATATATTAACTAATTATATATACTACTAGTATAATAGTATATATTATAGTATATCTAATAACTATATTATGTAATATATAATATATGTTATATATTATACATTATATAATAAGGTACGAGAATCTTTAGTAAAATCATATGTTAATCTCACATATGGAGACATAATATCTTCTATTAATAGAACTGGTCTAATTATATGTAATGATTTGAGATTAAAAAAGTAAATGGAAAAAGAAAAGAAATTTGCTACAAAAGAATTAGCTATATATAATATAGTATATAATTAATTATATACTACAAAATAATTAATAAACAAATGCATGAAGTGCGGAAAATAAGGGCAGGTTGTGACGCCCCCTACTCCCACGTACAAACACGTGGAAATCGAGACGTCAAGATGATGACAACACGGGTCACACATCCCATCGCCAAGTGCCAAGTGTGTCTACATGCAATATGTGTACAAAATAAAACCATACAGCGGATAATAAAGTCGTATAACTAAGTACCAGAATTTTTGTTTAATTACAAATCAATTTAAAACACGTGTAAATAAAATATTACATGTTCAACTCTATTTCAAATCCAAATACATAACATAAAAACAAATACAGATAATATTCAAAGATAGGCAACTCCAAGTCAATACTCAGGCGGAGCCACCTCCTCGGGCTCAGCCTCCTCCTCCTCAAACTCTACATCAAAATTTACGATACCAAAAATGGTGTCGCAGGTAAGTAATATTCCAAACGCCACAAGATAAAAATATATTAAACTTTACAACAATATGCATGAAAGGATGTCAAATGCACATGTCCAAAAAATCCACATTTTTACCACGCACTCCAAAATCCCATTTGGCCCAAAATATATCCTTTAAACATATCCTCGCCATTATCCCAGATAATGGCCCAAAAACCAATCTCGCCATTTTTCCAGAAAATGGCCCATTAACCAAACCATCAGAGCACTGCAGGCGGGAATCGTAGGCGGGACTCTACCACCATCCCTGTTCACCACCATCCCTACGCGTGCACCGTAGGCGGGAATCATAGGCGGGACTCTACCACCATCCCTACGCCGCGTGCACCGTAGGCGGGAATCGTAGGCGGGACTCTACCACCATCCCTGCTTACCACCATCCCTACACGTGCCTCTGACCCAAACCAATCAATCCAATCGTTCACATATACCAAAAAACATTTCTGGCTTGAAAACCCAGTTTTCAGTATTTAACACATGCATATGCGTGCACAATGTAATGCGAATGATACGAAACCAATTAACCAACAACTCTCAAACATCCGTAACAAATAAACAAGCAACTCCATCCTCAAATCCATCCGACCCCCGATTCCTCGGACTCAGTCCAGAATAACCAACCAGTCACAAATAATTATTGTAAAAGCAATAATATATTTAAATCTAAAATGAAGTTTGGAAAATACTTACAGCGCTATATAATAATTTTCGAAGGATCGGCGAGCAGCAAACGGTGAAGAAAAACCAACGTAACAGTGTAAAAACACTGTGGCCGTGGGTTGTAAAATACCCACTTTCAAACGGGGACAAAACAAGACTTGGGATTGGTAGGGAATAGCTTAGGGGTGTTTATGAAGCTAGTGGAAGTGAGGGTTGGCCGTGGGTGGCGGCGAAAACGGTGGTTGAAGGCCGAAATACCCAAATCAGAGAGTTAGCTCATGGGGGGTGTTCCGGCGATGGATCAAGGCCAAAAATGGGTGGTTTAGGATGGTAAGGAGTCCGTGATGAAGTGGTGAAGAGGTGGTGGCTGGAGGTCGAGCGACGGTGGTAGATCGGAGCAAAAGTCATTCGTCTTGGAGTGACTATTCCGGCTAAACGGCGGCTCGAATGGCTGTGAAACTTGGTGGGGATGATCACCAGCCGAAAGGGAAGAAAACTGGGTGGGTGGTGTGCCGCACGGTGGCCGGCGGCAGCGGGTCTGAGCGAAGAGAGAAAAACAAACGGAAATGGGTAGAGAGAGAGAGGGTGTCGCGCAGGAGGAGAAAAACCAGCGAAAAAGAAAGGGAAAAAGAAAGAAAAGAAGAAGAAAAAAGAGAAGGAATAAAAGAAAAAGAGAAAAGAAAAGATAGAGGAAAAGAAATGAGGTCCAATCCTCACCTCTGGAGTCCAACAACTGATCCAACGAAAACAACTTTAAAAGCAATAAAACCAAGAAAATAGTTTAAAAACAACGTAAAGCTCAAATATAATAAATAACTAGTAAAAACTAACAACTTAATTTTAAATTCAAAGGCAAGCTAAAATAAATTAAACAGCAATTTAAACTCAAAACAATAAATAAAATCCAATAATTTAAAATAAAAGAACCAATATGTTAATTAAATTAAAATACTCCTTCAGTGAAAATACACGTAAAAGCGGGATATCACACAGGCAGTACAACCATCCTTAATGCATGAATAAAAGTAAAGAACAATATACGATAAAATTAACTTCATTAAAAACATAGTACTTACAAGGAGATTAATTCTCAAATGATTGAAAGGCATGAAACATGAAAGAGGTTTACAAGAGAGAATTTTTAGAGTGGCGAGAGAGAATGACTGGGAATGGCTTCAGATGAAAGTTTCTAAATGCCTTTCCTTACATACAACCTGCCTATTTATAGGCACCAAAACAGTAAGTTACAATAATATTACTGACATGTACAGTGACACCACTAACTCATACACAGTAAATAGGCGGCTAAATTTATTAAACACGGGCGGCTAAACAGTAAATGGACAGCTGGACGACGGGCATCTTGAACAGTGTTCTGATAAAGGACAAAAAGACAATAATTTTTTGGAATTACATAATCTGAAGGTCATAATTTGCCAATTCCAATTCAAACAGATCTTGAGAATCCATCATCTGCGAAGAATAATATGGAGAGTTCTCATGGGAATGAGAGGCCTATTGAGAGGGAGAGGCGTGTTGTAATGGCAATGATGTTGTCTACTGTGCTAGAAATAATCTGACTTGATGATCTTCTTCTTCATCACTGTCTGAGACTTGTGACATTGCCTCAGCTAATTTTTTCAAATCCTTTTTATTGGTAATCGTTGCTAATTGAGCTTGGAACCTGCTTCTCTGAACTAGAACTTCAGGAGCCTTGGTAATCTTTGCGAACATTTTTACAACATGACCATAATTGTACTTTTCCCACCATTTTACAGAAACTTGACGGGCCAAGAACATAATGTTTTTGAGAGAAGGATGAGGTTTTATGACATATTCCCACTTCATAATCCAATTTAATTTGGTTTTAAGAAAGAAAAGGAGAAGTGGTGAACAGTGTAATAATGAAGGTGGATAATCGTTTTGTAATGTAAAAGCCTGAAGACTCTCCTGGAGAGGCAGAGGGAGAATAAAAGATTCTGGTCCAAACTAATCCCACCATAATATAAACCATCGTGCTAGAGTTTTAATTTCCTGTAATTTGTCAAAATGGAGAAACCAGGAATGGCGCAAATTCTTGTTTTGTCTTAAAAATGTCTTGTTCCACGCTTGCTGGTAATCATAATAATCAAAGTAAGGAGGATCATACGGTTGAGAAAATCTTCTTGTCAGATATGGGCTTTTTCCCTATTGTTCTAGAGTAAGAACCCGCTTAATAGTAACTTTATGGAATGCAATAATCGGAGTTGCAAGTGGAAAAGGTTGAGATTGTAGAGAACAGGGAATTTCAGAAATAATAATAGAATCTGTGTCTACTAAAATAAATTCATAAAAATTCTGGGTCTTAGTAATATTTTGAGGAACATAATGCCAATCTGGTAATAGAAAAGAGTCAAGTAATTTTTGAGGTTCAGATAAATGCTATAATTCTGACTCGATTGGAAAGACCGGATGCCAATGGGTTTTGAAGATAATCGGTGTTGCAGAAGGCTAAGATAATAGTGGAGGATTAATAATTTGGGAAGGACTAGAGCAAGAAGAAGAAACAGCTTTTGAGTATATAGGTAATTTTGGAGAGGATAATGACGAAAATGGATTATATGATGGCCTAATGTTTTGTGGTAATGTCCCTAATACTTTATAGTGTTTTGGTGTAACAGAAGGACAGGGTGAAGAGTAAGGAGGAGAAGGTGGTTTGGCATAGGAGGATTTGGATTTCACTCTGGACTTTGAAGAATACAAGATTTTTCCTGTAAGAATTCTCCGGATAGAAAATCAGGAAGAGAATTAGAATCTCCTTTAATATGCTCAATATCAAAATAAAAAATACTTAAAATAGCTTGCCATCTTGCAAATATTTGTTTAGCAGCCAAGTTTTTAACATCTTTAATTAAAACTTCCTTGGCTGATTTACAATTAATTCTAAGTAAAAACTTTTGATTTAAAAGATCATCTTGAAATTTAGAAATGCATAATACAATAGCTAAAATTTCTTTTTTAATAGTATTGTAATTCTTTTGAGCAGGATTCCAGCATCCTGAATGGAATCGAATAATCTGTTCCTTTTCACCTGATAATTTTTGTTTCAAAATTCCTCCATAACTAAGGTCGAAGGCATCTGTTTCAACAATTTTAAAAGCATTAGGAGATGGTGTGATACCCCATTTTTACGTATATTTTCACTGAAGGAGTATTTTAATTAAATTAAAATAATGGTTCTTTTATTTTAAATTATCGGATTTTAATTAGATTTTATTTGTTGTTTGATTTTAAATTGCTGTTTAATTTATTTTAGCTGGTCTTTGGATTTAAAATTAAGTTGTTAGTTTTTACTAGTTATTTATTATATTTTAGCTTTACATTGTGTTTAAATTATTTTCTTCATTTTATTACTTTTAAAGTTGTTTTCGTTGGATCAGTTTTTGGACTCCAGAGGTGAGGACTGGACCTCCTTTATTTTCCCCATCTTTTCTTTTTCTCTTTTTCCTTTTTCTTTCCTTTCTTTTCTTCTTTTCTTTATTTTTCTTTCTTTCATTCCCATGGTTTCCCTCTACCCGTTCGAACTCTCTCTCTCCCCTCTACGTTGCTTTTTCGTGCCGCCCAGACTTGCTGCCGTCGTGCGGCACACCACCCCCACCAATCAACTCCCCTCCGACCGGTGAACCACCCCACCAAGTTTCACCACCATCTGCGCCGCCGTTAAGCCGGAATCACCACTACAAGCCGAACGGCTTTTGTGCCGATCTGCCGCTGTCACTCCACCTTCGGACACCACCTCTTCACCACCTCATCACCGACTCCTTGCCGTCCTAAACCACCCATTTCTGGCTCTGATCTATCGCTGGAGCAGCCCCCACGAGCTAGCTTTCCGATTTGGGTATTTTGGTCTTCTACCGCCGTTTTCGCCAACCCACGGCCAACCTTCACTTCTACTAGCTTTATAAACACCTCTAAGCTATTCCCTACCAATCCCAAGTCTTGCTTTGTCCCCAATCAAAAGTGGGTATTTTACAACCCACGGCCACAGTGTTTTTACACTGTTACGTTGCTTTTTCTTCGCCATTTGCAGCTCGTTGATCCATCAAATATTATCATATAGCGCTGTAAGTATTTTTCAAATTTCATTTTAGATTTAAATGTATTATTTCTTTTAGAATAAATATTTGTGACTGGTTGGTTATTCCGGACTGAGTCCGAGGAGTCAGGGGTCGAATGGATTTGAGGACAGAGTTGCTTGTTTATTTGTTATGGATGTTTGAGAATTGTTGGTTAATTGATGTCGTATCATTTGCATTACATTGTGAATGCATATACATGTGTTATATATTGAAAACTGGGTTTTCACGAGTTAAATGGATTTTCAAGTGCGTGTGTATCATGACCCCAAGCCGAGATGGGGTATTATCTCGGTGAAGCTCCTCTGGTCACTCGGGAGTGGATAATACTGAGTGATATCCCCTGGGTTGTCGTTGGGCGATGACTAGATCACACGATACGGTAACGCTGTCGTGTCGACTCCGTGGTCCCTTGGCTGGTGGGGGGACTAGAGGATGCCTGGTCCAGGTACGCGCTGGGTCCGAGACTGGGATCGCTCGTTTAGATGTCACATGCGTAGTCGTTACCTGCGGTGTGGCATAGTAGCCAGAGTGTGCGGATGATCCCTAGGGGAGATCATAGTGCATGCATTAATTGGAATTGGTTTGGATATTGGATATGGGCCATTTTCTGGGAAAATGACGAGGTTTTGGTATTGTGATCCATTTTCTGGGAAAATGATGGTTTCTTGATATGGGCCATTATCTGGGATAATGGCGAGGAAAGTTTAAAGGAAATACATTGGGCCAAAATGGGATTTTGGCGTGCGTGGAAAAATGTGGATTTTTGGGACATGCGCATTTGGCATCTTTTCATGCATATTGTTGAGTGTAATATATTTTTATCTTGTGGCGTTTGGATTATTACTTACCTGTAGCACTATTTTTGGTACCGTAGATTTAGACTTAGTGCTTGATAAAAAGCAGCAACATAATTTAGACTTCCTAGAAATCTTTGTAGTTGTTGCTTATCCTTTATTTCATCAGGGAATTTATTAGCAAATTCTATAACCCTACTTATTGGAGTAATGGTTCCTCGATAAATATCATGTCTAAGAAATCTAATCTTGTTTTGGAATAATTTAACTTTGGATAATGAAACTACTAATCCATTTTGTTTAATAATTTGGACAAAAGTATTTAAATGTTTCCAGTGTTGTTCAATTGATGAAGAGAATATTAGTACATCATCTATATAGACTATAGAAAAATGAGTGAAAGGCGTAAATATTTCATTCATAATATTTTGAAATTCACTAGGAGCATTTTTTAATCCGAAAGGCGTAACATTCCATTCATAATATCCAAATGGGACTGTAAATGCAGTTTTATATCTATCCTTTTCAGCAATCAGGATTTGCTAAAATCCACTTTTCATATCAAATTTTGAAAATATAGTGGCATCATAAAGTCGAGATAATAAATCTCTTTTGTTGGAAATAGGATACCTAATCCATTGTAAGACTTTATTTAATGGCTTATAATTTATTACTAATCTAGGAACACCTCTTTCTAATTCTGCTTGCTTTTGCACATAAAAAGCAGCACAACTCCATGGTGATTTGCTCTTTCTAATGAGTCCTTTAGATAATAAATCATTAATTTCTTTTTTACAAAATTCTAATAATTCCTTATTCATTTGAATGGGTCTTGCTTTAGTAGGAATATTCTTTTCAGAAAATTCTTTTTCACAAGGTAATTCAACTATATGTTGTTTTCTACTCCAAAAAGCATTAGGTAAATTAGAACATACTTATTTTTCAATTATATTTTTAAAATTATTAATTTTTTGAATTAATAAAGGATCTTTTAATTGTTCTTCAATTCTTTTATATTTTAATTCTTGTTTTAAGAAATTTATTTGTTTTTCTTTCCTTTTGATTTTAACTTTTGTTAAAAAAATTAATTTCTTTGGTTAATGAGGCTTCTTTTAAGGAATTAATTTCTCTTGAGACTGGAGGAAATAAAAACTTAAATTGAATTTCTTTTCCTAATATCTTAGTAGAAATTCATTCTTCTGTTACAGAAAAATGGTAAAGTAGAGCAAGAAATGGGTTTCCTAATATTACTCTAGTGTTAATATTTTTTACTAGAATAAATGTCGTTTTAAAACAAATTCTACCATTACATATATGTGCATTTGATGTGATGACCCGTTTTTACGTGTATTTTCACTGGGGGAGTGGTTTTGATTTAATTAATATTATAGTGCTTTTATTTTAAATTATCGGATTTTAATTGGATTTTACTTGCTGTTTAATTTATTTTAGCTCGTTTTTTGATATAAAATTTAATAGTTGGTTTTTACTAGTTATTTATTATATTTTAGCTCAACGTTGTGTTTAAAATATTTTAATGGTGTTTATTTATTTATTTGATGTAGTGTTTAATTTATTTTAGTCGTTTATGTTTTTAACATCGTTTTCGGCGGATCAGTTTCTAGATCCCGGAAGTGAAGTTTGGACTTCATTTCTTTTTCCCTTCTTTTCTTTTTCTCTTTTCCTTCTTTTTTCCTCTTTCCCTTTCCTTTCTTCTTCTTTTCCTTCTTTTTCTTTCTTTTCTTCCATTTCCCCTATTTCTTCCCCGTGCGCCGAACTCCCTCTCCCTCCCTTCTCTTTTTCCTTTCCGTCGACCCCTCTTTGGCCGGCCATATCTCCGCCGTCCGGTGGAGGTGTCGTACACCACCACCGCCATTCTCTTCCCCTCCCACCAGACTACATCCCCACCAATTTTCAGAGCCATCGGACCCACCGTTAGCAGCCACGCACGGCCTAAAGTTGCTGCCTCAGCCCAGTTTTCTCCTCTGTTTTTCCTTTCCGCGCAGCCTCCTTCGACCGCCCATATCTCCGCCGTCCGGTGGAGGTGTCGTACACCACCACCTCCATTCTCTTCCCCTCCCACCAGACTAAATCCCCACCAATTTTCAGGACCATCGGAGCCACCGTTAGCCGCCACGAGCCCCTCGAAGTCGCGGCACCAACCCAATTTTTCCCCCTGTTACCGAATTCTTCCTCCGCCCAGAACCGCCGCTTACCGGCGGCGTGGCCTACACCACCCACCCAGAAATCTTCCCCTCCCTCCGGCGCACCACCCCACCAAAGATCTCCCTCAACCGTGCCGCCGTTTGGCCGGAAAAGCGCATCTAAGCCACTCGGTTTTTCACCGATTCCGGCGCCGTCGCACCACCTCCGGCCACCATCTAGCCAGAGTGTGCGGATGATCCCTAGGGAAGATCATGGTGCATGCATAATTGGATTGATTGGTTTGATTTAGAGGCACGTGTAGGGATGGTGGTGAGCAGGGATGGTGGTAGAGTCCCGCCTGTGATTCCCGCCTACAGTGCTCTAAGAGCTGCATCCTTGGGCTCAGCCTCCTCCTCCTCCTCGATCCCTGCACCAAAATCTACGGTACCAAAAATGGTGCCGTAGGTAAGTTATAGCCCAAACACCACTAGATGAAAATACATTAAACTCAAACAATATGCATGAATAAAAGCCAATGCACAAAACTCATAAACCATATTTTCCACGCACGCTAAAAACCCATTTGGCCCAAAAACATATCCTTTAAACAAAATCTCGCCATTATCCCCGATAACGGCCCAAAACATATCGTTTAAAACCAAGTCTCGCCATTATCCCAGATAACGGCCCAAATCAGTAAACCACCATTTTCCCAGAAAATGGATCACAAAACCAGTCCTCGCCATTATCCCAGATAATGGCCCAAATCCGAAAACCATTAGAGCACTGTAGGCGGGAATCACAGGCGGGACTCTACCACCATCCCTGCTCACCACCATCCCTACACGTGCCTCTAAATCAAACCAATCAATCCAATTATGCATGCACCATGATCTCCCATAGGGATCATCCGCACACTCTGGCTCTGTGCCTGATGAGTGTGCGAAAGTGCACTCTAAATACTCTATTATTAGATCAAAATACTAAAATGTGAATAGAAATCAAAGGAATTAATGTGTATTCTTGAATTGAGTTTCTATTTACATTTGGATACTCCTAAGCATTTTTTTATGTTTAATTTCAGAGTTTATAAAAGATCAAGTCAAGCCCAGTCATATTCAAAGGAGGACTTTCATGGGGTTTGAGAGCAATTTGGAAGAAAAGAAAAAGAAATCACAAAAGGAAACCACAAGAAGTCCAGATCCGAAATTCGCTAGGAGACAGTCTAGATATACTTTAGTATTTTGACCGTAACTTTTCACTCACATATCGGATTGATGTGATTCTTGATGAGTTAGAAAGCTATCTTAAAGGGCTATAAATTTGCCTCTAATAAGGATTTCCAAATTCGAACTCCTGGAGCATGTACGTGGCTGCCAAGATAAGTCCTAAAATTTAGGCGATTTTTTTATGCGGAAATTAAGATGACATTAGGGTTTCTTTCCTACCCTATATAAGGATATCATTAGCACGAAATAAAG